>JAWNNH010000098.1:0-22571 GCA_035043045.1 Hirtodrosophila alboralis
TAGCTTTGTAACTAATTCTCAGGGGTGAGAGTGATCGAAATTGTAACACTAGTACGGTGAATGCTATCTTCGAGCATTCAAACGAAATGTGGATGTTCTAGCTTGACTGACAAACATTTGGACATTGCATAAACCCAACATACCCTTTGAACTCTTGAAAATATAGCATATAGAATCGTGACGTTGTTTAATGAATTCTACGTTATGCGCAACGGAATCCGTTCTAATGTCCAACCGGTTTTAGGTACACCCACACCCCGTGCTCATCGTGCCGCCTTGTCATCTCTTGCGCCGAGCGGCCAATTGAGCGGCTGTCCAACAGGTTGTCACTCAGTCAAAATCGGTGGGACATCAGCTGGATAAACTGTTTATGTTAGAGTATATTGAAGTATACGGGCCAATCAAGTTCATCTGTTATAAAGCGAAGCAGCAAATTAATGTTTCATCTATGTTCTATCTCCAAATAGACAACTTTTAAATAAGATACTATGGACAGTTAAGAAAAACCTTTTGAAAAATCGGTTTCATAAATTAATCTTTTTTTGCAACGATTTTATATAATTAAGTACTACATTTGTGCTTATAAAATAAACTAAACATTTTTATATTATAATTTTTGTATGATTTAATTAAACTTAATTTTATTGTAAGTTGATTTGATTTTAAGTTTGAATAATTGTATAATATTTTTCATTGTTTTTTCTATTTTCCCAAAGTTTTACAGGGTATTTTGTAGTCATGTAGCATTTGAGTAAGCAAAAAACCATAGCACAAGTTGGCAGAGCTTCAATCACTCTCTATGTATTTAAATAGAACCCAAATGATCAATTGTTTGAAATCACTTGACACACAACAAAAAACTGTTTTCTTTTTTTACATTTTCTTTTTACCGAATCTCTCTGATGTCTTTAGAATGAATATATGTGTATTGACAGGGTAGCTTAAATTCGTTGCGACAAATTTGTATTTACTTTCTTGTTATGTGCTACAATAAATGGATCTTTTAATGATTTCATTTCATTTCAATTTTGTTTTCATTTTAATTTTAAAGAAAACGGCGTCTTTCTTTGAAGAATTGCTCATTCCATGACTATTTGGCGACACACGCCAGCTACATACAGATTCCATATATTGTACATACATATGTATATGAATATATACCCAACGTAATACTCTGTATCTGTTAAAAATGTGTGGGGAGGCTATAGTACGGTTATACAACGTTATGTAGCAAGCAGAACAATTTTTTTATGATCAAGAATGTGCACTTTAGCAAAAGATTTCATCAAACAAAAACCATTGCATACCCTACACAGATCAAGTTAATCGGAACTCTTAAATTTCCAAGCCAAAAACTTCAGATAATATCACATTTTTTTAGGTTACCCTTTTACTTTGTATTCAAACCTTTGTCTTTCACAAAAATTTCAAAAGTATATTTTATTATATTATTTCATAGTGCGTGTCGGACAAAATTAAGAGTACTTTCGTAGAAGACTTTGAAGTGCAAGCAGTGTACTGCTTGAACACCAGGACCGTGTTATCGGGTCCACGCTACACTAAGAACTAAGAGGCTCCGGGGGCCCCTACCTCTTGTGACCCCTGGCAAATGTTCAGTGTGCCATAACTTGAGACAGCCCTGTTAAACACACATGTTTTTATATTAATACTATTTATACCTAAGTAGGTATCTCCCAGTAGAGCACATTCGACTATTTTTGTTACTATTTTTGCTATTGTTGTTGCAATCTTCAACGATTGCACTTCGGACTTGCGCTTCCTATACACACAGTTTATAGTTTAATTGAAAGTGAACAAACAAATTGTGAGAGTCTGGGATCTTCCGTCCTCTCCCTCCTCTGGAGGACTGTCTGACCTTGACTTCAACATTGTTGCTAAGTGTATTTACCGACAATCAATTTTTCCTTTAGCTTAACTTAATTATTTTTTAGTATATGCATATGTGCAAATTGTTAAAAGTATTATCATTTTATTTTTGTACTGTTCCAAAAGAGTATTTCAATTTTGTCACGAAATGTATATTGCATAGAAGTCGATGTCGCCGACCCTTCAAAGTATATGTATTCCTGATCAAAGCTAAGTCGATATAGTCATGTCCGTCTATCTGTATGTTCCTATGCAAGTCTATTACAAGTATCTCAGTATTTGAGTTATATTGATGAAATTTATTTCTGTTGCACGCTGTCCATATCTTAACATCGTCTGGATCGGACAACTGTAGCATCACATCACATATTACAGAACGTATTTCTAAATCGATATGGTAAGTTGGGTTCTGATATTTTAAAAATCAAAAAAGTTTTGCATAGAAAAACTCATTTTTGATCCAATTGTTGCTATGACAGCTAACTTGGTCAGATTTTACATATCCTAATTCTACACCGAACTGTTGATTTTGATAACTTAAAAACCAAACAAGTTTTTTATATAAGCACTTTTCGACCGATTGTTCCTTCCGATTTTTACATATAAACTACCTGAAATATCAAAATGCATCTGTGCGAAGTTTCATCAAAATAGCTCAAAGATAAAGCCAATAAGTAAGCATAGATATAGACGGACAGAGGGACATGCCTATATCGACTCGGTTCGTCTTCCTGATCAACAATATATATACTTTATGGGGTCGGTATATTGTACATTTTGAGACAAAATTGATTATACCTTTTTGCAGTATAACAAATAAGAAACGGCTATCTATATAGCCTTGCAGTGTCCTTCTAAAAATATTTTGAATACTTGACCGATTGTTCCTATGGCAGCCATATGATATATTTGAAATATAACATCAACCCCGGAATACCCACCAAATGATGTTAATAGAATATTGATTATTATGTAGTAAAGCGTCACTGCAAATCTTCATAGAATTTGACGCACGTTTATAGCTTCTATTACTGAGTCCGATTTGGTTCCTCTGCTGTTTTCCACACACTTTCCAATTTAGAGGACCAGGCAATCAACCCAAGTAATCTTCTTAACTAATCATCCAAATTGGCTGCTCTTTTAATCATGAAATAAAATGAAATATAGGCATTTTCACAGATATGGCCACCATAAACATAAAATTAAATGTTAATAAATAAACGTTGTGAATAAATACAAAACTATAAAAATAATAAAATTTTATTAAATTAAAACATGTTCATCCGAATTTAGTCGCCATCATAAAAATATGTTACTGCAAAGTGGAATATATGTAATTTTTGCTCTAATAAATAAATCGATTTCGTAAAAAAATATCCCGTCAATTACTTTAGATAATATAAAAAAACGTTGATTTAAAATAGTCGCTCACAAGTCGCAGAGTCTTGCGATTACATATATCATAAAACAATTCAAAAAATATGTCCAATTGTAATGTTTTTTAATTGTACTTTTTTTATTAAAATTTTTTGATTATTTGAATTATAAATTAATTCTTCTTTTGCATAGAAAATAAATATCACATATTCAGCAGCACTTGAGTAATTAAACACAAACACATTAAACTATTTATGGCGCACCGCAACTTGCATGCCCTTGCTAAAGTCCACTTACGAGCAACAAATACATACATATGTACATATGACCACTGTTGCGAACACACAAAAATACATATATAAGTATGTAACATATATAGTATATAGAAGTAAATACAATAAGTATAAAGACACTAGTGCTATTTATATAACTTAATCATTATGTCCAAATGAATTAAAGCCAATAAAATCATTTGACAATTGCCAAATTTCTTTATATGTATATCGGTTTAATTTAAGGTCAACAAACAACAGCAGCATAGTATGTTGATATTGAAAAATAAATTAGCTTAATATTAAAAAAAAAATAGATTTTATGAATGGAAACTAAACACATTTTAGGGCAAATGTAATAACGTGATTTATTATAATTTATTAAAAATAAAAAAAAAATCACTTAAATTTATTTTTATTAGACTGAACTCGAATAAACTTTTGGTTTACAACAATGGTGAAGAAAGTAAAAACTTATACCCGAGAACTGCATACCCTGTACAAAGTTCAAAAAAGTCTGAATATGGGATGTCAAAGAAATCTCTTCCAACCGAAAATCAATTCGTTACTGTCAGAGAAACCTTTAAGCGATGATTTCAAAATCTCTACTGTATTAACTAGAATAAATAAAATACACAGATAAATGATTTTTTAAAAATAAAAGTAGTGTGAATAGTTAAAACAATAATATTTATTCTACTTATCTTCATTTTTATTTTTCTAAATTTAATTTAATAAAATTCATCAACTGCCAACTTCTTTGTTTTAATTGTATTAAAATATAATTGTTTATATTTAAAAGATAAAAAATATTAAAGTCTGTCTTCTAAGATTTTATCTCGTTTCATCAATAATTGTGAATTGCAAAAATTAATTTAAAACATGTCAGTTTATTAATATATTAGATGCCTCCTTATTTTCTGTGCCTCTAATTGTCTTCTGCAAAGAAAATCAACTGCAAACATAATTTTTTAAATTTATTTTATCGTGTTGAGTGCAAAATCAAGTAAAAAACTGTTTTTTGGCATTCACAGACAATATCACGCAGGATGCGCCTGCTTGCGCATAAAAGAGCATTCTCGCATTCCGACACCACAGGGTTGTCATACGCATCCTTAAATTTGGCGGGCCAAAAATTTGAACATTTTTTGTTTTATCTTGTGTTAATATAAACAAGGCTTAGTTCTATTTATATTTTGATTTTACGAACAAAATAATAACATTTAACCTTCTCAGTTTTGTTTATAAGAATACGATCAAATAAAATACGATCAAATATTGAACAAAATAATATTTTTCCGCTGACAACCCAAGAAAGACAAAGTCAACCGAACAGTTGGCAGGATCTGTTTTTCTATGTTAAAAAAATGAAATCTCTCGAACTTCTGTGACACCGTCGGTTTTTACTAGAGATTTCAATACCAGCTCGAAGCCAAATCTTTAGAGATTTACACACACATTCAAATCAAGCAGTGCAAAGCAGTTCAACGGCCATTGCTTGCATTGTTTTTTTCAATAACTTTGGTGTTTATTATCCGATCGTTATTAAATATTCACAGCATATAAAATGCGTATGTTAAAAATCAAAATCATAACTTTCAAATTGTGCCCATAAATCATTTTTATCGACTTGTGTGGTGAGAGTGAGACTATTGGAAATTTTGAAATAGAATTTATCTGCGTATGGTATACAGGAACATACATACCGAATTTAATGTCTTTAACTCTTATAGTTTCCGAAATCCATGCGACAGGAACTTAGCCTTCGACTACATACTTTATATGGTCAGAGATGCCTCCTTATGCCTATTACATACATTTGCATAGTAGGGTACAGGGTCTTAAAATTATGGGAGCTAGTATTTTGTCGGAAGTAGTCATACGATCAAGACAAATAATTGGCTATTTCGACTTATATAGTCATACTAAATAAAATTATATATACCACTTTAATATCAATAGTGTTCTTATTGGAATGTAAAGCAATTTTCACAATAGATAAAAATCCTTCGTGTTTTATCTTAAAAATTGTGTATAGATCGAACTAAACGATCTGTAGCTCTCCTAGCATTCGAAATCGCCTTATATATATGTATATATTGAACAGACAAACAGAAAGTGCTGGCATTACCTACATAGATATACACGGCTGATGAGGATTAAGAATATAACATACATGTTAAATACTTTTTAGGGTCGAAGATGCCTCCTGTGTGCAATTTATATACATTTAAAACGACAAATTCTCTTAAAAAATTGTAATAGCTATACTGTGTAAAAATTAATACAATCATTTGTATATATACTCTAACGAAACACCCTAATTGTCAAACATAAATACATATTTTTTTATTTTATTTAGAGCATTAAAAAAAGTATAATCATCGTTGGACAATAGAATGTCCAAATTAATGCCCAAATAAAATACTTAGCCAGACTTATGTATTATAAAAAAAATATGTAATTAACAATATTAAAATCAATTATGAATTATGTATACAAATAATTTTGCATTTTACAGAAATTTTTAGATTTCTAAGCATCATATTCAAAATACGAACTTAATTTTATCTCATTCTAAGAAAATGTTAAGCCTAATATTAAGGCAATATATTTTAAATTGACATAAGATAAATATTTTGAAATAACCTGTCTGCATAAATACTTACCAAATATATTGTATTTTGCTTTTATAATCGAATATATGTTAATAAGTATGTATAAGGAAAAATATGTAAAGAATTTATAAACATTTATACTTTGGTCGATTTCTATAAAATAAAAATAATAACAATTATCGAAATAAACTTTATAACCAATTACAAAATTTAAAAACAATTATAAATAGTAATAAACAATTATGAAATATTTAAAATAAGATTCTTATGTCTGGATCTGAATAAATTCAAGCTTGTTTGTCATTTGCCGAATGACAAGTAACGCTCGTGTGCACCTTTTGCTTTTGCTTGATAAAAATGTACATTATTTTTTTATGCCTTATATAAGTCAGTATATATATATATATATAAGTATAGATGGATATGTGTGTATCTACAAATACTTGGCAACTTGGCCGCCTTTCTGTTTGGGGCATAAAAAGAAAACATGCAATTAAAACGCTATTTCGCTATTGTCTATATGTATTACAATGTACTATATACTTATGTGAGTGCCTATATTTTTGTTATTAACTGTAGCTCACTGCTATATATATATACATATGTTCTCTTTCTCCGCTCCTCTCTCATCTTCACTGTTATACTCCCTCCCCTCTGGTTGACTCTACTAGTTCTCTTGCGTTGTTGTCTTAAACGTTTTTTAGTAACGCTCGAGTAATTACAATGCTTATAACTTGTTGTAGCTTATTGTTTAAGTTTGTCATATTTATGATACCCTTGTAAGGGGTATTACATTTTTGTCACAAAATGTGTATCACCTTCTCTAAATAATAAAGTACATATGTATATATATTTCGTTTTCTTGATAAGCATGAGAAACTCAGTATCTGCCATTACACTATGCAACAGCATTTTGTACCCCGGCCTTTTTAGAGTCGAAATATATGTAAAAAGTAAGCTTAGAGTTCCAAAGAGTAATACAAGAAACCAAAATTGTTGTTTTCGAAAATAGGTTGCACAAAAAGTAGCTTTTTTTAAAATGGGCATATTTTTAGACAAAATTTTAATTTCAATCCTCAATAACTTCTAAACGAATAATCTTATTAAACAGTGTTGTAGAAAAGCTAAACAACTTTAATATCAATCAACTATGTTCGGAGTTATTGTCACTTTACCAAAGTTGCCTTTTTAAAAAAAGTCGAAAAATTAGCTATTTTCGATTATTTCGAAAACAGTTCCGGCAACATATTTTTTTAATTTTATTATCGGAATCAGTGACCCATTTTACATATTTCGACTATAAAAAGTTTGGGATGCAAGATTTTTTTTCAAATTGTTGCATAGTGTTATCTATTAGTCTAAGAGCTATATGCATAAGCTGGATACTCGTACTACAGTGTATTTTACTGCAGCAGGATTAAAAAAATCATACATAGTAAAATATACATAGTACATACATATATGTGTATACTCGAATTTTCAATTGCCTCGTAGATACATTTATTTTTACTAATATCAATAGCTTACTTGCATTATCTACGCATCTGAATTATTTAACTCATGTCATAGATTTGTGGTTAAAAATTAATATAAATTTATATTTTAAAAATGCCTTTTTTTAGAAAATGTAATTACAAAATTAATTATTTTTTTTTAGCAAAATGAAATGGATTGTAATTGCCCTCATTTCGTTGTTATTACCTACAAAATCAATCTCCTTGTTGAAAATCAAAATAGAAATGTGTAGAATTATAGTGATTACTTTTCAAATATTTTGAAAATACTTATTTAAATTTGATATTCATGATTTCTTTCTTCACTGCGTATGATACTTAGTCTATTTTGAAAAATATATAATCACTTAACTGAGTTTATAATTAAGCTGTAATAGGAACCATCGGCCATTATAATTTTTATTATAAATACTTTTAATGTAAATAATAGTCATATTTTTCAAAATAAAATTATGCAGAATTAATTTTAATCAAACCAGACTTATGCCAATTTCGGACTCTTAATTTTAAGCTCTTTTAAATTCAGAAATATGAATGTATTTTTCTTTCAAAATGTTTTGCCCTTAAAGAAGTAAGGTAAGGCTTACAAGGAATATATTTAAATATATTTAAAAATAAAACACAAGCTGGAATATGATTTGAAATGATACAAACAGTCAATGGGTTATACCAGCCAATATTCCATGTAGAGAAATTGATTCAAGAGTGAAATTATAGAAGTACCAGTTTAGAAAATACATTTTGTTTTTCTTGTATTTTGTTTTTACAGACTTTTCAAGCAAACTTATTTCAAGCAAACTTATATATTTGTAAAATGGATATGTAGTATAATCTAAGTTTGACAACTAAATCATATATAGCAGAATTATTTAGACGCCATGTTAAATACGAGTTGCATGAAAGATTAAAGGGTATTTAATATTTGGCTGTTTTGATGATAACAATTTTTTAATGTTGATATAGTTGTTGTGTGGCGAGACTGTTACTTCTTTTGCGATATTTTCTAAAACAAGACACGCCTGTGCCTTACCTTTTTGCCCCAGAGCTTGGGCTGGCGCGGTTGTAACGGGCAAAGGGGGCGGACAACGGCGAAAGTCAAAGGCCCCCGCCGAGGGCGACGGCAATTTCAACAGCAGAATGATTATGTGTAGAAAGTGAAAGATCTTCTTTCGGTATATATAGCCAAAAAGTCATCTATCCATTAAGATGCTAGAGATAATCTGATCGCTGTGCATGTATGTGCAATGTTTGGAATGGTATACATAAATCTGTGAAGACGTCGCGACAAACTCCAGACATGGACAAGTTCAACCTGTCTCGGGCGTTGGTGAGCACATCCTGGGACCAGTTGGTTGGTAAGTGGCTTCTTTAATTTGAAAGTCAAAATTGTCATTTTTAATATTGACCGCGTTGTTCACTGTCAGTCGAGTCGTGTTTCTGGGATAAGTTGCGTTCCAATAAGTAGCACGCGCTAAGTGCCAACAACAAATCACAATTTGCCCCAATGCTCATGCCCAGTCAATAAAATAATCCAATGCACAGTGGAACCAATTTATTGATTAAAAAAAAAAAAATGTCATTTTATTTCTTGTTTAATGAAACTACTTGATAACTAACATTATCTAACAAACCTAGTAATGAGAAAGTCCATATTTTAAGTACTCTGTTTTTACCTTAGACTATTAGATAGAATCGTAAATGGAAGAGCAGTTGTTAATCTTAAAAATAAAAAAAATGCATTCTCTTTAAAATTTAAATTAAATATTATAAATAAACAGCGATTTAGTGGTTTACTAAGCTCATTAAGATCAATACGCCGTAATATTTAATGATCTTGCTAAGTTTTGTAACTGACCTACAGCTGAGCTCAGTAATAAGTATTTAATCAAATGTAGAATTAAGTGATGAGTAGAGTTCCATTAACGGATTCCTAATTCATTTGAAATACTATCATCATCTAATATTCCAAATTCTGACTTATTATTTGTGTGTTGACAGAATTGTCGTAAAGTCATTTAAAGGCGTACGCCCCCTATTTGTTTGTTATTTCAATTCCACGTCGTATTCCTTGCAATTTTACGCATCATTACACTCATATGTCTTAATAAGATTAAGACTTTCTGATTTCATAAGTATAATTTTTGTGTGTCGTGTTAATAATTTGAGGGTACAACTAAGAAAATTCTGAAGCTTTTACTTATATTAGTTCAAGTCATAAGACTATTTTACTGTGCGGCAATGGAGTTAATATACAAGTTAAATTTGTTTTATGAAGAATGACAAAACTTTCATAAGATCTTCTTTTTAAATATTAAATCGTATGTGCATTCTTACTTGTTATACCCTTGCAAGGTAAATGGGTAATGCAAGGAGGCATCTCCGAACTCATAAAGCATCAATGTTCTTGATCAGGACTGAGTCCGTATAGCCATGCCCCCATAAGTCGACCCCGTCAGTCTGTTTTTATGCAAACTTATCTTTGTTTTTGAGCTATCTTAATGAAATTTGGCATCGATGCATATGTCAGAATCAGCCGGATTCGACCACTATACAATATAGGTGCAATAGGAACGATCGGGGATACCTCTTCCTAGAAAAGTTGTTTTTCAAGATATCAGAAGCAAACTTGGCAGACGTATTACTATGTTCTAAGCAATCTGAAAAAACTTCATCCAAATCGGTTGACTATATCTTGTAAATTTATTTAAGTTACTTTTACTGTTTTAGTCATAAATACTGACTGTTCAGGACAATAAATAAATATTAAATATGGGCATTTCCACAGAAAGGTCCACCACGAGCAAAAAATTATAAGTCATCCAATATTTTTTTTTAACTTTAATTTTTATAGTAAAATGTCCAAAATTTAATAAATTAAAAATTTCTAAACTTTTTTTAGGTGCATTAGCGAGTAATCATGCTTCAAAGTTGAAAATCATGTTTTGGTCAACTTTGTGCATTTCTAAGAGCATATTCTCCTTAAAATTAACTTTTCTTAGTATATTGAAACAGGAGCACTTTTGGCGCAAAAAGTTTTGTTAAAGCAACAGCTTACCAAAAATAATGCAAAATTTTGATTTGCTTTTACCGGTATTCTAATGTCACGTAACGCCATGAAAAACAGCATTTCGTATCATTACATCTGCACTGACGATCGCAGGTGCGAGAAATTTCAGATCTAAACAAAGTTTCATACAACAATGTAAATACAAGAAACTTTTGGGTCACAAAAAAATATTTAATTTTTTAGAGAATGTTAAAAGTGTGTCACGTAACGCCACAGTATACGCTTTTCTTGCGAATACACCTAACCATCGATTTACACGAATATTAGGTAAAACATTTTTTTGCTGAATTACTTAATTTTCCTTTTAATTTAAGTTTATGTTAATATTGAAGCCAAAATAAATGGTTTATTTGCGTTAAATAAATTTTTAAGGGCGATCATTTCTTTAAAATGTACTATGGAAATTTATGTCACGTAACGCCCTGTCACGTAACACTTAATACTAAGGCTTGTAAAAAAAAAGGTAAAAGATTTTTAAATTAAATAGCCGGCAAATTTAACTTACATTATTCATAAGAATACTACTATACAAAAAGACTTGCACATTTCGCAGAGTTTTTGCGCTTTTACATTTTTAAGTCGAAACCGACTTCTCTTCTTGTCACGTAACGCCACACCTGTTTATAGCTTATTTTTTTTAATCTGCAAGGTCGAATGTATTCATCTCTTTTACCAAATATAGTCCAGCTGAATTGCTACTCGGACATAAAAGTAATTTTTTAAAAATTTGTCTTATTTCTAGCTTTTTTTTCACATTTAGGCGTACGATTATAACGTAACGCCACTCTGAAACGTAACGTCATATCATAAAAAAAAAAAAATATATTATTTGTTTTATGAAAACACTTTTTTATTAAAGATATCGAAACCAAACATATACGTTTGATATTATAATGTTATGTAGACAATCCGAAACAAGTTTTTTGTTCTTAATAATATTTTAACCAGTCTTCCAAATTCGAAGTATGATTATTCTGTAAATAATCTGATTAAATTTGCTGAAATCGACTATATTTATATAGCTGCCTTAGAAACGATCGATCGAATATTGAAAGTTTCTTAAAAAGCCGATGCAAGAGTATATATGCCAAAGATAGCAGTTTTTTCTTATTACATTTTTTTTTTTGATTTAAGTTCGGATAGTTACTATAGTTTTTGCACCACTGTGCAGTGTTAGCATCGTTAACTGTCATCTATGATTAGATCGACAATTTGCAATGCTTCGATGGTTGTCACAGGGTAACTAAACGACAGCGACAGCGACAACGATGACGACGAAGACATCGAGGAAGACCAGAACGTTCGACAGGGGAACAGAGAGCGACGTCTTCACTGAAACGTTACGGGCAAAAGTCAAGTAAAGTCTCATCGAGGGGGATTTGAGTTTCTCCGAGTGGCACTGGTAGCTAACTGGCAGGTCGGTGGCTTGCCGGCTTTGGGGTCTGTGTTGGGTCGCTGTTTCATTTGCTAACAAGACTCGCAGCCAAACAGTCGCGTACGCGTTAATTCCGAGAATCCGTGAAACAACAAATCCAGTTACCGCTGCTATCTATTTAGTTGCCGTTGCCGTTGCTGGCCATCAATGCCTGCCTTCCATATAGTCGTAAAGCTGCTGATGCTGCGCCTGTTGCTAGCTAGTCTGTCGGGTCTGTCGTGTCTGGCCTACGACTTTGGCTACCATCCCAGCGCCGAAGAATTTGAAAGTTTGCTGCGGGATACGCGCACCTGGACACGAGATTTGATGGCCAATGAGCGGCATCGCGAGGGCTTTGTGCCACGTTACAAATACCAACAACAGGCGCCAAAAGCGGAGTTGGACTTTCAGCTATTCAGCGATGATCAAGAGGAGCAGGAACAGCAACAGCAGCCGTATGTATACGAACCCGTTCCACCATTAGAACAGCAGCCACAACTCCACCACGTGCAGAGTCAATTGCTTGAGATAAGCGACAATCCATCTGCTACAACGACAGCAACACACAGCAACAACATCACCAGCAGCAGCAACAACAGTTTTCCCATATTCTTTACAAATCCTGCCACAGGCATTGTCTATGCCATTAGCGAGGTGGGTCGTAATACAAAATCCCAGCCCTGGCCGGGCAACGACAGCGACAATGAATCCATTGCCATTTATGTGACCAAGGCACAGTACGATGCCGATTTGCAGGAGTTGCACAAAAAATACAAGCAACAGTGTTCGTTGGGTTCCGCACTGGCTCAACCACCGTCGCAATCTCAGTCGCCGTTTCCAACTGTTTCATCTGTAGCCATGACTACTTCGAGTACAGCGCGTCCACAGATAATTCGACTGCAAAAACCTAAGAAGAGCACATTGCCAACACCCTCAAGGCCGGTGGGCAGCAACAAATTGCCACATAGACCACCGCCAATTATGGTTGCCAGTGGCAACAAGGGCACCATTAGCGATCAGCTGCTAAAGCTGCCCACTAGCACAGCCAGACCCAGTCTTGGGCCCAGCAAAACCCAAAAGCCCAAGCGCAGCAAACGTAAGAAGAAAAAGAAGACGCCGAAGCGGCGACCTGGTCACAAGCTGCCCTTGACCACAGTGGGGCCACAAATTGTGCTCGGCAAGCGCACGACCAGCAGTCCGCCGAGCTCTACGCAATTGGCCACACAGCTAGAGAAGCCACATATGCCACAACCCACAGCTGGAGTTGCCGGCACCAATACCATCTTTAGCGAACATCCTTTTGTCGTATCCAACGGCTATATGGAGCTGCCACATCGCTTAAAGCGTCGCTCAGTGGATGGCATAGCAACCTCAGCGGGCGCTAGACCAGTAAGCAGTGGCCGCCGAAAGCGTCCCAGTAGCAATGGCCGGCGTCGGAACAGTAGAGGCGGCAGTGGCAAGCCCAAATCAACACCCACATCCTTACCAAATGCAAATAATCCGCATGGCGGCAGCGGTTATCATGTGCCCCACGCTGTGCACTTGCTGCATTCCAAGCACAATGAAAGTACGGAGCGGATGAAACCCAATGGTAGAAGACGCAGCTCAGAGTCAGCTTTCGATTTATTCGAGCTGGTGACAGGCGGCGACTACGAGGACAATGATGATTCCTACTATGACAACGAAGAAGAAGAGCATATAAAAATTGTAAAACGAGGTAACAGCACCGAGAAGCCAGCACAGGAGAACAGCAGCTCGGCGGAGGAGGGTGCCGATTTTGGTGCCATGGAGGAGCTGCCAAACAGC
Source organism: Hirtodrosophila alboralis (assembly GCA_035043045.1). NCBI lineage: Eukaryota > Metazoa > Arthropoda > Insecta > Diptera > Drosophilidae > Hirtodrosophila > Hirtodrosophila alboralis. The sequence goes on from JAWNNH010000098.1 coordinate 13,956, forward strand.
TTGAACAGTAGCAGCACAACTAGCACCATTAGCAGCACCGAATTGGTTACTGATGAGGAACAGGAACAAACGGATGAGACGCTGTCCATCAGCAAACATAGTATGGGCAAAAAACGTATAAGACGCCGACCATCCACTGAAAACAATAACTCCGATGATTACTACGACGACGACGATGATGATGATGATTCGGATCCGGATACAGATGACGGCATTGGCAGCTTCTTTCGTATGATCTTCTATCCTGTTCAAGTGACGATATCGCGCCTCTTTGACGGCTTTTCCGATCAATCGGATGAACAAACTGTGGAGGCCACCGCAAAGCCCAAATATCCTAGCTATACGCTCTATCATAGCGCACATAGCAACAATGAGCTGGTCGACGATATCGATGAGAATGAGGAAGACGAAGATGAAGACAACTCGATAAGTAGCTGGTTCAGCTCCTTGTTTGGGCTACGACGACGTACCAAAAAAATTGGTAGCACCACAGCAATGCCCGTAGAACCGGTACCCCTGCCAACGCCGACACCGTCACCAGCGCCCGCCGGTTGGCTAGAATCATGGTTTGGATTTGGCAAGACAACAACTGAAGCATCCAGTGAGGAGGATGGTTATGACAGTGAGTATAGTGAAAAAAGGGGAAAAATCATCTGAGTTTAAGGAATTTTTTGAAAACAATTGAGAAGTAGAAGTGCTATAGTCGAATATACCCGACTATGTTGCACCCTGTACCCAGTCCAAAGTCTGTAAACACATTCCTACACTCAAAAAAAAGTGTACATCCAATTGTGGAAAACTGACGTCAGTGGTTGAAAAAACAGGATAGAAAAAGCGCCATAGAAATTTTTTTATGCCCTGTAGATTTAATTACCACAATGTGAAGAAAATGTTGTTTAAATGTTGAAATATTCTGTCATGATCGAATTAATTTCGATAACTCGAGGAAACTTATTCTACCAAACATGGAAAAAATCTATAATTTTATGTCCATAATAAAAAAAATCCGTTATTTTTTTTAAATTTGAATAAAAAAATTACTTTACTTTGGTTAAAGAAATAAGTCAACATATTTTGTAAAAATTTATATTGAGCATAGAAAATTTTCTGCTGAATGAATTTTATATTAATGAATTTTATATTCATTTCATAGAACACCTGGATTTCATATTGTAGAAAATCCATACTTCCGATTATAAACCCATAATTTTTTTCGTTTATTCATATCATAGAAAATATATTCGTACTGTGGAAATTTTCACTTCTTTGTAGAGATTTATACTCTGTTTGTAGAAATTTATTTTATTTTTTTTATCGAAAGTGTTTCTATACTTAAAAAAATTTCTTTTTTCTTAGTGTATATACTACATCCTACAACATACCTATTTAAGTAAAATTGCCATATTTAGCAGCAAGAACAATTTTCTTGAATGAATTTGATGTTTATTATTATTAGCAGATTGTTATGAAATGTGTACAACATATTTAGATGATCATAAAAGTTACAAATGCAAAAAATGAAGGCAATAACTTGAAAATTTGGACTCTAAATAGTATTTATCGATTTATGGTGATAATATCATTAATTTAAAACGAACTTGAACTACGTATGGTATAAATGAACCTACAGGAACATAGTTGTTAGGGTCCATATGATTGACACGTTCATACATACGGACGGACAGACAGATGAAAAGAGTTAGCCGAGTAGATGCTGATCAAGAATATTCATTACTTATATAGTCGGAGGTTTCGTCTTCTGCCTATTAGGCACATTTACAATACTTTAGGACCCCCCATATTTAATGGGATGTTAAAAAAATGCTTTATTTCTCAGTGAAGTAACTTAATGATAAAATAAACCAGAAATCACCAAATTGATATTTACCTAAACGAATGACTTTGGCTAAAAATGTTTTTGTTGCCTGCTAAGAAGCTTGGTGCCTAAAGTTGTTGATAATTGCCAGGAGAAGGACATTTTCAATGAAAATTTGAGAAAATTTTCCGGAAAAGTCGCAGCGCCTCAACAGATATTTGCACTGTTACAGTAGTCAATATTTTTCAAATGGAATATGAATGTCGCATTAGACATTAACTTATTATATTTGGTTTTATTATTTGAACGTAACTACTCATTAAAACATTACTAAAGTGAGTTTATCAAATTGCTTGACTAATGCCTGCTATTAGGCGATCAAACACTGAGTGACATATACGTCTAGCAATAAGTAGTCGGAATATCCGTGAAATTTTGGAGGGAGGGTGAAGCAACGCGCGCCGGGTCAACTAGTATAACTAACAACTATTGAAACCAAACCTTTGATATTTATAATAATAATAAATAAATATTATAAATATCAAACCAAACCAAACCTTTGATATTTATAATAATAATTAATAAATATTATAAATATCAAAGGTTTGGTTTCAATAAAAGAAACATTACCAAAAAATCTTCGGTACTCTGAAGCTATATACCCTTGCAATGGTCTCTTGGAAAAATTTTGAATGCCATCTTTGGGTTTGATATCTTAAAAAACAATAAAGTTTTTCAATCGAACACTTTTCGACCGATTGTTCCTATAGGAGCTACACTACATCTTGTTCAAACTTAGTCAGATTGTATAATTCGTAAATATACATCGATATGCCAAGTTTGGTCATGATATTTTGAAAAACAAAAAATATATTCATACAAACACTTTTCATGAAAATGAAGTATCTTCGATTTTTCCTTCATAGCTATATGATATAGTGGTCTGATCGGACTGACTTGATATACAAGCTACATACATTATCAAGCTTCATCTGTACCAAGTTTCATAAAGATAGCTCAATGATAAAGCCAAAAACTTTGCGTAGAAACAGACAGACAGACGGGCATGGCTATATCGACTCAGCTCGTCGTCCTGACAGAGAATATATATACTTTGTGGGGTCGGAGACGTCTCCTTCTATGCATTACACATTTCGAGACAAAATTATAATACCCTTTAGCAAGAGTATAACAAGAAAAACTGCTTTCTTCGGCATGCCGAAGCTATATGTATAATCGTGAAAAAGTCTTTTATAAAATTTTAAATTAAATGATGAAAATCACTTTATTTTGTCTTGGACTGCCATTAATTTTCTTAAGTCTAATCCGATTCGCATTATCACAAAAGGGGACAAAATTAATGAAATTGACAAAATTAAATGTTCTTTAAACAAACTATATAGCAGTTGATTTTGCTGTGAGCAGAAACCACAAAATAATGTCGGAAACGTTTTTAAGGGTATTTCAAAATAATCAACTGCCAACTTCTTTGCTTTAATCTTCTTTGTTTTAATTTAATAAAAAATATAAAAGTATGTCTTCTAAGATTTTATCTCAATTCATCAATAACACTAGTTTACAAATTTTTTCGATGTATTTTTGGGCGCTGATTTCAAAAATGCAAACCATTTTTTTATTTTCAAAGAATGGTTGCATTTTATTTTGGGTGTTTTTTACTAATTGCTGTATAACTATCACATTTACTGACCGATTTGGACAAATGTATACTTAAAATATTCGTAAAAGAATTGTCTAACATTATAAATCTTAAAAAGTATTTAAACAAATTTTTTAAATTTTTAAAAGACAAATTTTTCAAAAATGCAAAAAAATTCTCATTTTTTAACTTTGAGAGTTTGTAATGACATCAATTCGCATTTGATCCGCATAAACGTAGAATGGGGATACAATTGTCTGTTGAATTGTGTAACGTTATTTAAGATCAAATAAGATCTGATGCAGATATGAACAAATAAGTCGAAAGACTGCCAAAAAACTAGCTATTTGCGGTTTTCTCGAAAATCATTCATTAAAAAAATAAATGGTTTGCATTTTTGAAATCAGCGCCCAAAAATACATCAAAAAAAGAATATGAGAGCCCAGTTCCTTTTTTGCTGTAAACTACTGTAATTAGTGTAACATTTAAAGTTATATTTATACTTTCATAAAAATTTATGTTAAAAATAAAAATCAATATTAGTTATAACAATTATGTGAATTATAGCTTATGACATAATTATAGATAGTTATCAAACAAATATTTATAAATATTCATGATGTTCATGATATATATGACTGCATTAAGGGATTATGGGAATTACTTTTGGAATTTAATAAAATTCTACCTTTTAAAGTACTTACAGAATGCACGTTCACTCAAATTTAAGTTAACTGCAATGACATTGAATTCACAATCAACTTAAGTGTAGTATAAGTCTATTACATTAAAGGGTGTTTTGCACGCATTTTCGAACCCGTTCCATAAAATTCTTACCAACATGAGCATTACTGCACTCTTCGTAACCAGTTGAGTAGTAAATTTTAAATTGCGGCACGACACACTGACCCGCTCCCAAAGCTAACGGTAGCAACTGCCGCCCGGATGGTTCTGCCTCTCTGGTCTTTAAGCCCAATTTCCTACTGGCTCAATTCAGACTTTGGCTGGTGCGCAACGCTTTCTGCACAGTGCTGTCACCTAAGTATTGTGCCGTGTTGACCTGCCTATGCCGAAAGTTAACGCTCTTTCCAACAACCTTCACTTGATTCTCTTCCAGAGTGGTTTGCTGGCTGGTTTGATGCCACGCCCAAGCCGAAGGCGCGACGTCGCAAAACCACATCAACAACAAGCACAACGACACAGATGCCACAGATGCCCATACTAACAATTGTGGATCCGCTGCGAAATCCCCAAAACTGGATAGGCATATTGGCCCATCACATTGTCAACTCCACGGGCGATGCTGGTGGTGTCTCGACTACTACTAAGAATCCATTGCTCCAAGCGCTCGTTTCGCGTGTAACCAGTACAACAACGGATCGCCCGGAGACTCCACAACGCATCAGCTATGATAAGTATCAGATCTGGCGACTAAAACCGCAGGATGAGCCGCAGGTGCGTGTCCTGGAGCAGTTCAAAAAGGGCGAAGATGGTATCAAGCTTCAGTGGCTAAAGGGACCCAGCCTCAGGTGCGTGCAAAACACGACAGGTTTGTGTTAACAACGACAGACAAGAAGACAGACGGACGGATAGGGCTAGATCGACTCGGCTATTGGTCGTGATCAAGAATATAGAAACTTTATAGATAGAGATGCCTCAATATCAGGAACCGGAAATAACAATTACACTGTGCAAGTCGCAAAAAAAAGAAAAGCCCAAACTGCATCATGGGTTTTTCGCGCTATCACGATGGTTTCATACAAAATTTTTTTTTTTTAAATTTCGGTTATATGGGCATTTTTTCACAGGTACCACATTTTTCGTTGATCTATAAATCTGTTGGTATTAATTTGTTCGAAAAACCTACTGTGGCAAAGTTGTTCTAAATACTTCAAAGTTCAAATTGTGTGAACGCACCAAACCTACAAATTAAAGTCCTGTAGGTGTTTTGGGCCAAAATAATGGAAAAATAGTAATCTGACAGCCATCTCTATAGGCTCTTAAGGAAAAAATAAGTTGTTCTATCAAAACCTTTTTTTCTTTTTAAGATATCAAAACCAAAATTTTACATCAGTTATTTGCAATCAGGTGTAAAATTAGTTTTTATATGAAAATCGGATGTTTTCTATGGGAGCTATATAAGATATATATTATCAAACTTAGTCAGTTTTTTTAGATTATAACAAAACGTGATTTGGTGAGTTTGGTTTAGATATCTTGAAAAATAAAAAAAATTGCATATAAGAACAGATTTATAGATCAACGAAAAATGTGGTACCTGTGAAAAAATTACCATATAATGATGCAGTTAGATTTAGAAGAACCCAAATAGGATAAATCCGGTTAATATGGGCTTTCCTTTTTTATTTAGAAAAAAAACCTGCACAGTGTTATTGATTAATTTTTTTAATTTAAAAAATCATATATAATAATAACAATAATTTAATTTTCAGATAATTTAAAAGTTCTTCAATAACTATTAAAAGAAATTTGACAACTTAAAATAACTGTTATTTTCGGTCCCTGCTCTTTATGCATGTTACATACATTTGTACAGTTTTATAATACCCTTTTATCCATTTTTTTTTGGGTGCAGGGCGTAAAATCCTCACTGTGTTTTGACTGATTTAAAACACTTTTATTTTTGTATAAAGTGGGTGATATGCTAACTTAGTTAGTGTTTATACGTTGCACAAAAAAAAAATATTAAAAATATATATATTTTTAGACATTTTTACTAAAAATATATATATTTTTTTTAAAAAACTTTATTGTCGTGTCGTGTTGCAAATAATCTAATTCGCACATAATTCTAGTTATAATACATATAAAACGATATAAGCCCTGCGATTCCTATTTTTAGGGGCCTTACGGATGTGTTGGTGCCGCCAAAGATGCTTGTGGACTTTCAAGGCACGCTCGACTTTGAGGGCATTGCGCACGAGGTGCTTATCTTTGACGTGGGCAAGGCCATTGCATATGAGCGTAACAAGGAGCAATATCCCTATACAACGCCTCCGGCGACAAAGCGACCCACCAAGCAGCCTATGGTTGCACTGCCGATGACCTGGAACAAGTACTACGAGCACGATGACATACTGAAATATCTGGAAACTTTACGCATGCGGCATACTCAACTCGTGGAACTTCTACATATTGGACGATCCTATGAGGGTCGACCGCTTATTGTCGTGAAGATTGAGTCCAAGCAGACAGCTGCTGCGGCAACTGCAGCCGCTGCCGCCAGCCACAAACGCCTCAAGCACAAGCGTCGCTCCGGTCAGGCCAATGCTGTATTCATTGAATCAGGTGCTCAGGGTCAGGCATGGATTGGGCCCGCTTCAGCCACATGGATGATCAATGAGCTGCTGCGACATATGCGCTCAAACAGTAAGTAAAGAAAAATGGATACTTCAGATCCCATAAGCACTTTATTCAACAGCAGTGACGATCTCTAGTTTCCTTTTCAATGCAAACGACTTTTGAATTTTCCATTGACCTGTTCTAGGATGTAGTCAAAAACGCCTGACTGCATTGCTTTTCGTCAATGAAATCGTTCTACACGCCCCGCTGTATGACCTGTCTTTAATCTTTTCGCCCATTACTTTCTTAACTACCTTTCGTCATTGGCTACGGAGTGGCTGAGAAGAAGACTGAAAAGTATCCGCCTACATTTTCGACTACTTTTCGTCAGTCTTTTCACCATCAGATGCATTACCAGATAATAATAAAAGAAAAAAACATAATTTAATTTCAATGATATTTATTTGATTTCGTAATTTAGCTTTCTTTAAAAACAGTTTATTTTCATTTATTGTATAATCCTTTTAAGCAGTGCTGGCTCTGTATGAGTGTCCTGTGGTAAAATTGATTTTGCAATAACATAATATAATATTTACTGAATATTTAAAGATAGATTAAAAATATGTAATGTTTCATAGTTTGATTAAAATTTATTGAAGCCTGTCCACATTAATATTCAAAATTAGCACAAACACGTCTGTTTAATTCCACAAACCAAACACAAAAAAGAGACGAGTGGTACCTTAGACTGTACTTTGTTGTTGCAACTGCTAAACTACAAAAAGTTGTGTCGCCATTGACCCTTCGATTGACGGAAAGTAATGCAGCTGGTAGTTCATAGCGAAAAGATTGACGGGAAGTAATGCAACAGATAGCGTTAAACGAAATTCTTAATGAGAAGTAAAGAACGAAATCTTTAACGAATAGTAATGCAGATTGGGGAAAGGGACCGCTTTCTTGCTGTTAGTTGCTATTTACAAAGCGTTTATACACTCTCCAGCGAATTGGCGGGGATAGTCCGAAAATTTACGCAATGCCCTTTTACTGTATATTTATATTTATATGTACATATGTATATGTGTACGATGGTTGCTATTAATGCATCTTATTTTTCAAAGTGTTCTCCCAGAAAATCAATGCACTTTCGAAACATTTTTATCACTCCAAATAAGACACCTACTATTATGAACGCATCAAGCGATTCTTCGGGCGTCGAAAACCGCTTTCTACGCAACTTATGCTTCATGTGTGGAAACAAAATTAATTCATTGGGTGCCAAATCAGGACTGTACCATTAATTTTGTATTTTGGCTGCTCAAATAGTCCCTTGTGTAACGTTATGTGAGAGAATTCGCATAATTGAAACTTAGAATGATTCTTCTTTTGGGTCTGGTAAACAAATGGTCGTGTACCATTTTCAAATCGTTTTACTGCGCATTTTGTAAGGACATCTTTTGCTGGGTTTGACTCATCTTGAAATACCCAGACAGTTGGTTATAACTTTGTTTCGGGCTCAACGCATATATCCAAGATTCATCACCTGTAGACAAATAGTGAAAAATAGCGATGGAATTTTTTGAGCATTTGTCTGCTTAAACTGTCACGATATTTCTTTAAATTGATTGTCAAATTGTACGGAATTTAGCTCTGTTAACTTTTAATGCAATATTTTATTGATGCTCGTCCTACTTATGCCCAAAGATACTTCAATCTTACGAAAAGTCACATGACGATCCTTCAAAATCACTTTGCTAACAACAACGATGTTTATTGGCACAACAACTGATTTTGGACGACCTTCTATATAGGAAATGTTCTGTGTAAGTTTGTGCCAGCAAAT
>JAWNNH010000099.1:0-50908 GCA_035043045.1 Hirtodrosophila alboralis
TTAGGCAGACCAATGCTCAAAAAATTCCATCGCTATTTTTCAATATTTGTGTACAGGTGATGAATCTTGGATATATGCGTTGAGCCCGAAACAAAGTTATAATCAATTGTCTGGGTATTTCATGATGAGTCAAACCCAGCAAAAGTTGTCCTTACAAGATGCGCAGTAAAACGATTTGAAAATGGTACACGACCATTTGTTGACCAGACGTGTTTCAAAGAATTAAAAAAAATAAATCGGAAAAGAAGAATCATTCTACATCTCGATATTGCGAATTCTCACACATAACGTTACACAAGTGACTATTTGAGCAGCCAAAATACAAAATTAATGGTACAGTCCTGATTTGGCACTCAATGAATTAATTTTGTTTCCACACATCAAGCATAGTTGCGTGGACAGCGATTTTCGACGCCCGAAGAATCGCTTGATGCGTTCATAATAAATAGTAGGTGTCTTATTTGAAGTGACAAAAATGTTTCGAAAGTGTATTGATTTTCTGGGAGAACACCTTGAAAAATAATAAAACCATTTCCGATCTAATAACTAGGCCAGATGCATTAATAGCAACCATCGTACACATATACATATGTACATATAAATATAAATATACAGTAAAAGGGCTATGCATAAATTTTCGGACTATCCCCGCCAGTTCGTTGGGAAGTCTATGAACGCTTTGTAAATAGAAAATTACAGCAAAAGCAGTCACTCTCCCCAATCTGTATTACTTTTCGTCAAAGATTTCGTTCTTTACTTCTCATTAAGAATTTCTGTTGCATTACTTCCCGTTACTTGGCTATGAACTACCAGCTGCATTACTTTTCGTCAATCGAAGGGTCAATCGCGACATCATTTTTTGTAGTTTAGCAGTTGCAACAAATCAAATAAATATCATTGAAATTAAATTATGTTTTTCATTATATTCTGGTATTGCATATGGTGGTGCGAAGATTGACGAAAAGTAGTCAAAAATGTAGGCGTATACTTTTCAGTCTTCTCCTCTGCCACCCCGTAGTCAATGACGAAAGGTAGTTAAGAAAGTAATGGACGAAAAGATTGACGACAAGTTATGCAACAGGGCGTGTAGAACGATTTCATTGACGAAAAGTAATGCAGGCAGGCGTTTTTGACTACATCCTAGAACATGCCAATGTAAAATTCAACAGTCGTTTGCATTGAAAAGGAAATTGGAGATCGTCACTGGTGTTGAATAAAGTGTTGACGAGTCGGATTCGAGTCGTCAGCGACTTTATCTGAAGAATCCATTTTTCTCTACTTACTGTTTGAGCGCATATGTCGCAGCAGCTCATTGATCATCCATGTGGCTGAAGCGGGCCCAATCCATGCCTGACCCTGAGCACCTGATTCAATGAATACAGCATTGGCCTGACCGGAGCGACGCTTGTGCTTGAGGCGTTTGTGGCTGGCGGCAGCGGCAGCAGTTGCCGCAGCAGCAGTCTGCTTGGACTCAATCTTCACGACAATAAGCGGTCGACCCTCGTAGGATCGTCCAATGTGTAGGAGTTCCACGAGTTGAGTATGCCGCATGCGTAAAGTTTCCAGATATTTCAGTATGTCATCGTGCTCGTAGTACTTGTTCCAGGTCATCGGCAGTGCAACCATAGGCTGCTTGGTGGGTCGCTTTGTCGCCGGAGGCGTTGTATAGGGATATTGCTCCTTGTTACGCTCATATGCAATGGCCTTGCCCACGTCAAAGATAAGCACCTCGTGTGCAATGCCCTCAAAGTCGAGCGTGCCTTGAAAGTCCACAAGCATCTTTGGCGGCATCAACACATCCGTAAGGCCCCTAAAAATAAGAGTCGCAGGGCTTATATCGTTTTGTATGTATTATTACTAGAATTAGGTGCGAATTAGATTATTTACAACACGACACGACAATAAAGTTTTTAAAAATATATATATTTTTAGTAAAAATGTCTAAAAATATATATATTTTTTAGTAAAAATGTCTAAAAATATATATATTTTTAATATTTTTTTTTTGTGCAACGTATAAACACTAACTAAGTTAGCATGTCACCCACTTTTTACAAAAATAAAAGTGCTTAAAATCAGTCAAAACACAGTGAGGCTACAACGGATTTTTGTACCCTGCACCCAATAAAAATGGGTAAAAGGGTATAATAAAACTGAACAAATGTATGTAACATGGATAAAGAATAAGGACCGAAAATAACAGTTATTTTAAGTTGTCAAATTTCTTTTAATAGTTATTAAAGAGCTTTTAAATTATCTAAAAATTAAGTTATTGATATTATTATATATGATTTTTTAAATTAAAAAATTAATCAATAACACTGTGCAAGTTTTTTTCTAAATAAAAAAGGAAAGCCCATATTAACCGGATTTATCCTGCATCATTATATGGTAATTTTTTCACAGGTACCACATTTTTCGTTGATCTATAAATCTGTTCCTATATGCAATTTTTTTTATTTTTCAAGATATCTAAACCAAACTCACCAAATCACGTTTTGTTATAATCTAGACAATCTGACTAAGTTTGATAAAAATCGGACTACTATATTTTATAGCTCCCATAGAAAACATCCGATTTTCATATAAAAACTAATTTTACACCTGATTGCAAATAAAAAAAAGTGTTAACTGATGTTAAATTTTGGTTTTGATATATTAAAAATAAAAAAAGGTTTTTGATAGAACAACTTATTTTTTCCCCAAGAACCTATAAAAATGGCTGTCAGATTACTCTTTTTCCATTATTTTGGCCCAAAACACCTACAGGACTTTAATTTGTAGGTTTGGTGCGTTCACACAATTTGAACTTTGGAGTATTTAGAACAACTTTGCCGCAGTAGGTTTTTCGAAAAAATTAACACCAACAGATTTATAGATCAACGAAAAATGTGGTACCTGTGAAAAAAATGCCCATATAACCGAAAATTAAAAAAAAAAATTTTGTATGAAACCATCGTGATAGCGCGAAAAACCCATGATGCAGCTTGGGCTTTTCTTTTTTTTCGACTTGCACAGTGTAATTTTTATTTTCGGTCCCTGATATTGAGGCATCTCTATATATAAAGTTTATATATTCTTGATCACGACCAATAGCCGAGTCGATCTAGCCCTATCCGTCCATCTGTCTTTCTGTCTGTCGTTGTTAACACAAACCTGTCGTGTTTTGCACGCACCTGAGGCTGGGTCCCTTAAGCCACTGAAGTTTGATACCATCTTCGCCCTTTTTGAACTGCTCCAGGACACGCACCTGCGGCTCATCCTGCGGTTTAAGTCGCCAGATCTGATACTTATCATAGCTGATGCGTTGTGGAGTCTCCGGGCGATCCGTTGTTGTACTGGTTACACGCGAAACGAGCGCTTGGAGCAAGGGATTCTTAGTAGTAGTCGAGACACCACCAGCATCGCCCGTGGAGTTGACAATGTGATGGGCCAATATGCCTATCCAGTTTTGGGGATTTCGCAGCGGATCCACAATTGTCAGTATGGGCATCTGTGGCATCTGTGGCATCTGTGTCGTTGTGCTTGTTGTTGATGTCGTTTTGCGACGTCGCGCCTTCGGCTTGGGCGTGGCATCAAACCAGCCAGCAAACCACTCTGGAAGAGAATCAAGTGAAGGTTGTTGGAAAGAGCATTAACTTTCGGCATAGGCAGGTCAACACGGCACAATACTTAGGTGACAGCACTGTGCAGAAAGCGTTGCGCACCAGCCAAAGTCTGAATTGAGCCAGTAGGAAATTGGGCTTAAAGACCAGAGAGGCAGAACCATCCGGGCGGCAGTTGCTACCGTTTGCTTTGGGAGCGGGTCAGTGTGTCGTGCCGCAATTTAAAATTTACTACTCAACTGGTTACGAAGAGTGCATTAATGCTCATGTTGGTAAGAATTTTATGGAACGGGTTCGAAAATGCGTGTAAAAACACCCTTTAATGTAATAGACTTATACTACACTTAAGTTGATTGTGAATTCAATGTCATTGCAGTTAACTTAAATTTGAGTGAACGTGCATTCGGTAAGTTCTTTAAAAGGAAGAATATTTTTTTGAAATTCCAAAAGTAATGATACCCATAATCCCTTATAACTGACTATAATTATTATGTTTTATAGCTGGCTATAATTATGTCACAAACTAAATTTCAAATAATTGTTATAACTAATATTGCTTTTTATTTTAAACATACATTTTTATGAAAATATTAATATAACTTTAAATGTTACATTAATTATTGATTATTTTGAAATACCCTAAAAACGCCTTCGACATTATTTTGAGGTTTTTGCCCACAGCAAAATCAACTACTATATAGTTTGTTTAAAGAACATATAATTTTGTTAGTTTAATTAATTTTGTCCCCTTTTATGCTAATGCGAATCGGATTAGACTTGAGAAAATTAATGGCAGTCCAAAACAAAATAAAGTGATTTTCATGCCGAAGGAAGCCGTTTCTTTCTTGTTATACTCTTGCAAAAGGGTATTATAATTTTGTCACGAAATGTGTATATATATTCTTGATCAGGGCGACGAGCTGAGTAGATATAGCCATGTCCGTCTGTCAGTCTGTCCTTCTGTTCTATGCTAAGTTTTTGGCTTTATCTATCTTGATGAAACTTGATACAGATAAAGCTTGATAATGTATGTAACTTGTATATCAATTCAGCCCGATCGGACCACTATATCATAAAGCTATGAAGGAAAAATCGAAGATACTTCATTTTCATGAAAATTATTTATTTATTTATTTTTGTTTTTAAAAAAATCAAATATGCTAAACTTGGCATATCTATTCATATTTACGATTTGTAGAATCTGACCAAGTTTGATTAAAATCGGACCAATATATCTTGTAGCTCCTATAGGAACAGTCGGTCGAAAAGTTCTCTTATGAAAATTTTTGTTGTTTTTTAAGATATCAAAACCAAAGATGGCATTCAAAACGTTCTTAGGTGACCATTGCAAGGGTATATAGCTTCAGCGTACCGAAGATATTACCAAACCAAACCTTTGATATTTATAATATTAATTTATTATTATTATAAATATCAAAGGTTTGGTTTCAATAATATTTATTTATTATTATTATAAATATTAAAGGTTTGGTTTCAATAGTTGTTAGTTATACTAGTTGACCCGGCGCGCGTTGCTTCACCCTCCCTCCAAAATTTCACGGATATTCCGACTACTTATTGCTAGACGTATATGTCACTCAGTGCTTGATCGCCTAATAGCAGGCATTAGTCAAGCAATTTGATAAACTCACTTTAGTAATGTTATAATAAGTAGTTACGTTCAAATAATAAAACCTAATATAATAAGTTAATGTCTAATGCGACATTCATATTTCATTTGAAAAATAATGCCTATTGTAACAGTTTTGTATACGTTAACAATGCAAATATCTGTTGAGACGCTAGCGACTTTTTCGGAAAGATTTCTCAAATTTTTTTAAAAATGTCCTTCTCCTTGCAGTTATCATCAATTTTAGGCACCAAGCTTCCTAGCAGGCAGCAAAAATATTTTTAGCAAAATTAATTTTATATTTATTAGGTAAATATCGATTTGGTGATTTCCCGTTCATTTTATCATAAAGTTACTTAGCTCAAAATATTATTTATTAATTAAATATTGGGGGTTCTAGAGCATTGTAAATGTGTCTAACAGGCAGAAGACGAAACCTCCGACTATATAAGTAATGAATATTCTTGATCAGCATCTACTCGGCTTACTATTTTCATCTGTCTGTCCGTCCGTATGTATGAACGTGTCAATCATATGGACCCTAACCACTATGTTCCTGTAGGTTCATTTATACCATACGTAGTTCAAGTTCGTTTTAAATTAACGATATTCTCACCATAAATCGAAAAATACTATTTAGAGTCCAAATTTTCAAGTTATTGCCTTCATTTTTTGCATTTGTAACTTTTATGATCATCTAAATATGTTGTACACATTTCATAACAATCTGCTAATAATAATAAACATCGAATTCATTCAAGAAAATTGTTCTTATTGCCGTCTGAGGGCAGCTCTTGCTGCTAAATATGGCAATTTTACTTAAATAGGTATGTTGTAGGATGTAGTATATACACTAAGAAAAAAGAAATTTTTTTTAAGTATAGAAACACTTTCGATAAAAATAATAAAATAAAATTCTACAAACAGAGTATAAATCTCTACAAAGAAGTGAAAATTTCCACAGTACGAATATATTTTCTATGATATGAATAAACGAAAAAAATGATGGGTTTATAATCGGAAGTATGGATTTTCTACAATATGAAATCCAGGTGTTCTATGAAATTAATATAAAATTCATTAACCTGCAGAAAATTTTCTATGCTCAATATAAATTTTTACAAAATATGTTGACTTATTTCTTTAACCAAAGTAAAGTAATTTTTTTATTCAAATTTAAAAAAATAACGGATTTTTTTATTATGGACATAAAATTATAGATTTTTTCCATGTTTGGTAGAATAAGTTTTCTCGAGTTATCGAAATTAATTCGATCATGACAGAATATTTCAACATTTAAACAACATTTTCTTCACATTGTGGTAATTAAATCTACAGGGCATAAAAAAATTTCTATGGCGCTATTTCTATCCTGTTTTCCAACCACTGACGTCAGTTTTCCACAATTGGATGTACACTTTTTTTTGAGTGTAGGAATGTGTTTACAGACTTTGGACTGGGCAGAGGGTGCAACATAGTCGGGTATACTAGACTATAGCACTTCTGCTTCTCAATTGTTTTCAATAAATTCCTTAAACTCAGATGATTTTTCCCCTTTTTTTCACTATACTCACTGTCATAACCATCCTCCTCACTGGATGCTTCAGTTGTTGTTTTGCCAAATCCAAACCATGATTCTAACCAGCTGGCGGGCGCTGGTGACGGTGTCGGCGTTGGCAGGGGTACCGGTTCTACGGGCATTGCTGTGGTGCTACCAATTTTTTTGGTACGTCGTCGTAGCCCAAACAAGGAGCTGAACCAGCTACTTATCGAATTGTCTTCATCTTCGTCTTCCTCATTCTCATCGATATCGTCGACCAGCTCATTGTTGCTATGTGCGCTATGATAGAGCGTATAGCTAGGATATTTGGGCTTTGCGGTGGCCTCCACATTTTGTTCATCCGATTGATCGGAAAAGCCGTCAAAGAGGCGCGATATCGTCACTTGAACAGGATAGAAGATCATGCGAAAGAAGCTGCCAATGCCGTCATCTTTATCCGGATCTGAATCATCATCATCATCATCGTCGTCGTAGTAATCATCGGAGTTATTGTTTTCAGTGGATGGTCGGCGTCTTATACGTTTTTTGCCCATACTATGTTTGCTGATGGACAGTGTCTCATCCGTTTGTTCCTGTTCCTCATCAGTAACCAATTCGGTGCTGCTAATGGTGCTAGTTGTGCTGCTGCTGTTCAAGCTGTTTGGCACCTCCTCCATGGCACCAAAATCGGCACCCTCCTCTGCGGAGCTGCTGTTCTCCTGTGCTGGTTTCTCGGTGCTGTTACCTCGTTTTACAATTTTTGTATGCTCATCGTCTTCGTTGTCATAGTAGGAATCATCATTGTCCTCGTAGTCGCCGCCTGTCACCAGCTCGAATAAATCGAAAGCTGACTCTGAGCTACGTCTTCTACCATTGGGTTTCATCCGCTCCGTACTTTCATTGTGCTTGGAATGCAGCAAGTGCACAGCGTGGGGCACATGATAACCGCTGCCGCCATGTGGACTATTTGGATTTGGTAAGGATGTGGGTGTTGATTTGGGCTTGCCACTGCCGCCTCTACTGTTCGGACGCCGGCCACTGCTACTGGGACGCTTCCGGCGGCCACTGCTTACTGGTCTAGCACCCGCTGCGGTTTCTATGCCATCCACTGAGCGACGCTTTAAGCGATGTGGCAGCTCCATATAGCCGCTGGATACGACAAAAGGATGTTCGCTAAAGATGGTATTGGTGCCGGCAACTCCAGCTGTGGGTTGTGGCATATGTGGCTTCTCTAGCTGTGTGGCCAATTGCGTAGAGCTTGGCGGACTGCTGGTCGTGCGCTTGCCGAGCACAATTTGTGGCCCCACTGTGGTCAAGGGCAGCTTGTGACCAGGTCGCCGCTTTGGCGTCTTCTTTTTCTTCTTACGTTTGCTGCGCTTGGGCTTTTGGGTTTTGCTGGGCCCAAGACTGGGTCGGGCTGTGCTAGTGGGCAGCTTTAGCAGCTGATCGCTAATGGTGCCCTTGTTGCCACTGGCAACCATAATTGGCGGTGGTCTATGTGGCAATTTGTTGCTGCCCACCGGCCTTGAGGGTGTTGGCAATGTGCTCTTCTTAGGTTTTTGCAGTCGAATAATCTGTGGACGCGCTGTACTCGAAGTAGTCATGGCTACAGATGAAACAGTTGGAAACGGCGACTGAGATTGTGACTGTGGTTGAGTCAGTGCGGAACCCAACGAACACTGTTGCTTGTATTTTTTGTGCAGCTCCTGCAAATCTGCATCGTACTGTGCCTTGGTCACATAAATGGCAATGGATTCATTGTCGCTGTCGTTGCCCGGCCAGGGCTGGGATTTTGTATTACGACCCACCTCGCTAATGGCATAGACAATGCCTGTGGCGGGATTTGTAAAGAATATGGGAAAACTGTTGTTGCTGCTGCTGGTGATGTTGTTGCTATGTGTTGCTGTCGTTGTAGCAGATGGATTGTCGCTTATCTCAAGCAATTGACTCTGGACGTGGTGGAGTTGTGGCTGCTGTTCTAATGGTGGAACTGGTTCGTATACATACGGCTGCTGTTGCTGTTCCTGCTCCTCTTGATCATCACTGAATAGCTGAAAGTCCAACTCCGCTTTTGGCGCCTGTTGTTGGTATTTGTAACGTGGCACAAAGCCCTCGCGATGCCGCTCATTGGCCATCAAATCTCGTGTCCAGGTGCGCGTATCCCGCAGCAAACTTTCAAATTCTTCGGCGCTGGGATGATAGCCAAAGTCGTAGGCCAGACACGACAGACCCGACAGACTAGCTAGCAACAGGCGCAGCATCAGCAGCTTTACGACTATATGGAAGGCAGGCATTGATGGCCAGCAACGGCAACGGCAACGGCAACAAGACGCAACTAAATAGATAGCAGCGGTAACTGGATTTGTTGTTTCACGGATTCTCGGAATTAACGCGTACGCGACTGTTTGGCTGCGAGTCTTGTTAGCAAATGAAACAACGACCCAACACAGACCCCAAAGCCGGCAAGCCACCGACCTGCCAGTTAGCTACCAGCGCCACTCGGAGAAACTCAAATCCCCCTCGATGAGACTTTACTTGACTTTTGCCCGTAACGTTTCAGTGAAGACGTCGCTCTCTGTTCCCCTGTCGAACGTTCTGGTCTTCCTCGATGTCTTCGTCGTCATCGTTGTCGCTGTCGCTGTCGTTTAGTTACCCTGTGACAACCATCGAAGCATTGCAAATTGTCGATCTAATCATAGATGACAGTTAACGATGCTAACACTGCACAGTGGTGCAAAAACTATAGTCACTATCCGAACTTCAATCAAAAAAAAAAATGTAATAAAAAAAAAAACTGCTATCTTTGGCATATATACTCTTGCATCGGCTTTTTAAGAAACTTTCAATATTCGATCGATCGTTTCTATGGCAGCTATATAAATATAGTCGATTTCAGCAAATTTAATCAGATTATTTACAGAATAATCATACTTCGAATTAGGAAGACTGGTTAAAATATTATTAAGAACAAAAAACTTGTCTCGGATTGTCTACTTAACATTATAATATCAAACGTATATGTTTTGTTTCGATATCTTTAATAAAAAAGTGTTTTTCATAAAACAACAAATATTTTTTTTTTTTTTTTTTAATGATATGGCGTTACGTTTCAGAGTGGCGTTACGTTATAATCGTACGCCTAAATGTAAAAAAAAAGGTAGAAATAAGACAAATTTTTAAAAAATTACTTTTATGTCTGAGTAGCAATTCAGCTGGACTATATTTAGTAAAAGAGATGAATGCATTCGATCTTTCAGATTAAAAGATATAAGCAATAAACAGGTGTGGCGTTACATGACAAGAAGAGAAGTCGGTTTCGACTTAAAGATGTAAAAGCGCAAAAACTCTGCGAAATGTGCAAGCCTTTTTGTATAGTAGTATTGTTATGAATAATGCAAGTTAATTTTGCCGGCTATTTTATTTAAAAATTTTTTCCTGTATTCTTTTTACAAGCCTTAGTATTAAGTGTTACGTGACAGGGCATTACGTGATATAAATTTTCATAGTACATTTTGAAGAAATGATCGCCCTTAAAAATTTATTTAACGCAAATAAATCACTTATTTCGGCTTTAATATTGACATAAACTTAAATTAAAAGGAAAATTTAGTAATTCAGCAAAAAAATGTTTTACCTAATATTCGTGTAAATCGATGGTTAGGTGTATTCGCAAGAAAAGCGTATACTGTGGCGTTACGTGACACACTTTTAAAATTCTCTAAAAAATTAAATATTTTTTTGTGACCCGAAAGTTTTTTATATTTACATTGTTGTATGAAACTTTGTTTAGATCTGAAATTTCTCGCACCTGCGATCGTCAGTGCAGATGTAATGATACGAAATGCTGTTTTTCATGGCGTTACGTGACATTAGAATATTGGTAAAAGGTAATCTGAAATTTTCCATTAATTGACGTTTGCTTGCTTTCTTTGCATTATTTTTGGTAAACTGTTGCTTTAACAAATCTTTTTGCGCCAGAAGTGCTCCTGTTTCATTACACTAAGAAAAGTTAATTTTAAGGAGAATATGCTCTTAGAAATGCACAAAGATGACCAAAACATGCAGCTAATGCAACTAAAAAAAGGTTAGAGCTCTTAAATTTATTAAATTTTGGACATTTTACTATAAAATTTAAAGTTAATTAAAGTTAATTTTTTGGTCGTGGTCGACCTTTCTGTGAAAATGCCCATATTTAATATTTATTTATTGTCCTGCACAGTCGGTATTTGTGACTAAAACAGTACAAGTAACTTAAATAAATTTACAAGATATTGTAAACCGATTTGGATGAAATTTTGTGAGATTGCTTACAACATAGTAATACGTCGATCTGCCAAGTTTGCTTTTGATATCTTGAAAAACAACTTTTCTAGGAAGAGGTATCCCTTTGCAAGGGTATAACAAGTAAGAATGCTCAGAATGCACATACGATTTAATATTTAAAAATAAGATCTCATGAAAGTTTTGTCATTCTTCATAAAACAAATTTAACTTGTATATTAACTCCATTGCCGCACAGTAAAATAGTCTTATGACTTGAACTAATATAAGTAAAAGCTTCAGAATTTTCTTAGTTGTACCCTCAAATTATTAACACGACACACAAAAATTATACTTATGAAATCAGAAAGTCTTAATCTTATTAAGACATATGAGTGTAATGATGCGGAAAATTGCAAGGAATACGACGTGGAATTGAAATAACGAACAAATAGGGGGCGTACGCCTTTAAATGACTTTACGACAATTCTGTCAACACACAAATAATAAGTTAACATTTGGAATATTATATGATGATAGTATTTCAAATGAATTAAGAATCCGTTAATGGTTCTCTACTCATCACTTAATTCTACATTTGATTAAATACTTATTACTGAGCTCAGCTGTAGGTCAGTTACAAAACTTAGCAAGATCATTAAATATTACGGCATATCGATCTTAATGAGCTTAGTAAACCACTAAATCGCTGTTTAATTTAATTTAAATTTTAAAGAGTATGCATTTCTTTATTATTAAGATTAACAACGGCTCTTCCATTTACGATTCTATCTAATAGTCTGAGGTAAAAACAGAGTATTAAAAAGATGGACTTTCTCATTATTAGGTTTGTTAGATAATGTTAGTTATCAAGTAATTTTATTAAACAAGAAATTAAATTAAATTTTTTTTTTAATCAATAAATTGGTGCCACTGTGCATTGGATTATTTTATTGACTGGGCATGAGCATTGGGGCAAATTGTGATTTGTTGTTGGCACTTAGCGCGTGCTACTTATTGGAACGCAACTTATCCCAGAAACACGACTCGACTGACAGTGAACAACGCGGTCAATATTAAAAATGACAATTTTGACTTTCAAATTAAAGAAGCCACTTTACCAACCAACTGGTCCCAGGATGTGCTCACTAACGCCCGAGACAGGTTGAACTTGTCCATGTCTGGAGTTTGTCGCGACGTCTTCACAGATTTATGTATACTATTCCAAACATTGCACATACACGCACAGCGATCAGATTATCTCTAGCATCTTAATGGATAGATGACTTTTTGGCTATATACCGAAAGAAGATCTTTCACTTTCTACACATAATCATTCTGCTGTTGAAATTGCCGTCGCCCTCGGCGGGGGCCTTTGACTTTCGCCGTTGTCCGCCCCCTTTGCCCGTTACCCCCGCGCCAGACCAAGCTCTGGGGCAAAAAGGTAAGGCACAGGCGTGTCTTGTTTTAGAAAATATCGCAAAAGAAGTAACAGTCTCGCCACACAACAACTATATCAACATTAAAAAATTGTTATCATCAAAACAGCTAAATATTAAATACCCTTTAATCTGTCATGCAACTCGTATTCAACATAACGCCTAAATGATTCTGCTATATATGATGTAGTTGTCAGACTTAGATTATACTTCATATACATTTTACAAATATATAAGTTTGCTTGAAATAAGTTTGATTGAAATAAGTTTGCTTGAAATGTCTGTAAAAAAAAACACAAGAAAAGCAAAATGTATTTTCTAAACTGGTACTTGTATAATTTCACTTTTGAATCAATTTCATTACAAGAGATTTAACATACTATAAATATAATACATAGCTTTTGATTGATATTACACATTGACTGTTTGTATCATTTCAAATCACATTCCAGTTTGTGTTTTATTTTTAAATATATTTAAATATATTCTTGTAAGCTTTACCTTACTTCTTTAAGGGCAAAACATTTTGAAAGAAAAATACATTCATATTTCTGAATTTAAAATAGCTTCAAATTTAGATTGCGAATAGATTGATCGGAGTTCGAAATTGGCACAAGTCTAATTTGATTAAAATTAAATCTGCATAATTTTATTTTGAAAAATATGACTACTATTTACATTAAAAATATTTATAATAAAAATTATAATGGCCGATTGTTCCTATTACAGCTTAATTATAAACTCAGTTAAGTGATTATATATTTTTCAAAATAGACTTAGTATCATACGCAGTGAAGAAATAAATCATGAATATCAAATTCAAATAAGTTTTTTCAAAATATTTGAAAAGTAATCTCCATAATTTTACACATTTATATTATGATTTTTAACAAGGATATTGATTTTGTAAGTAATAACAAGGAAATGAGGGCAATTACAAATGAAGGAATCCATTTCATTTTGCTAAAAAAAATTAATAATTTGTTAATTACATTTTCTAAAAAAAAGGCATTTTTAAAATTCTTATAATGTTTCTTTAATCACAAATCTATGACATGAGTTAAATAATTCAGATTCAATTCGTAGATGATGCTTTTAAACTATTGATATTAGTAAAAATAAATGTATCTATGGGGCAATTGAAAATTCGGGTATACACATATATGTATGTATGTACTACTTTTACTATGTATGATTTTTTTAATCCTGCTGCAATAAAACACACTGTAGACGAGTATCCAGCATATGCATATAGCTCTAAGACTAAGAGTGTACTTTTCATAGATAACACTATGCAACAATTTGAAAAAAATTCTTGCATCCCGAACTTTAACAGTCGAAATATATGTAAAATAGGTCACTGATTCCGAAAATAAAATTTATAAAATATGTTGCCGAGATTGTTTTCGAGATAATCGAAAAAAAAACTAATTTTTCGACTTTTTTTAAAAAGGCAACTTTGGTAAAGTGACAATAACTCCGAACATAGTTTATTGATATTAAAGTTGTTTATCTTTTCTATAACACTTTTTAATTAGATTATTCGTTTAGAAGTTATTGAGGATTGAAATTAAAATTTTGCATAAAAATATGCCCATTTTAAAAAAAGCTATTTTTTGTGCAATTTATTTTCGAAAACAAGAATTTTGGTTTCTTGTATTACTCCTTGGATCTCTAAGCTTACTTTTTACATATATCTCGACACTTAAAAGGCCGAGCTACAAAATGTTGTTGCATAGTGTAATGCCAGATACTGAGCTTCTCATGCTTATCAAGAAAACGAAATATATATACACAATGTACTTTATTATTTAGAGAAGGTGATACACATTTTGTGACAAAAATGTAATACCCCTTACAAGGGTATCATAAATATGACAAACTTAAACAATAAGCTACAACAAGTTATAAGCATTGTAATTACTCGAGCGTTACTAAAAAACGTTTAAGACAACAACGCAAGAGAACTAGTAGAGTCAACCAGAGGGGAGGGAGTATAACAGTGAAGATGAGAGAGGAGAGAGAACATATGTATATATGTATAATGGTATATATATAGCAGTGAGCTACAGTTAATAACAAAAATATAGGCACTCACATAAGTATATAGTACATTGTAATACATATAGACAATAGCGAAATAGCGTTTTAATTGCATGTTTTCTTTTTATGCCCCAAACAGAAAGGCGGCCAAGTTGCCAAGTATTTGTAGATACATACATATCCATCTATACTTATATATATACATATATACTGACTTATATAAGGCATAAAAAAATAATGTACATTTTTATCAAGCAAAAGCAAAAGGTGCACACGAGCGTTACTTGTCATTCGGCAAATGACAAACAAGCTTGAATTTATTCAGATCCAGACATAAGAATCTTTTTTTAAATATTTCATAATTGTTTATTACTATTTATAATTGTTTTTAAATTTTGTAATTGGTTATAAGGCTTATTTAGATAACTGTTATTATTTTTATTTTAAGGAAATCGACCAAAGTATAAATGTTTATAAATTCTTTACATATTTTTTCTTATACATACTTATTAACATATATTCGATTATAAAAGCAAAATACAATATATATGTGGAAAGTATTTATGCAGACAGGTAATTTCAAAATATTTATCTTATGTCAATTTAAAATATATTGCCTTAATATTTGGCTTAACATTTTCTTAGAATTAGATAAAATTATGTTCGTATTTTGAATATGATGTTTAGAAATCTAAAAAACTTCTGTAAAATACTAAATTATTTGTATACATAATTGATTTTAATATTGTTAATTACATATTTTTTTTATAATACATAAGTTTGGCTAAGTATTTTATTTTGGCATTAATTTGGACATCCTATTGTTCAACGATGATTATACTTTTTTAACGCTCTAAGTAAAATAAAAAAATATGTATTTATATTTGACAATTAAGATGTTCCGTTAGAGAATTTAAACAAATGATTGTTTTAATTTTTACACAGTATAGCTATTAAAATTTTTTAAGAGAATTTGTATTTTTTAAATGTATATAAATTGCAGACAGGAGGCATCTTCGACCCTAAAAAGTATTTAACATATATGTTATATTCTTAATCTTATTCAGCAGTGAATATCTATGTAGGTAATGCCAGCACTGTATGTTTGTCTGTTCATATATACTACATACAAGGCGAATTTGAATATATATACATATATACAAATTACAATATATACATATAAAAAAATTTAAAATTTCGATTGGTTCGATCTATACACAATTTTTAAGATTTTTTAAAAAAATCAGGATTTTTAGATCTCTCTTTATCTAGTATAAAAATTGCCCAACATTCCAATAAGAACACTATAGATATTAAAGTTGTATATATAATATTATTTAGTATGACCATATAAGTCGAAATAGCCAATTATTTATCTTGATCGTATGACTACTTCCGACAAAATACTAGCTCCCCTAATTTTAAGACCCTGTACCCTACTATGCAAATGTATGTAATAGGCATAAGCAGGCATCTCTGACCATATAAAGTATGTAGTCGAAGGCTAAGTTCCTGTCGCATGGATCTCGGTGACTATAAGAGCTAGAGACACCAAATTTGGTATGTAGGTTCCTGTATGGTAATACACAGATAAATTCTATTTCAAAATTTCCAATAGTCTCACTCTCACCACACAAGTCGATAAAAATTATTTATAGGCACAATTTGAAAGTTATGATCTTGATTTTTAACATACGCATTTTATATGCTGTGAATATTTAATAACGATCGGATAATAAACACCAAAGTTATTGAAAAAAACAATGCAAGCAATGGCCGTTGAACTGCTTGATTTAAATGTGTGTGTAAATCTCTAAAGATTTGGCTTCGAGCTGGTATTGAAATCTCTAGTAAAAACCGACGGTATCACAGAAGTTCGAGAGATTTCATTTTTCGAACTTTTAGTGGCGATTTAACATAGAAAAACAGATCCTGCCAACTGTTCGGTTGACTTTGTCTTTCTTGGGTTGTCAGCGGAAAAATATTATTTTGTTCAATATTTGATCGTATTTTATTTGATCTAACTAAGCCTTGTTTATATTAACACATGATAAAACAAAAAATGTTAAAATTTTTGGCCCGCCAAATTTAGGGATACGTATGACAACCCTGTGGTGTCAGAATGCGAGAATGCTCTTTTATGCGCAAGCAGGCGCATCCTGCGTGATATTGTCTGTGGCTGCCAAAAACCAGTTTTTTACTTGATTTTGCGCTCAACACGATAAAATAAATTAAAAAAATTATGTTTTCAGTTGATTTTTTTTTTTTTTGCAGAAGATAATTAGAGGCACAGAAAATAAGGACGCATCTAATATATTAATAAACTGACATGTTTTAAATTAATTTTTGCAATTCACAATTATTGATGAAACGAGATAAAATCTTAGAAGACGGACTTTAATATTTTTTATCTTTTAAATATAAACAATTATATTTTAATACAATTAAAACAAAGAAGTTGGCAGCTGATGAATTTTATCAAATTAAATTTAGAAAAATAAAAATGAAGATAAATAGAATAAATATTATTGTTTTAACTATTCACACTACTTTTATTTTTAAAAAATCATTTATCTGTGTATTTATACAAATCTCTAGTTAAAACAGTAGGTATTTTGAAATCATCGACTAAAGGTTTCTCTGACACTAACGAATTGATTTTCGATTGGAAGAGATTTTTTTTTGACATCCTATATTCAGAGTTTTTGCTGATCTTGAAGTTTATACAGGGTATGCAGTTCTCGGGTATAAGTTTAAGTTTTTAATTTCTCAACCATTGTTGTAAACCAAAAGTTTATTGGAGTTCAGTCTAATAAAAATAAATTTAAGTATTTTTTTATTTTTAAAAAATTATTATAAATAAGATTGTAAATGTAAAATGTGTTTAGTTTCCATACATAAAATCTATTTTTTTTTTAATATTAAGCTAATTTATTTTTCAATATCAACATACTATGCTGCTGTTGTTTGTTGACCTTAAATTAAACCGATATACATATAAAGAAATTTGGCAATTGTCAAATGATTTTATTGGCTTTAATTCATTTGGACATAATGATTAAGTTATATAAATAGCACTAGTGTCTTTATACTTATTGTATTTACTTCTATATACTATATATGTTACATACTTATATATGTATTTTTGTGTGTGTTCGCAACAGTGGTCATATGTACATATGTATGTATTTGTTGCTCGTAAGTGGACTTTAGCAAGGGCATGCAAGTTGCGGTGCGCCATAAATAGTTTAATGTGTTTGTGTTTAATTACTCAAGTGCTGCTGAATATGTGATATTTATTTTCAATGCAGAAGAAGAATTAATTTATAATACAAATAATCACAAAAAAAAAAAAAAATTACAATTCTAAAACATTCCAATTGGACATATTTTTTGAATTGTTTTATGATATATCTTAATATGGTAATTTTATAAACCAAAATGAGCAAACTTATTAAGACATTAAATATATATTTTTTAAATAATAAGTATCAATAAAATATAACATTTTATTAACTATTTATTTAACTATAAATATGTCTCCTTTAATTATATAAAGTATAATTCTTTTTACATTTAAGTTAACATTATATGAGTAGAAAAGAAGAAAGCACTGCTATATTAGTGGGTTCGAAAATATATTTATATTAACTTTGAATAC
The DNA here is from genome assembly GCA_035043045.1 of Hirtodrosophila alboralis. Lineage (NCBI taxonomy): Eukaryota > Metazoa > Arthropoda > Insecta > Diptera > Drosophilidae > Hirtodrosophila > Hirtodrosophila alboralis. Next base: position 18,179 of record JAWNNH010000099.1, read on the forward strand.
TAAAACTCGATTCTTTAACAAAAAAAGAAAGAGACGGTTATCTTCGGTACGCCGAAACTATAAACCCTTGCAATGGTATTCTAAAATGATTTAAATTTTCGACCGATCGTTTCTATGTTATTTAAAAAAATGGTTTTCGAGAAAATCGAAATTAGGCACTATCTCGATTTAATTTTTCATATCTACATTAAATCTGATTCGATCTTGAGCACTTTTACACATTCCACTGAATAATTGTATACTCTTTCTAATTGTAATATGGTTTCAAAAGTGATATTAAGCGCTTTTTTCCTGGGGATTATAATCGTAAGTATTATTCCTCACAAATTTTAGTATTATTATATTTAATCTCATTTAATTAACAGAATGTAAATCAAAGTGTTGTGATTGGTTCTGATATCTTGAAAAGGTATTAATCTTATATATTAATCTTATCCCGATAGTTTCTACAGCAACTATAAGATATAATTACCGCTTCAAGTGATGTCTCGAGGCATAAATATACCACATTTTTTAACAGATATGTGGGATGTGTACTATAAACCCTAATCAGAGACAAGACACGGACTGTTAAAAGTTAAAAAGTTAGTTGAAGTTGTGAAATCAACGTGAACCGTTCAACAGAGCCAGATTGTTGATATTTAAATAAAGGATAGTAACAAAAAGATTTGTTTTTTGTTGGAAAAATACGCGTGTTAGTATTTTTTTCAGAATATTTATACATTTGTTCTGAAAATGCAGTAAACATTTGAAACGGATTATTAACGGATTTTAAACGGATTATTATAAAACATTAAAAATAAATAAGATAAGTTTGAAGAACAGTTGAGAATTATATGCGGCAACAACTTTAACACTACAGTATGCAAAGTGGTTTGCTTAAATTGCAAACTATTATGCTTTTTTTTGCAGCAGCAGATGTCGTTGAAAATAAGTTTGTCATTTAGATAGAAATTGTCATTTATTATTTTATTGTGGAGTAGAGTAAATTTGGAAACTTGATACCCAAACAGCTAATTTATTTTCAGAGTTTTTTTTTGGAAAAACAGTAACTTTTAACAAATTGTATGTCCTTATTGCTCGAAACCCACAACGAACGCTAAAGAACCCGATTGGAGTTGGGAACAAATCCGCAAATCTGAAGATGGTCCATTGCCAAGTGACGGTGAGGAATTGTAACACGTCGATAATAAATAAAACTAATTTAAAATGTTCTGCATTCGATATATATAAATAATCATTTATTTATATAACACTCTTTAATTTGCATTTGGTATATGAGCATTTTCACGACCACGTGCTTGACATTTGTACGCATTTTGCGTGATAAAAATGATAAAAAAATATACAATTTTTATTTTTCTTGTTAGAATATTTGAATATTTCTTGATTGGCATTTTATTTGGTGTAAACGTAGGTAGATGCTGAATGAAAGTAGTTTCTGTTGGCAACTATTTAACCGCAAGACTCTGCGACTTGTGAGCGACTTTTTAAATCAACTTTTTTTTATATTATCTAAAGTAATTGTACTAAATATTTAAAATTGTTTCATTAAAGAATTAGTTAACGGTTTATTATATCAGCAAAAGTTATGAAAAATGACGGGATATTTTTTTACGAAATCGATTTATTTATTAGAGCAAAAATTACATATATTCCACTTTGCAGTAACATATTTTTATGATGGCGACTAAATTCGGATGAACATGTTTTAATTTAATAAAATTTTATTATTTTTATAGTTTAGTATTTATTCACAACGTTTATTTATTAACATTTAATTTTATGTTTATGGTGGCCATATCTGTGAAAATGCCTATATTTCATTTTATTTCATGATTAAAAGAGCAGCCAATTTGGATGATTAGTTAGAAGATTACTTGGGTTGATTGCCTGGTCCTCTAAATTGGAAAGTGTGTGGAAAACAGCAGAAGAACCAAATCGGACTCAGTAATAGAAGTATAAACCTGCGTAAAATTCTATAAGATTTTCAGTGACGCTTTACTACATAATAATTAATATTATATTAACATCATTTGGTGGGTATTGCGGGGTTGATGTTATATTTCAAATATATCATATGGCTGCCATAGGAACAATCGGTCAAGTATTCAAAATATTTTTAGAAGGACACTGCAAGGCTATATAGATAGCCGTTTCTTATTTGTTATACTGCAAAAAGGTATAATAATTTTGTCTCAAAATGTACAATATACCGACCCCATAAAGTATATATATTGTTGATCAGGAAGACGAACCGAGTCGATATAGTAATGTCCCTCTGTCCGTCTATATCTATGCCCACTTATTGGCTTTATCTTTGAGCTATTTTGATGAAACTTGGCACAGATGCATTTTGATATTGCAGTTAGTTTATATGTAAAAATCGGAAGGAACAATCTGTCGAAAAGTGCTTGTATAAAAAACTTGTTTGGTTTTTAAGTTATCAAAATCAACAGTTCGGTGTAGAATTAGGACTTGCAAAATCTGACCAAGTTAGCTGTCATAGCAACAAATGGATCAAAAATGAGTTTTTCTATGCAAAACTTTTTTAATTTCCAAAATATCAGAACTAAACTCAGCATATCAAGCTACAGTTGTCCGATCCAGACGATGTTATGATATGGACAGCGTGCAGAAGAAAGAAATTTCATCAATATAACTCAAATACTGAGATACTTTTAATAGACTTGCATAGGAACAGACAGATAGACGGACATGACTATATCGACTTAGCTTTGATTAGGAATACATATACTTTTCGACTTCTATGCAATATACATTTCGTGACAAAATTGAAATACTCTTTTGGAACAGTACAAAAATACAATGATTATAATTTTAACAATATGCACAGATGCATATACTAAAAAAAAATTAAGTTAACCTAAAGGAAAAATTGATTGTCGGTAAATACACTTAGCAACAATGTTGAAGTCAAGGTCAGACAGTCCTCCAGAGGAGGGAGAGGACGGAAGATCCCAGACTCTCACAATTTGTCTGTTCACTTTCAATTAAACTATAAACTGTGTGTATAGGAAGCGCAAGTCCGAAGTGCAATCGTTGAAAATAGCAACAACAATAGCAAAAATAGTAACAAAAATAGTCGAATGTGCTCTACTGGGAGATACCTACTTAGGTATAAATAGTATTAATATAAAAACATGTGTGTTTAACAGGGCTGTCTCAAGTTATGGCACACTGAGCATTTGCCAGGGGACAGAAGAGGTAGGGGCCCCCGGAGCATCTTAGTTCTTAGTGTAGCGTGGACCCGATAACACGGTCCTGGTGCTCAAGCAGTGCACTGCTTGCACTTTAAAGTATTCTACGAAAGTGCTCTTAATTTTGTCCGACACGCACTCTGAAATAATATAATAAATATAATAAAATATATTTTTGAAATTTTTTTGAAAGACAAAGGTTTGAAATGTGATATTATCTGAAGTTTTTGGCTTGGAAATTTAAGAGTTCCGATTAACTTGATCTGTGTAGGGTATGCAATGGTTTTTGTTCGATGAAATCTTTTGCTAAAGTGCACATTCTTGATCATAAAAAAATTGTTCTGCTTGCTACATAACGTTGTATAACCGTACCATAGCCTCCCCACACATTTTTAACAGATACAGAGTATTACGTTATATATTCATATACATATGAATGTATATGGAATCTGTATGTGGTTAGCGTGTGTCGCCAAATAGTCATGGAATGAGCAATTCTTCAAAGAAAGACGCCGTTTTCTTTAAAATTAAAATGAAATGAAATCATTAAAAGATCCATTTATTGTAGCACATAACAAGAAAGTAAATACAAATTTGTCGCAACGAATTTAAGCTACCCTGTCAATACACATATATTCATTCTAAAGACATCAATAAGATTCGGTAAAAAGAAAATGTAAAAAAAGAAAAACAGTTTTTTGTTGTGTGTCAAGTGATTTCAAACAATTGATCATTTGGGTTCTATTTAAATACATAGAGAGTGATTGAAGCTCTGCCAACTTGTGCTATGGTTTTTTGCCTACTCAAATGCTACATGACTACAAAATATCCTGTAAAACTTTGGGAAAATAGAAAAAACAATGAAAAATATTATACAATTATTCAATCTTAAAATCCAAGCAACTTGCAATACAATTAAATTTATTTAAATCATACAAAAATTATAATATAAAAATGTTTAGTTTATTTAAAATCGTTGCAAAAAAAGATTAATTTATGAAACCGATTTTTCAAAAGGTTTTTCTTAACTGTCCATAGTATCTTATTTAAAAGTTGTCTATTTGGAGATACATAGATGAAACATTAATTTGCTGCTTCGCTTTATAACAGATGAACTTGATTGGCCCGTATACTTCAATATACTCTAACATGGCAATAGCGACAACATAAACAGTTTATCCAGCTGATGTCCCACCGATTTTGACTGAGTGACAACCTGTTGGACAGCCGCTCAATTGGCCGCTCGGCGCAAGAGATGACAAGGCGGCACGATGAGCACGGGGTGTGGGTGTACCTAAAACCGGTTGGACATTAGAACGGATTCCGTTGCGCATAACGTAGAATTCATTAAACAACGTCACGATTCTATATGCTATATTTTCAAGAGTTCAAAGGGTATGTTGGGTTTATGCAATGTCCAAATGTTTGAACATCCACATTTCGTTTGAATGCTCGAAGATAGCATTCACCGTACTAGTGTTACAATTTCGATCACTCTCACCCCTGAGAATTAGTTACAAAGCTATGTACACTGCTGGTCATAGGTTAGACGCACCAAATTTTTTTTAAAAAAAACTGTTATAGTGACAATTTGGTATGTATTAGCTGTCCCAAATATTTTTTATATCAAAGTTCGAATCTTGTTGGAGAAGCATCTGCTTATAGTTGGTTAATTTTCGACAACATAACTGTGCATTCGAAGACTCTAGAAATGTCTATGCAATCACGTGTTCTTTCGGTTGGTCATTGAAATAGACGCACTTCACGTTTCTAAGTTTTGTGCTAACAAATGCAATTATTTTGATTAAATAATAACTAAAAACTAAGAAATTAATTGTTTTCGACCAATTATTATAGAAAAAATGGGAAAAGTTACTATATTGAGTTTGTTAGAGCGTCAGAAAATAGACTTCTTTCACTCACAAGGACTATCAAATAGAAATATTGCCAAACAGATAAAGCGCAGCTCCAGAACTGTTGACAGATATTTGAAAGATCCGGAGGCATATGGAGAACACTTCAAAGGGCGAAAAAAAGCGTTAACTTTCCGAGACGAACGTAAAATTGTTCGAATTGCTTCTAATTCGACTAAGTCCGCAGCTAAAATTAAGGAATTAGCCGGAGTAGACGCAAGCCTTTCAACTGTTCAGCGTACTATTAGAAATGCAACACATCTTAAGCATCTTAAAATCAAGAAAAAACCACCTCTGGATGCTAAACGCAAGGAAAAACGGCTTCAATATGCGAAAGAATACATGACGTGGACTGTTCAATCTGACACTCGACTTAATGATTGGCGTTCGGTTGTCTTTACTGATGAAAAGCGTTTCAATTTGGATGGTCCAGATGGCTTTCAATACTATTTTCATGATTTGCGAAAAGACGAGCTGTATTTAAGCCGCCATCACAGCCGAGAAGGTGGAGTCATGGTGTGGGGTGCCATCACGTTTTATGGAACAATTGATTTGATTTTTATTGATCAGAAGATGAACGGTGAGCGCTTCAAAACATTGTTGGAGTCTGTTTTTCCAAAACTTAGTGATCTTTTCGGACCAATACCAAGGATTTTTCAACAAGATAAGGCTCCTTTTCACAACGCTCGAGTAGTAAAGTCATTTATTTCGAGTCAAAACGTTAATGTCATGACTTGGCCACCATATTCTCCAGACCTCAACGTAATTGAAAATGTTTGGGGCTGGCTTACACGGAAAGTATATGAAGGGGGAAAGCAATACGAAGATAAAGAAACATTAACTGCAGCAATTAAACTTGCCTGGACCGAGATTTCGCTGAGCTACATAGATTCCCTGTATCATTCTATGAAGGACCGAATATATGAAGTTATTACGAACAAAGGAGGCAGTACTCATTAATGAAATTATTTTTTCTTTTTTTCTAATAAGTCAAATAGATACATAAATTATAAATGAAATTTTTAAATAAGTTACTTTTCTTCCAAAAAATAAAATATTTTAAGTGCGTCTATTCTAGTGACCAAGAAAAAAGTGCCTTAATTTAAATAGCTCTGAGAAAATGTTTGAAAACAGAATTTTGTTAAGTTTGTATAATTTTTCGAATAGTACACTTAAAGAATCATTGAATAACCAAGGTTTCTGCATTTCAACTTTTTTTTAATTGTGTTCAAAATAAAAGTTATAAAATATTTTGTAATGTAAATAATGCTGCGTCTAACCTATTGACCAGCAGTGTATATACATATATATATCTCACAATTTGAAGCGGAAGTAAATAAATTACATTAACATTCATAGAGGCGTGTTTGTAAATAAAAATAATTAATTACAATTTCTTCTGGTTGCCCTAACCGGTTTCAAAATAACTAAGAAAAAATTATTCAAAACGAGAACTTTCTCAGAGTTGCGCTCTCGCTTTAAATCAAGTAAGAGTGCTTTAGGAGAGTATATCCGGCGAAGGGATACTCTGTAGCAAGTATTCTGTATTTAAGTACGAGTATACGTACACTTACACATTTAAATCATGATACAATTACGGAGGTAGAGTAGGGCTACCCTATATGAAGGCATATGTTAGAAAGAGATGCTCCTATTGTGCTTAGTTTTAACTTTTTGTATGTGAAAAGAGAAGATAGCAAGATTTTCAGCTTGCTTTGTTTTTTTTCTTCATTTATTTTGTTTGTTTGTTATAAGTTATTTGGTTTTCCCAAACTGCTTTTATCTCCAAATTCCTTGGGAGCCCGCAGAAGTCTTACAGGACTTCCCACAAATAACTAATGTCAAATCGCGCACCATGTGAACATATTTAAGTAATTTGCAATAATAATTAACGCTAAACAATGAGAGCAGCAAACCACTTGACATCTGGCCCTAAAAAATTGAGAGAGCTCTCCCTAATGACTCTACCTCCCTAATTGTATCATGATTTCAATCAAGCAGTGCAATATTTTAACTACAAGCAGTTAAACCTAAGTACTCCTAATGTACCTAAGTATATCGGTTGCGTTGCTGCTTTGTCCAATAAGAAAAATAGTTAATTTTTAAATATTTTGGTGTTTCTCTTTTGATCGGTCTAAAATTTAGGCAGCAGTTTAACAGGGTCATAAAAGATAACTTTAAAAATGTGCCTGTAAATCGTTTTTATCGATTAACGAGAAGCAGTACCTACACTCAAAAAAAAGTGTACATCCAATTGTGGAAAACTGACGTCAGTGGTTGGAAAAACAGTTTAGAAATAGCGCCATAGAAATTTTTCTATGCCATGTGGATTTTATTAACACAAAGTGGAGAAAATGTTGTTTAAATGTTGAAATTTTCTATCATGATCGAATTTATTTCGATAACTCGAGAAAACTTATTCTACAGAATATGGAAAAATCTATAATTTTATGTCCATAATAAAAAAAATCCGTTATTTTTTTAAATTTGAATAAAAAAATTACTTTATTTTGGTTAAGGAAATAAGTCAACATATTTTGTAAAAATTTATATTGAGCATAGAAAATGTTCTGTAGTTTAATGAATTTTATATTCATTTCATAGAACACCTGGATTTCATATTGTAGAAAATCCATACTTCCGATTATAAACCCCTAATTTTTTTCGTTTATTCATATCATAGAAAATATATTCGTACTGTGGAAATTTTCACTTCTTTGTAGAGATTTATACTCTGTTTGTAGAATTTTATTTTATTTTTTTTTATCAAAAGTGTTTCTATATTAAAAAAAAATTTCTTTTTTTTTAGTGTATAACCTCTCACAATCTTGACGATCTCCAGACAAGCTATAAGTAAAACATACTTTACCAAACGTACACCGTATTCATAAAAATAAGCAAAAAACCAACAGAGTATTAGGAAGTCGGGAGGTGTAAGCTGCAACTTGTTTTGTTATGAGGCAGCAGCTACGGATGGGGCAGTTGCTGGCCAGGGCCTTACAAACGCCGTGTGAAGATGGAGAAGGGAGAGTGCAGAACAGAAGAGGAAACAAGAGCCAACAAAAGCGGCATCCAAACCGCGGTCGCAAGCGTTACGGCAACGATTACGGCAGCAGCGGCCGAAGCAAGTGCCAAGTGTCAAATGCCGAAGGCAGCAGCAGCAGCAGCAGCAGCAGCAGCGGCAGTGCCAGCAGCAGCGGCAGCAGAGACGTTAGCGTCAGCGCCAACGAGAGGCAGCAGCGACAACGACCCGTCAGTCTTGATGATTTCGTGAAGCGATTAAGACACGCTGCGTTCTCAGCCATAACCCGTAACTGCAATCGTAAGACAAACGTATCCGTAAACGCTCAAAAGGAGCAGCAGCAAAAGCAACAGCGGCGACAATAAAAACACATGACACAAATTGGTAACAAGAAGCAGAATCAGAAGAATAACAAGTGCAACTACAATAACAACAATCAGAACAAGAACAATGCCCGCTGTTTAAAAAAAAAAACGGCAATAAAAATAAATCATTAAAAAAACGCGCCAAAGAATTCGCCAAATTACGCGTTCATATATATTGCCTGACGTCTCGTGCATTGACCGAGTTCTCTTAACAACAACAACAATAACGACAATAAGCAGTGACAATAACAGCAACAACAGTTGCCAAAATGGATGCAGAGGTGCGTAGAGTGTGTGTTTATAGACAATATCATACTACATACTTATGTATGAATATATAGTCTATAGATATATACATATTCATATATATTTAAACTTATGTATGTCACATAATAAAGTGCGCAAAACAAAACAAACAAACAAACAACGTTTTAAAACGCCAACAGATTTGTGATTTATTTTAAGCTCATTAAGTAATTAAGTATATGGATTGTAAATTACATCTATTATTTTTTCTTTTTTTTTTATTGTTTTTTTTTATGTGAAATTAAATGAATTGAAAAAATATTTATTTAGTGCTACGCTCCCAAGCCCTTAATATTTGCTTCTCACGTTCAATGCCAGAGAAATAACTTCGTTTTCGTTTTTACGGCGTGTATAGAACTGTGTAAAAGAATGTAATAGACATAAGGAGATATATTTGACCATATAGTGTATACTATACATACTTTTGATCACTATCAATAACCTAGTCAATCTACCCACGTTCAACTACCTGTATGAACGCACAGATCTCAGAGACTATCTAATTTAGAGACAACAAATTTGATATGTAGTGTTCTACAAAAACGATTTATTAATTAAAATCAAAATTAAAGTTTTGATTTTGATTTTTGGTAATTATAATTCTTAATAAAATTCATCACAATCGTACAATAAAAACTCAAGTTATTAAAGATTTAGTTTACACGGAAAAACAGCTGTTTGTCGTCTGTCAGCATCGTCTGAAACTGTATGTTTGCTTGAATGTTTATATGTAAACATATGTGGAATCAACATTGTGGATACGTACATATGTACATATGTATATGTGTTTGCGGCTTTGGACTGGGTAGAGAGTGTGCAGTAGTCGGGTTTATTCGACTATAGCATTTTTAATTGTTTATAAATGTAAATTCAGGTGCAAAGTCAGCGCCAGCATTAGCAGCAGCAAAAACAAAAACATCTGTGATACAGAAACAAACAACAACAACTTCTAGCAACATTCAAATAATCGCAGCTGTTGCACATGTCAGCAAAGGCAGCATAGTGCAAATAGTGGGGGGGAGGTTTGGTACAAATTTTAAGGCCAACATTATAAATTATGCGAATACTAGATAGGTTTATTCCAAGCCAGTTTCCATAATTTCTGAACCAAAGCGTTAAAATAAAATCAGTTGTCCAAAAAAATGTAGTCGAACCAAATCAATTGAGGCTTAAAAATTAATTGCTTTAAGTAAATATTAGTTGGCATAACAGTACTGTCGCAGTACCAGTACTATCCCAATAGCTAGACATGACGTTGTGACCCGGCTTTGCATCAATGTGGCTTTAGCTTGGTCGAGTACAGGCCAGTCTATGCATCAGCGTAGCCTAGTCTGTACCCAGACCAAGTGGCCTAGGTCTTGGTGTTGAGCTAGGGATCAACATAGCCTAGCTCATTTTGGGCTCGTTTCACTGTGCGTGCTAGAATCGGGCTTAAAATTAGTAGCTCTACATAAATATATACATCATTAATGTATTATTTTTTATTTGTAATTTTTTTATTTTTCGTGTGTTCTTTTTGGATGATCGTTCGATTCTTACTCGCCTTTTTACACCTCGTCTTTACCCATTAAAAGCGAGTAAGAGGGGGTCATAAAACTGTGCACTTGTGTGTAATAGGCATAAGAAACCATATCCGAGCATATAAAGAATATATATAATTTTGATCAGGACCAATAGCCGAGTCGTTCTAGCCCTCTTCGTCTGTCTCTATGAAGGCACAGATCTCAGAGTTTATAAGAGCTAAGGGCACCAACTGTGGTATATAGGATCCTATATAACAAATTCTTTTCAAAATTTCCAATGCAGCTTATCCATGAAAATTAAATCTTCAATAATTTAGGTATTAATTATTTGACCATTATAAAATGTACAGGGCTAGATCGGTTCTGTTATTGACATGGTCGGAGATGCCTTCCTTTACCTGTTGCATAAATTTTTATTGTTTTATGACCCGCTTTTTCATTTGGATTTACCGTAATAATAAAAAAACAATTTTTTCTATTATTTTTCACCAAAATTTCATCCACATTATATTACATCTCGTCTTCAGTAAATAAGTTTTTTTTAATGTAGTCATAACGCCACTAGAATGCATAGCTGGAGCTGTTCAAGAATATTCGTTACATATATTAGTACATAACAATAAGTTAAAAATGAAAATTTTTACATACATACATAAAAATACATATATGTATGTTCTTACAGTGGCGTGCGAAGGTTTTTTATAAAGGGAGTTTAGTAAAAATTAGATTTATAAATAAAAATGAATACAATTATTTTCAGCAATGTTTTAATAAAATATCGTATAAAATTTTACAATATTTTTATTTAGTATTTTAGAATATATGAGATACAAAATAAAAATTAGTAGTTCTTAAAATTTTAATACAAGCATAGACATTTTTAACTCATTGTGACCTTAAACTCAACAAAAAATAGCTTGCATAAAGATTTAAAAATTTTCCTTTTTAAATTACTTTTATCCCAATCGAATACACTAACACATACATATATACAATTTTTTTCGAATAGGTGAAAAGTAATGGAAACCGTACTTATTGAGAAATTTTATTGTTTATTTAAATTCAAACATCAATACTTGTTGAAATATTGAAAAAAACAAAGAATTATGATTCATAGCTTATCTCCGATTATTCAAAAAAATATGTTTTATTCTGTATTTGAAAATGAAGCCACATTACAACAAACATATTAGATAAGAACAAACATAAGTGACTTTTGAAATTTTTTAATAAATTTACCCAAAAACTGATTCATTTATAAAGTTTAAGTACATTGAAACTAATAAAACAGCTGGGTTCATTATGCTCAACCTTCCCCACCCAAAACCATGTGGATCCAAGTTCCCATTTAAAAGTGGCAATGACCACGACACCACTGTGTTAAGTGCTGAAAAATCTTGACGTGCATGGAAAATTTCCACTCAAAGGCATTGAATTAACTTGAATAAGGCTGCCTCAATGAATAACAAAAGAAATCTATACTACACATATATATATATATCTCAGTATTTATGGTGTATAGGGTCTCTCATATCTCTGGGAACTTTCGATTATTGCGGAAATTTACGTAGTAAACCATATAAAAGACCAACATGAATGAGAGATGGCAGAATTTTTACTGTGTTGTTCAGGCAGATACTACAAGCTGATTGTACTTTTGTACTACGTACTTATGTGCTTATCATAAGGTAATTTTCCTTAGCATAGTCAGCACAACATTCATTCTATAGTTATTGACGTCAATCTTCCAACTATTGAAGTATGGTGTTGATGTCAACAAACCTGTAAAAGAACACAAGAACAGAACAACATCAATAATAAAGATTAAATTGAGTCTTTGACTTGGAGATACCCTGTACCTGTGTCGGACTACACAGTCGGCTGACGTTCGTTAATATTCAAAGAAATGCAAATATTCGCTTCAAGCTGTGCAATCCTTTAGCTTTTAAGAGAGATAAGTAGCATGCTAATAGATACTTATATATATTCTTAGTAAGTTTAAATTGTTTTTGTTAAATTGTAGCGATATAGGAGTTAGACCCAAACTGTAATATAAATTAGATTTACTGTGGGATGGGTCTGGCAACCTTGCTGAGCCTACCCACCACGGCTCAGCTGAGCGGTTACCACAAGACGAGGTGGAGACGAGAATCAGTTCTGATCGAGAGGCCGAGGTGAAAGGTCGAGAATAGAATTCAAAGACGCTGCGAAACGACGCTCGCAACAACGACGCAACAAGACGAAAAGACAAAACTTAATAATCGTTATAATAACCAAATTTGTTAAGAAAATTACAAATAAACATCAAACTTATATAATTTAATATAAAAACAGTCGGGATTACTTATTTATATAAGCCGAATCCCGCCATCGTGGGGATAATAACAACCATTTCCCACATTACGTATGATATACAGAACCTACATACCAATGTTGATATCCGTAGCTTTTGTATCGATAAGCGTTAGATAATGCCGTCTAGATTTACACTTGGGGCTCATAAAGCCCGGAGACCTAGTTTCAGTTAATAATTGCTTACCCAGTGCACCCCCGTTGTCCCCTCAGCTTACTGAAATACCCTATCGCCACTTGAGTGTATTATGCCGGTGGTCGTCACTTTATCGGTACTTAGTTCTAATTCCCGTTCTGGTTCTTGTTCTCGTCGGATGTACGCACTCTTAGGTGTCTATAAGTAAAATCTAATCTTAAATACTGTCACCCATTTATCATAATTCACTTATAATATTATAAATTTATGAATATATATTTTTTTTTTGGCTGGAAGTGCACTTTATACTCCAAAATTCCCAGGTGCTAGCTAGATTTATGATGGATTATAAAATACTTATCTGTCATAGATTTCCACCGCAAAGCTGATTTACTGCATTTCCCGTTAGAAGAATGATAAGAGTTCAAACAATCTGTTGTTTAGTCAAACATAATTCAAATAATATAATATTCGGTAGAGAAACTATAGATATGCGTAATAAATTATTAGTTAAGCCATTAATTAATTGAATGAGGTCAGCAAAAAAGCATTTTAACGTATTTCTCGGTTCAAGCAATAAATTTTACATTCACAGCACGGAAATATCTAACATTTATTTGCTTAGACAAATCAAATATATCGAAACTTTTAAAGTTAGTTGTTATTAGCCCAATTAAACAGTAAAAATTACTACCAAAACATAATAAACTTCGATATGATGAACAGGAAGACAAGGCACGCCGAACCTATATATGCTTTCAATGAGCATCTAAAAAATTTTAATATTCGACCGATCGTTCCAATGATAAATAGTGAGGAACCATTTTTTTGAATTTGGATAAACTTCTTTTTTTTGGCGCGTAAGGCAAAAGTATAAAGTGGGAGTATATAAAAAAGGGAAAATTACCAAAATATATCAAAATCATCAAGAAATTGGAAAAATTTTGATCGCGAAATCTGTTTGATCAATTGTGTCGTAATACTGAGAAATATACCAGCTTCCCAATATTACCTTAAATTAAAAGGTGATACTGTTTATAATTCGATTTAAATTTGTTTAATTATTTTAGAATTAGTAAGCCTACAGATCCTAAGAGTGATACAAAAAACCAAAACTCGAGTTTTCAAAAAAAAAATTCACAAAAAATAGCTTCTTTTAAAATAGGCTTAATTATAGGCAAAATTTTCAAATTTAATCCTCAATAACTTCTAAACGAATTACACTAGTTTAAAATTTAAATCATAATTAAATCAAAATTAAATCATAAATATTCAAAAAATTTGTTGGGTATATTTCCTATTTGAGTGTACAAACTTCTAATTCTAGCTAATTTACTGCTGTTGTTGATATTGCTGATTTAAGTATCACGATGTCAAGTATATACAATATACAATATATGTATATAATATATATTTATATATCGTATTCAGTGGGCTAATAAAATAAAACTACTCGTAAATTAATTGCATTGTATGTTCAGCACTGTTTATTATTTATCGGCTTTTTTTATATACTCTTATATTATGATAGGGAAAACTGCTAATATATATATTGAAGAATTAATTAATTTATTAAGCAATAATACCCAAATACTATGGCTTAGTATCGTAAATACTTTCCTATTAATTGTGCGTCGATTTATTGCGATTATCTGCACAGTTCGTAATCTGATCAGTCTTTTAATTTCCATTGCAGATAGTTATTATTTTATTTTCATATGCGCATCTTTGTCAGGCAAGCTTCACTGTAACTTGTGTATTGAATGCAAATTACACCAGTTTATATTAAGTAATTCCCCCATGTTGTACTTTTTACGGCTCTTAATAGTAGAATTAATTGCTTGATTCGGATTGTATTTTAAATTTTTTAGTAAATCGCCTAGCCCGATCACGACAAACTCGTTAATTACTTCGTATAGGAATCCCAAGTTCTAAAACGTGACTTTTAATATACAAATAATAATTTTTATGTTATCAAGTAAATTTAATTAATAATAAATAAGATATTTAAGTAATCAAGTGGGAAATTTGAATCTCTGTTACATTTTCACGCCCTTATGTGGCCTGCTTACAATTTTCTAATTTTTCTAGGATTATATATAATTAAAATTTTTTTTAATATTTTTAATATTTTTTTTAATATTTGCCTACATTAAACAAAAACAAATTTCGTTAAATTTAATTGTTTTTCTATGTTAAAAAGGAAGACAAACATTTTTATGTTAGAAAATAGCGTATTAATATATTCATAGATATTAATATATGGATATTAACGTTTTTTATTGAAATGCCAATTTGAAACAGAACATATGACATTATTCTTTATTTAGATTTTAAATTTTACTTTACATCTGTAACTTAGATACTCATTACTTTTACAACATCTGATCGCATCTTTTAAAATGAATAAAATGGTTAAGTATTTATTAAAGTATTTATAACATTTATTTAAACTGAAATGTTTAAAGCTGTTGCCGCATTTATGATATTTTTTAATGAGACATACAAAACCCGGAATTATTTACCGAAAGTCAGGCAATTAAAAGTCATTAACTGTGCGTTCGCCTCTGTCAATAGAGAGCGAACGGACATCACGAAGAGCCACATCTTAATAAACAGAGATCTACAGCATTAATTTTATTTTTTCACCGATCACTTGATCTTTGGACTTTGGACAAATATAAACGCTTCCCTTAAAAAAAAAAAGGCGCCAAACATCCCACAGGCAACAGCTCAGAACAGTCCGAATCAGAATGTCAACTCCAGTGGAGCAAAGACGACGCCAACTCATGTCCAGGAGACTCAAGAAACAGCAGCAGCTGAGGATGAGAAGGAGTATCACCCGCCAACAAGGTATAGAAAGGAATCCCATAACTAACAAGAAATTGAAAGTTAACCTAAACTAACAAATTAACCTGCTTAATGGAAGATATATAATACTAACTTTTGGTTATTCATTTAATAATCGCTTACTTTTATGCGTTCTACAAGCTCAACAAACTAACTAACTTCAACTATATTTAGTGCAAAACAAACTAGTAATTAACCCACCAATTACCTAATCCCAAATTAAACCAACCAACCTCAAACCAACCAAATAATTCCCACCCGAAATCTCATCTAATATGTAAATCAAGTGGAATTGATTATATATTCATCAATAATTTGGAACCAAATACAGAAATTATCAGCACAACCCAATATTTATACAATAACTTAAATATATGAACCCATCCACACCACACCGTGAACTCAAATTCAACCAATCCAAAAATATCCAGCACTCCAACTAACTAACCTAATCCCAACCAACAAAATAATTTAAAACAATTTAAGCTACAAAGAAAAAAGAGACGGCTTTCTTCGGCATATTGAAGCTATATATCCTAGTATTCTACCGATTGATCCTTTGGCAGCTGTATGATATATTGATCACATTTAATTTAATTAAAACAAAAAATATTTTCATATAAAATGTTTTTCAAACGCTTTAGGAGCCTATAAGATATAGCACAGAGCAGATAGAACCTTTTATACATTCTCTTTGAAGATATAGTAGTCCGACTTTAATAAAATTTGTTCAGTTTGGCTACATCATAATAAAACTTCGTACTGGGAAGTTTGGTTCCGATATCTTGGAAAACAAAAACAGTTTTTCAAAAAAAACTCATTTTTTTAGTCGACCGTTAATATGGCAGCTATATGATATAGTAGTCCGATTCGCCTGATTGGGATATAAACTGAAAAGTTAAAAGACTTGTCACAGCAGCAGTCAGAGAGATGTGGTTATAGGACATCCTGTACCCAGTTCGTGATCCGGAGAAACGTATACTTCTATATGCAATACACTCAAATCAAGCAGTGCAAAGCAGTGCAAAGCAGCTTAACGATAATATTATATTTAAGATACTTGCATGCAATATCTTGAACCTACTTACAAGTAACCCATCCCGCCTCCCAATGATCCAAGCTCAATCCAACAACACTTACAAAGCCTGGCTTAATTCGAGTATTTTCAAGGACTATTCACAACTTTGCCAACATTTAACCACTGTCGGGGTCATCCAATAACCTAACTTGATATTAATTTACGAAATGCAGCTACCTGGAGACAATTGTACATCTCTTTAAGGGCAACATTGGACCTGGACTTTTTGCCATGGGGGATGCGTTCAAGAATGGCGGCTTGTTGGTGGCACCGTTGCTCACAGTGCTTATAGCCGTGATCTGCATACATTGCCAGCATGTGCTCATTGCTTGCTCCAAGAAGATGCGGGATCTGCGTGGGGATGCAGTATGTGCGGACTATGCGGAGACAGTGGAGCAGTGCTTTGAGAACGGTCCGATGAAGCTGCGCGGCTGGTCTCGCACCATGGGCCGCCTGGTGGACGTATTTATCTGTGTTACCCAGCTAGGCTTCTGCTGCATCTACTTTGTGTTCATCAGCACCAATGTGAAGCAGGTGAGTGTCCGGTGATGATTAGCGGATGATCTCAACTATTCCGAGTACTCTTTTGCATCGAAGATCATGGAAGCGTACGGCATTGAAATGGATGTACATCTGGTAATGTTGATGGCCTTTGTACCGGTATTGCTCAGCTCGTTGATAACAAATCTCAAATGGTTGACGCCAGTATCGTTGATCGCCAATATCTGCATGATCCTGGGACTCGCCATAACGCTCTACTATGCGCTAAAGGATGGCTTGCCGGAGGTGTCTGAACGCGCCTACTGGACGAACGGCTCCCAGCTGGCGCTCTTTTTCGGCACCGCCATCTTTGCCTTTGAGGGCATTGCTCTGGTGATGCCGCTCAAGAATGCCATGCGTAAGCCACGCCAGTTTGAGAGCACGCTGGGCGTGCTCAATGTGGGCATGTTCCTCGTCTCCGTCATGTTCATGTTCGCCGGATCTGTGGGATATATGAAATGGGGTGACCATGTTGGCGGCAGTCTAACACTTAATCTGGGCGACACTATGTGAGCATGCCTAGGCTGCATTCAGTTTAGCTTTGTCTATTGGAGATGGGCGCGTGATTGTTAGTGCTGAGCACAGAATTTCAGATTATAAAAGAGCTAGCTCAAGATCTGTCCGAAAATTAACCAAACTAAATTTAGTGAATCGGGGCTTGGACATTGCAATGTATGCAATACGATGGAACAAAAGCTGAACGCAATACAATAGTACTATCACAGCCGAATAGTTTAAGCTAGAGTTGTGGACTAGGATAACCAATTTGATTCCCAATCCTTACGTCTTAAAGATGTTCACGATTTTCCTTGATGTAATAAAGCAGTAATAGGCGCGTCATAGCTCACCGGACTCAAGCTGCTCACACCGTTATTTTTAATAACTTGCGGCAGTCTGTTACTCTCAAGCAGTCGAGCGCACAAAACAAAATACACGAAAGGATTTACCCACCCCACATTCAAGCAAATTTCTGCAACAGCAAAATGCATGCAGTGTTGAGCATCTCAACCACACGTCAACTTGAATGCTGAGTGGAAAAATAAAGTATTGGGTGTATGCATTAATGCATTTATTCGTGCGATTTTCTATGAGATGGCTATACTAGTATTATTTCGTGTCTTGTAAATCTGTAGCTATTTCAAAGCTACTGTCATCAGAATGCCCTCACAGGAGTACGCTTCACTTCAGAACAGGGTATCAGAAATTGGCTCAATTCTTTCTTGAGCTCGAAGTCGGAGTAGTTCTTTTGGGGTGGAATCCACAAACTGCCAGAAAGATGGACAAATATCGTAGTTTCCGATGGGCAATACTTTCAACATTAAATATAAAAAATTAAAAAAAAAAAAAAAAGCCTTCATTTTCGAAAAAAAAAACCACACGAATAAATGCAAAAACCCAATATATTTTGAGATTTTATGATTACCGCTTGGTAAATTGTAAAATAATTTTGTCATTTTGGCATTTTTTTCGCTCAGTGTAACTTTTTCTTAGGCAGCGGATATACTATGATCGTATACTATGAAGTATATATATTCTAGATCAGTATTAATTTCCGAGTCCATCTAGTCTTGCTCGTATATCTGTCCGTCTGTCTGTCTAGGTCAACACAGAAACTATATGAATTTAGATTCCTTTTTATTTCAATTATTCGCTACTCCCCTCTCGATTAAATCGTTTTGCGGCCACAATTTTGCCCATCTCCAAGACATATAAGGGCATAGCTGATAATTCCATTTGTTTTTCACACACACACCAGCTTGGCTCAGTCGGTCAAACTAATGGTCTCCACGGGCGTCCTCCTCGGCTATCCGCTGCAGTTCTTCGTGGCTGTACAGGTGATATGGCCCAGTGCCAAACAGATGTGCGGCATCGAGGGACGCTCGTTAACCGGTGAGCTAATCTTTCGGACGCTTCTAGTGATTGTGACGCGTAAGTAGCATTGAAAGCTGTTGCAAAAACCCATCATTGGATTACTTCTTACCTAAACCGTATAGTGGCCATAGCAGAGATGGTGCCGGCCTTAAGTCTATTTATCTCACTGATTGGAGCACTCTGCTCAACGGCATTGGCACTGGTCTTTCCGCCGGTCATGGAGCTGATAGCGCGAAGCGAGCCAAACAAGGGACCCGGTGTTTGGATTTGCCTTAAAAATCTCATCATTTTGGTGTTGGCTCTGTTGGGCTTTTTCACCGGATCCTATGAGAGCCTTAAGCAGATTGTCAAGCACTTTGGCGAGGGGGAGCACTTCAAGCCCTTGCCCTAGGCATTAAAGGATTAAAGATCGAATAGTCAAACATTGACCATTTTACCATAAATTTAAATTTACAATACATAAGTATAGATATATGTATTATATATGAGAATTGTTAATAACAAATAAGATGCATAATAAGTTTTTTTTTTAAAGAATTTTTGTCATAGTAAGCTAATTTTTATTATTATTATTTTTATTTCTAAGTGTAAATAAATTATATGACATCGTTTCACCTTAAAAAGTGAAAAAACAAATAAGCCACATGTTTCTGTTATAGTTTATTTAATAGGAAATGTGCATTTGCATATTAGGAAAAAAATTCAGTAAGTTTGAGTCGCATGACATATATTTATATTTTTGTTAAAAGTATTTTTGGTTATTATTGACTTGCTTAAATGGGTAATTGAAATAAATCTAAGCCTTAACAGACATATTTGTGTTTAGAGTATGTGATGAAAATTAATAAATTGCATGAAATCTTCCTCTTTAAGTTAATAGTTTATTATTATGTTTTATACAAATTTGCACGAACATAAAGTAACAATTTGTTTTCTAAAACATTATATATTTATGCTTAAGCAATGCACAAAATTTTAAAAAAATATATTTGAACTACTTATAGTAATAAATTAAATTAAAACTCATTTTCTGATTTAATTATGAAGCAATTGCACCTTTTCCTACATTTTTTTAAACATGAATTTTCTGCTTAATGCAGTAATAATCGTATTAGATTTAACCTAAGAATTAATTAACTTAAATAATAACGAAAACTAGTAATAATTGTGTTCAAGATTATAGTCTACCACCTTGATTACCGAAATCTATTATATATAGTGTCCAACAACCTTGAAGAGATACAATGACATCTTAATCACTTGCCGGCTTTTAGCCGAACTTGAACAATTTTTTAATCGATCAATTATCAAGTTTTTAAAACGTATATTCCAAATTTTGAGTTCAAAGCTTAAATATTTGCTGAGATATTTTTAAAATCATATTGAACGCTATAACAATATCTTGATTGATAATTCAAAAAGAAAGAAATTTGGGGCTTGATATACATAGGAAATAATCAGGCTGCTTCGGGTTTCCACTTTCTGTACAACATTTTCTAGCTTGAACTTTCTGTAATTTTTCATTATTCACATGACTTAATAACAAAAGTAATACAATTGACCTCGATCCTCTTATAAATCCGAATATTTAAGGAAATTTTGCCGAAAATGAAATTAAAAAATGTTTGAAAGCAGATTAGATAAAACTGCTCATAAAAAATTTACTATATACTAATCCTAATATTGATATTAAAACGGTATATACAGTAAGTATATTGTGATTCAATTATTAATTTTTTGACTCTTTTACATATTTATGTCCGTATATTTTGTGTTATTAGAAAAATATATTTTCTCTTAACTGTTCAGATTGTCAAATTGACATTTAAATATTTACCAAAATCTATTAAGTATGATTATGAAGCGTATCATGAAATTTAATAATTTTACAGGGATTTTAGCCTTGCTCTCTTTATATAAATATATATATAAAAAACTTCCGCTTACTAAACTTGTTACGTTCCCTTATATACAAAATGAAAAAAAAAAAATTTTTTAAAAAGGCAAAATTTAATAGTAATCCATAAAATACTTATGCTAGAAACGCAAACATCTAGGTAACGAATAACTGTCAGAATAGAAAATATATTTTAGTGTCAATTATAATAAAAGAACCCCGGAACAAACACACACAAATCTCAATGGACATTTGATTAGCTCTAAGCCTCTGAAATTAATCTAAACCGAATAAAACTAAATATATCTAATCGAAACCGTTTTGCCATTGATCACTGATCGTTTTTTAAATTATGCATATGTATAAAGAGTATATTGCATTCATATGTGGAAGATGCACCAGGGCGTAGCTGAAAGGAGGGCAACACACCTCCACCCCTTCACTACCATTCTAAATATAAAAATA
Organism: Hirtodrosophila alboralis; assembly: GCA_035043045.1. Classification (NCBI taxonomy): domain Eukaryota; kingdom Metazoa; phylum Arthropoda; class Insecta; order Diptera; family Drosophilidae; genus Hirtodrosophila; species Hirtodrosophila alboralis. The sequence goes on from JAWNNH010000099.1 coordinate 39,719, forward strand.
TTAATTCTAATTAGAAAAATAGAATTGAAAGAGATCACTTTGGAGAAGTTTGCTAAAATTGGAAAAAAATTAAGCTCAGCATCTCCGCATCTCTTGGTTGAAAAACGGCGTCGTGTATATTTATGTGAACTATATGAATTTAGATACTGAACCTCAGTCTGTCGATGCAAACGTTTGTTGCTTCCGTTGGTTTATATAATCCAATTGTTAAATTCCGTAAACATCGATCGTTTGTTCGTTGGAACGTCTTTACGTTGATTGTCTGTCAATATGCGCCATAAAAAAGTCCAAACTGTCATAAGAGCCAAATCATAGAATTCTATGCAATAAATTTAACTGGCGCTATGCAATAACAATAACTAATATGTAACAATAATAATAAAAACAAAAACAAATAACAAATAACAAACAACAACATCCAATCAGTGCTGCAGTAAATTTCCATGCGTTCCATGTTGACGGGGTCTCCAAGAGCGGAGCAGTTGCAGGTGTAACGAACGCCCAATCACGAACTTGGTGCGCTTTAAAATTCATGTTTCGACGATGTACGGTCAAGAATTTAGAATTTGTATTGTCTGAAAAAGGGGGGGAGGGTAGCGATGCAGGTATGTAAGTCATCCAATTCAATTTTCATTTCGATTTGTGGCGTCGTTCGATAGGCACGTGCATAAATTGCTCATACGATGCATTGTACCGCACATCCTTGAACCTGAGACGTGCGGCCTTCTTCCAAGCTTCGTTGTCATTTGCTATTTCTATAACAATTTACATATTCATTCACTGTCAAACCACTTCCTTCCTCTTACGTAAAGTATGCTCTGGTTTATTTTGGTTATCACTGTACACAATGAGGATGATGATAATAATGATAATGATAGTGACAAATTTACAAATACTCGAAAGATTTTGTCTTATAACATTCTTAATTTATTGGTAGTTGTAATAATAATTTATTTTATCTATTTTATGTCTAACTCCTATTTAACATACTGTAACTTACAATTGAATTATAATTCTTACCTGTTTTCTTACTTACCCTGCCAATAATAATCGAAAACTTTAATAGTTTATCTAATAAAAATTCTGTTCTCTTTTAAATGCATGAATAGAAATTTCCATTTAGTTAAGGCCCATATTAGTCGAATGATGAACCACAAAAAATTTGAACAGCTTTTTGAACTGATAAAATACTTTTAGGAATAATCAAAGCAGTGAGCAATTAAAAATTGAAATTAGCAAACTGCATTTAAAATAAGTAAAAAAGTTATAGTAGCGTATACCCGACTACGGGACACCCTGTCGTGATTCGCAAACTCATATACAAGTCTAATGTTTTTCAACATATCTAAGCCATACTTCGCTGTTCGATATATTATGATCCAGATAGTATGATCATGTTTGATTAGCATAGAACCACTATAGCTTCCATACGATAAATGCGAGTTGAAATCAGTTGCAAAAAATCTCAATTGTGAAAGTTTATTAAATCAGTGTTATCGATTGTGATGACTAACATCGATATAACAAATAGTATCTGCAAGAATTTTTGATCATTATAAATGCATTTAACATTTCTTAAGTTATATGTTTTTATGTACTGGAAACTTACATAAATAAATATTCATAAATCTTACATTAACACTCGAATATCGTTTATCTCGATAGTAAAAATAGTACAAAAACCCCTGGAGTTAACGATCGATACTATCGATAATGCTGTCGATTGTTTTAACCTCTATTATATTTATGAATGTAAACTCTTTGCATATATATGTATATGTACATAAGTGAGCAAACTTATATGTTTTTTTTTTATTTATTTATTTATTTTTTTTTGTTTTTTGTTATAGCCTACTGTTACTATTTTTAATAACTTATACTATAGTGAATATCAATTCCAACAACTTATATACATATTTACATATATACACAGTATCGTCTATTTGCTAGGTGATAATACTTATGTGTTAAAATAATTTAAAGTATGTATAGTAAAGAGTATCTCATAGTGGAGCACTCTCCACCAAAACATTTTTATCCATTTCTTATAAGTTCACAAGCACAGAAACACATTGCTTCCAATACAAGTACAGTGAAAACAATTACAAAAATAACAACAACAAAAACAGTAACATTTACAATAACAACAACAATAGCAACTACCGCTGCCGCTGCCACTGCCGCATTCGCTTTGCTTTGGGACTTCACACGGTGCTCTTGGCCAATTCGAATATTGAGAATTGAGTCTGGTTTGAGTTCTTGACGCGCCAACACGCTTTTGAAAACGCACGCGCAACGCTTCGAATTGTTTATCGAAAATCGACAAAGAAACTAAATAAGAATTTAATTATACTTATTGTAAACATATTATATATAATATATATAATATTTGTGCATATATTTTATTTTTGCGAGCTAAGGTGCGAATTGATTTCAATATTGTTTTTATGACATGTAACGGTGTGTTTTATTTATTTGTTAATTTTTTTTGTTCTGATTTGCACCTCTCGAGTTTATCTGTGTATTGATTAATGGCTGGGAATGTGCGTTAGTTAATACAGCTATAGATATCAACTATCTAACTAAGTGTATATATAATAAAAACGGAATATCCACAAAAGCGTTTACACAACATATAGTATATGTTCATTAATCTGTGCTACTTTCGAAATCTCAGCCTTTTATTAAATATATACACAGGAAAATACTATATACATATATGGTATATAATATATATACACTCATGCGGTTGAACAAAAATTATGCATTCATTTTGACACTTGCTGAACTTCATATACAATTAACGCCTCACAGATGTGCAATATAGAAATGTTAAAAACAACCAAATATAATACAAGCTTAAAGCAATTTTGCATTATAATTATTACGATCTGAAAAAAAAAATAAACAAAAGAAAAAACAAGTTCAAGTTTTGTATCTTAAATGTTTTTAAACAACAAAAATTTAATTGGATTACAATAATATTCAAAACAAGAAAGAAACGGTTATTTTTGTCATGCCGAAGCTATATACCCTTGCAATAGTCTTATAAGAAAATTTCATTATTCGATCGATTGTTCCTATGCCATATATATGTCGTCCGACTAAGATAAAATTTAATCTGATTTTTTATAAAATAGTCTAACTTAAAATTTTGGTTTTGATATCGTGAAAAACAGCAGTGAAAAAAGCTTTTTATACAAGCAATTTTCGACCGATTGTTTCTATGGAAGCTATATAGTTGTCCGGTTCTGACAGAGACTGGTCACATTGTACACATTTAACACATTTAGGAGATTGGATTCGATACTTTGATTTTTTTTTTTACTGATTTTATTATTTTGCTGTTTTTTTTTAACAACTTAAATTATAATAATATATAATAACAAAAACAACTTAACAAAAAAAAAAATTAAGTCTGGTTAATAATAAAAACAAAATAAACTTTAAAAAAAAAAACAAAATTAAGTCTGTTTAATAACATTTTTATCGACCTTAGTGCAAGGTCAACCGGATGTGACCTCCGCAGTCTACGTCACAATCTGATGTCTCCTTTTTTGAAAACTGATTCCTATTCTATTTAAAAACATCTCCCACTTTGGAACACTTAGGTCTCTTTCAATATTTGCCGTTCTCATGACGATACTTTGAAAAATAAAAAACTTTTACATGCAAGCACTTTTCATGTCTTCAATTCCCTATATTATGTGTGAGATATATAAGTAACTATATGATATAGTGGTCCGATCAGCCTAATTCAAACATTCAAACTACCTGACATTTTGTCTCGAAATGTGTAACGCATTGAATGAGACGTCTCCGGCCCCATAAACTATATATATTCTTGGTCAGGACGAAGAGCTGAGTCAATATAGCCATGTTCGTCTGTCCGTTTGTTCGTCTGTTTCTATGCAAAATTTTTGGCATTATCTTTGAGCTATCTTGATGAAACTCGGCACAGATGAAGCTTGATAATGTATGTAGTTTGAATGTCAAAATCAGCCCGATCGGACCACTATATCACAGAGCTATCGAGAAACTTAATTTTCGTAAAAAATGTTTGTATGAATAGCATTTTGGTTTTTCAAGATATCAAAACCAATTTTGACATCGATGCATATTTACGATTTGAACAATCTGACCAAGTTTGAACAAAATCGAACCACTATATCTTAAAGTTTCCATAGGAACAATCGGTCGATAGGTTTTCGTATGAAAAACTTTGTTTTCTTTTAAATATCAAAACCAAACTTGGCATATCGATGTTGAATTACGATTTGAACAATCTGACTAAGTTTGAACAAAATCGAACCACTATATCTTATAGCTTCTATAGGAACAATCGATCGAAAAGTACTCGATTGGAAAACTTTGTTTTTAACATATCAAAACCAAAGTTGGCCTTCAAAATTTTCTTAGGAGACCATTGCAAGGGTATATAGCTTCGGCGTGCCGAAGATAGCCGATTCTTGCTTGTTTCTGGATAGCTCAAAGGCACAGCCAAAAAGTTTGCATAGAAACAGATGAACACACGAACAGAAGACTTCTTTCTATGCATAACACATTATAATACCCTTGTAGCATAGTATAGTAGTATAAACGACTAATGGACACCCTGTACACAGTCTGAGATCGGCAAACACAAATACATACACACATATGCATACACATTCAAGCCAAGCAGTCCACATCGGAATTTGAATATCAAGTACTTCAACGGTTGTGGCTGCTTCTGTGGGCATGAACAACTGTTTTCTTCAATAATTTCGGTTTTTATTATACGATCTTTATGAAATTTGCACAACAGGTTGAGATAAGCTTTAGAATTCCTTATGCGTTTTTATCGTTTTGTAGGGGATGAGGAGGGGAGTATCGATCTCTAGCTCCTATAGATTCTGAAATCTGTTTGTTCATGTGGGGTTAATCACTTGTCCCTTCCAGTCTGGTTCGTTTGCAGTGCCTTTTGAGTATGTTTCTCTTTGCCTACGTTCGTCCACTCATGATACTTAACCAGCAGCGCTGAGTTTACTGTTACTACTCAAGTCAAAGGCACCGTTAATTTATCTTTAGACTCTGCTTTGACTTTTGCGTTTGTTTCAATCTACACTTTCGTTTTCGTCTTCGACTTTTGACTCAATTGTGCATATGTATTGGCGGCAGACGCACGAAATGAAAAGAACGCATCAAATACTTGAACATTACTTAAATAAAAATCAAACATAAGATTCAAATATACACACCTATGTATGTACATATGTTAAATTTTAATTGCACAAATCAGTTCAGCTAACCCATCATTCTTTTAACTCCCAATAAACATTCTCAGAAACAACAACGCAATCAGGAAAAAGCCATCGAAGCTGGCGATATGGGCAGAACACTGGAAATAACCAAGCCGGATTTGCAGCAACAGCAAACGGAGAAGCATGCGGATAAGGATGTGGAGAGTACGGTGAAGAGGCGTCATGCAACGAGCAATTTAGAAGCGGCCACACATTTGTTCAAGGGCAGCGTCGGCGCTGGCCTCTTTGCCATGGGCGATTGCTTCAAAAATGGTGGCCTTGTGGGCTCCACACTGATGCTGCCCATAATTGCAATAATGTGCGTTCACTGCGAGCGTCTGCTTATAAACGGATCTCTGTTGGCCGTTTCTAAGACACCAGGTGCCACCTTCTATGACTATCCGGAGACGGTGGAGAAATGTTTTGAGTATGGGCCGCGACCACTGCGCTGCATGTCCCGTGCCATGAAACTCATCGTTGAGATGTTTCTCTGTGTCACACAATTTGGCTTCTGTGCCATCTACTTTGTGTTTATTACAGAAAATCTTTACCAGGTGAGTGAAAGAAAAAAATAATAAAATTAAAAATATCTCTCATATAGTATAAAAGATCCGATGGATCAAGATAAAATATTCGATCTGAATACCGCATGTTCTGAAATATTTCTTCCCGTTTTATACGCTCCATTATTCATACAAAGAAAATTATAATTCTGTAATAAAATAAAAATTGAATGTGTACAATTCAATTCCGTCCGCCTGTCTGGTCTCTTAGTTATAAATCTTTGATTTGAATACATGTTGCATAGGTCGAAAATTCAGTATTTCTATTATAATCATTATCTTATTTATCATGATAAGAGTACGGATACTCTACGGATAATCCTACTAATTTATAGTATTTGTATGCTCTATACAAGTTACCCGAATATGATTAAAATTAAACTGATAACACTATGCAAAAATTTTAAAAAAATCTTGTATCCCGAACTTTTTAGAGTTGAATTATATGTAAAATGGGTCGCTGATTTCAAATATAAAATTCAAAAAATTATATAATATAAAGTGACAATAACTCCGAACATATTTTATTGATATTAAAGATGTATATATTTTTGAAAAGGTAATACAATAGACTTTCAACCCTGCTATGTAATATTTTTTAATTAGATTATTCGTTGAGAAGTTATTGAGGTTTGATATGAAAATGTTGCCTAAAAATATGCCCATTTAAAAAAAAAGCTATTTTAAATCCAAAACACCTTTAATATCATTCAACTACATATGTTCGGAGCTATTTTCAGATTACCAAGCTGCCTTTTTGAAAAGATGAAAATTTAGCTATTTTCGTTTATCTCGAAAACGGTACCGGCAACCTATTTTTTAAAAAAATTTTTCGATTTTAAATTCTAACTAGCGATCGATAATTGATTTTTCTGTTCTTTTCTTTTATTATTCACATTAACAATTATTCCGCCAATAGTTCGTCTTTTAATTGACAGTTTTATGTACAGTATGTGTATTAAAATTAAAAGACAGGTTATAGATTGAAGGTTTCTTGCGATGTTTATGGGAATTATCCTATGAGTAGCGATGTAATTTGAAACTTGACGAAATTCAGCACTGTAAAGTCTATAAATCGAATCTATAAATCGAAAGTCGTTCTGTTTTTATTGTATGTGTCTAACTGGAACGATTGCATTATTACATTTGACTGTCTATAGTTAAATCAATACTACTCGTACTAATACTAAATACCTAGTCAGTCCTTCAACATATTTACTATATAATTATATGTATGTGGGCGCTACCGATCAATACTCGTAATATTATATGTTTACAAGGGTTTACATGTTTTTAAATATTTCAATGCATTTCTCTGTTTTATGATCGATTTCAGGTGATGCAACAAAATGGCATAGATATTAGCATGAGCATGGTGATGCTCATAACGCTGCTGCCGGCAATGATACCGTCGTTGATGACCAATCTTAAGTATATATCGCCAGTGTCGCTGCTGGCCAACTGTGCGCTGCTTTTTGGCCTAATTGCCACACTGACCATTGCGTTCTCGGATGGTCCAATGCCCTCGATTAGTGAGCGACATTGGTTTACGGGTGGATCCCAATTGTCCCTGTTCTTTGGTACCGCACTCTTCTCTTACGAAGGTATTGCGCTGATCTTGCCGCTGCGCAATTCGATGCGTGATCCGGAGAAGTTTAGCAGTCGTTTTGGAGTGCTCAATATAACCATGTTGTTGATCACAGCTTTGTTCATCTTCACCGGATTCGTTAGCTACATGCGGTGGGGAGAAGATGTCGCTGGCAGTATTACCCTCAATCTGAATGTGCAGGATGTGTAAGTTCATCAAAGATTAATTTTATGAAAATTAATTTATATAGTGATTTATATTTTTTGTCTATTCCAATCTGCAGCATGTCACAGGTAGTCAAAGTGGTGGCCGCTTTGGGCGTCTTTTTTGGCTATCCTATTCAGTTTTTCGTCATGATGAAAATTCTTTGGCCACCTGTTAAGCGTGCCAATGACTGTGCCCAAAAGTATCCCATCACCATGCAGGTGGCATTACGCTTCATCATGGTAATGATGACCTGTAAGTTGCAAGAATGTCCTCATTATAATTTTAAAACTCTAACTCTAATTTGTAATGTTTTCTTTACACAGTTTGCGTCGCCCTGGTGGTACCTCAGCTGAATCTATTTATCTCACTTATTGGTGCATTGTGCTCTACATCTCTGGCCTTTGTAATACCGATACTAATTGATTTTGTGACACGTGCTCAGGTGCCCAAAGGCCTTGGCACTTGGATCTATCTGAAGAATATTGTTATATTGACTGTGGCCTTGCTGGGCATTGTCACAGGCACCTATCAAAGCATTGTAGAAATAATAAGAGAGTTTAAGTAGTAGTCCGTGTGATTGGCTTGGCTTGTATTTTGTAAATATTCTATAATCTTGTGAATACCTTGTAGCTTTATATTGTCCTCGTATTTTAAGTTTAATTTCTACAGCATGTTTTTTTTTTTTTTGCAATTATTTGTTATTAATTTTAAGTCGTGCCTGCCGTGCTTATTTCTATGTGGCGCTATTGTTTAATTGTCAACTGTTAATTAACTTTAAAAAAACGAAGCAAACCAAAAAAAAAAACAATTATTTTAATAAATGATTATAAATCGTAATGCACTTGTTTGATTTAAACTTTGCGCCTAACACGCGCGTGTTTGTCAACACTGACGCATCAGCAAGCAGGGCTGCAACAACATTTTAACAGTCTCAAAATTGATTTAACAGTCGATTCCAGGAATTTTCTACTGTCCGGGCCCAGAAAGGCTCTTATCCATGAACTTCTTTCTGGCAAAACTAATCCACCATTTGTTTGGCTTATCATTTGAAGAATCAAAAACTTTCTCCAATACTCGATTGCCAGTCTCCTGACGCAACTGTAGCAAATATTCACGCATCAGATCGGCATTTTCTGGCTTGGCATAAACGGAGTTCAACGGAAAGGCAGCATCACCGGGAAGATCAAACTTTGAAATTGCCATGGCATAGAGATCCTGTTGACCCTGCTCCTTGCTTGTACAACGCGCTAGCCGTTTGAGACATTCCGTAATGTAGAGAGTAACATAGATAAGCACTCGATCCACTTCCGACTATATTAAAAAAAAACATTGATTAGATAGTATAGCACATAAGTACATATGTATGTACAAATTTTACATTAATGAGTAACTGTGTTTGAGGCCTACCTTTACTTCATATGTGCGAAAGAAAACGTTCGCTTTGAAATAATATAGTGACTCATCGATGATGTCGTTATCAGTATTAACACAGGGCGCTGGCCCTCGTACTTTGGTGCGCAGAGGCAAAATGGCCATGTTGCCCACTTTGCGTTCGAATTCTTCGATTTCCGAGTGATAGGCCTGTAAATATGTAAACAAAAAGGAGTTACATTTTTTAAATTCAAATTTGTCTCATAGACTTTTTATATTATAACATTATTAATCATTTGGTATGTGTCACACCGTTTATGGTGCTGCGTTATGTTTATTTACTTACTGGCATTTTAAGAGGGTCGTAATCAACTGAATTTCAGCATTTAATACACTGAATCCAAATATTTTTTATCAACATTAGTATGGGCAGCTGCTTTTTTTTTATGCGCGAAATACTTCAGCCCTGTTAATATCGTTATCAATTATCGATAAACGGTCAGCCAATGCTGCCACTTGGACAAAATTAATTATTCAAAAGACATAAATCGTCGATTAAATATAGAGAAGCCGTTAAATATATATCAGCCTTTCTCAGAAGCTTAAATAAAAAGCATTTGACTTTATGATACAATCCATGTTCAACCTTGTTTATCGTTGGACTCTGTTCTGTTATTTAACAGTTTATGAATAATTAGTGGTGAATAAGGAAGTATGTTAAACATAGATTGAGGTATTTTTATTTTTATGGCGCGCGGTCACATTGAGCGCACGTTTTGCATTAAACAAATGAAGAAACTAAAAACAAAATCGGTAACGGTGCCGGCGCACGTGGATAGCGATGATGAAGAGTTGGTGCAGAAGTCAACAAATGAGGAGGAGAACAGCTCAAACGCAGCTGATGATGACGACGACGAAATGGATTTAGGCAACTTCAATGCCAGCGTCAAAACAGCCGACAAACCAAAGAAACGCAAGAAGGGCATTATTTATATATCAAACATACCCAAACACATGAATGTGACGCTTCTGCGTGAGATCCTTGGCGGTTTCGGTAAAGTTGGACGCGTCTATTTGCAGCCAGAGAAACGGCCAGGTAAGTTCTATCGTGCGTGCAATTTTCCCACTGTAAGCAACTAATGTTCATTTTCAGGAGGCGAAAAGGCCAAGAAGAAAAAGCGAAAACGTTACAACATTCATTTTACCGAGGGCTGGGTGGAGTTTGAGTCGAAGCGAGTAGCCAAGCAGATTGTGCCCTTGCTGAACAACAAACAAATCTCGTCACGTAAGAAATCACAGTTCTACGACTCGCTGTGGAGCATGAAGTATCTGCCGCGCTTTAAATGGGTCCACCTTACGGAGCGTATGAATTACGAGCAGGCGGTGCACAAGCAGCGTCTGCAGACGGAGGTATCGCAGGCTCGGAAGGAGACAACATTCTTCCAAAACAATTTGGACAAAAGCGACCATATTAAGAAGCTAGCCAAGAAAGCGAAAAAGTTGGCAAACGACGCCCCGTTGGAGACGTAGAAACAGCAGTTTAGACAAGCAATTTTTTTTTTTAAAGTTGAAATAAATATAAGTTGGCGCTTATGGTGCTGTTAATTTACATACAAAAATCTGCTGTTTACTCTTTTTGCGTATGTTGCTCATTTTGCGCATATGCTATGTTAATTTAACGTACGTTATGTTTGTTTACAGCCAAGCCATTCAAGTCAAGTATATAATTAAAAATTGAATAATTTGTTCTTATTTAAGCAGTCAAAATTAACAAATGATATCAGCAAATTAAAAAACGCATTAATACGGCGATAAATCAATTTTTTCACATAAAATAGGTTGGCGCTGTTAATTTAAATGCAATAATCATCTGCTGTTAGCTCTTTTATGCGTTGCACTATGCTATTTATTTTGCGCCAACGTACTCTGTTAGTTCTACGATTCAATGGATTTATTCTTATATTTTCAGCGCCACGCAGTTCAACCCAGTTCAAACTAGACGAAAAATTAAAAAAAATCAATTCTACTACTATTATTAAAATCACTTAAATTAAACTGTTAACCAACTGTTGCGGTCTGAGAGAGTCTGTTATCTTTACAGCCACTGCTCAGAGTCAGTCGAAAAAAATTCATTGAACGAACTGGCGCAACGGCGTCTGCGTGCGTCTACAATTATTAT
>JAWNNH010000100.1:0-24447 GCA_035043045.1 Hirtodrosophila alboralis
CCGTGTCCTTATTAAATGTTTTGCCTTTGTTTCTTTATCCTGTTTGTCATCATCTTGCTCTAACGGCTTTTGGTGCTTTTGATTTGAGTTCTAATCGCATTTCTTTCACTACATATTCTGGCACTTTCAAGCCATTATCTGTCTAAAGAAAAAATATAGACTTGGATCATACAATATTTCTGGATAATTTGTGATGTTATTTATATATCTGTTCAAATGAAAATGCTTCACTGACTCTAGAACTAGCTGGCTGTTAGTAAAAACACAACGGCTTGTTCTCAACATATTTTTTTTTTTTTTGCTTTTACCCTTACAGGGGGTTGCATCATAAAGCAATTGACTTTCTAACCGTACAACACAGTCCACTAAATATTAACAACACCAAAAAAAAAAAAAAACAAAAAATTCGACGAAAAAACTGCAATTTAATGTGCCAAAAAAGGATTTGTCAGCCTTTCGAATTCGCGCGAATTATATATGTTTTATGACCGTGCGCAGGGTTAGGGATATAACCCTAAAGCCTAACCCTAAAACCCTTACGACTACCTGACTCTCTGCTTAATTATGTCATTTGGCATAAGTCAAGGCTACAAAGTCAATCACAAAAAAAAAGAGTGGAAAACTGACAAAAATTGGAAAATACAAAAATTTTCGGACTGCTGGCAAAAATATTACGACTATTTCTTTTCGATGACACCTATAAAATATATAATTTGACGGCCTTAATACTATTTATTCAGTAGGTAAAGTGCATCATAAAATTTAAATGATAAGTTTGTTTAGGATATATTAAAAAATACAATAATTTTATATACATAAAACTGTTCAGCCTGATTGATTGGCGACTCCTTAGCTGGCTAATCGGTAGAAGTTAGAAATTTTGAAATTCTAATATATTGTAGGTTGGTACTTTCAAAAATTCCGTAAAAAATATATTGGGAAGTGGATGAAAAATGCATTTAAAAACTGTATGAAAAACTCAGTTGAGCGCAGTAGGCTACAATTATAATGATATTGAGAGGGAGCGTAGCAACGCACGCCGGAAGAGCTAGTATATTATACATATATATTCGACGAATATTTTTTATGGCAACTGTGTGATATAGATATACGATTCGGCTGATTCAAATCGAAGCATCTATGCCAAGTTTCATCAAAGCTGTAGAACTGAAGATTGGTTAACATAGAAACAGAAAATGGATTTATAGACTTAGCTGTTGACCGCTGTTTCAAAATATAAATATACACATAAATATATATGTTTGCAAAAGACAATTTTTTCAATGTTATGTCTCTAAAGATCCTGATTTATTTTGGTCAAGTATAGCTACCCATAATTATGGAAAATTGCATATTAACTTGGTTTTATATCATTATACTAAAACTTTAAAATTCTTCGAATTAGCCAGATTTGAAATATACTGGACTGTTTGACAAATTAAAATTGTTGAAAAGACAACAAATTGTTAAAAATTTAAGAAAAACGAACAATAAGTGGTTCAAATCATCAACTGAATACAATCATTGCGATGTGCAGGTTCAGATTGAGGTTGTCAACTTAAAATTGCGATCATTGGTAAATAACTTCACCAAAAAAAAGAAACTTCTTTTATTTTTAGAAAGATAAAGTTCAGACCTTTCAGAATATAATGTTCCATATATTTTTTTTTTTTATTAAATATAGGCAATAACAATGCATTACACACACCGGGACAAAATTATAGAACCTCTTTTTGCATAAGTATTTAGAAGATGATAGGAATTTTTAGAAATAATATAGTATATGCCTGAATGTGATATAGCTATGGTATATGATTAAATATATATACATTTATGAATATATTTTTGAATGCGACAAAATTTATCTCTCTCTCTCTCTCTCTCTTTATATCTCTCTCTTTATATACGACCATAGTATTTGCCGCCTGTGACACTTTGCCTCCGCAATATTGCGCTGACAGCAGCGAGAAATAATAGCCCAACAATTTATACAATTTATGAGTTTTGTGAGAGTGCGACAGCAGCTACAACAACAACAACAACAATAACTGGAGAAAGGCAGAAGGGTTACCCAAAAAATGGGCATTACTTAAGAGTGGGAGGCAAAAGTGGGTTTCTCTTTATTTTTGATTTTTTATTTTTTTATTGGGTGGTTGCACGTCCAGTGGAAAAAAAAAATTAAAAAAAAAAAATACAAAATAAAATCAAAACAACAATCATAAATTCGGCATGTCTAATGACAATTTCCTTGGCTACATATGTGTGTGTGTGTGTGTGTGTATGAGTTGGGAGAGATTTGGGGGGAATCGTCATATTTACCATTTTTATCGTTTTGATTTGTCCCCTCTTGATTTTATTTTTATTTTTTATTGTTTTATGCGCACACATAAAAAAATCCGTTTGTTGTCGTTCATTTTTAAGGATTTCATATAATATACATATATATGTATATATATATACATACTTATATATTACGGACACGCATCCTGAACGTCACGGACCGCAGACCAATTTGAAAATTATATTGGGGAAATTGTTGCCCACTTTACAAAGAATTAGTTTTGACTTTGAATTTTCTGATTTTTTGTTTATTTAAATAATGGTGTTTATTTCTAATAATTTATCGACAGATTTATGATAAATTTTGAGTGCAACTGTGTATATAAATATATATTTGCAATATAATACATATAATACAATTAAATAAAAGTTGTTTAATTTTGTAAGATGCATTGAAGGTATTGTGTATTTAATTGTCTCATCAGAATAGAAGCCAATAAAATATAAAATATTTTCAACCCTTCTTACAAAATAAAACAATTTTTATTATATTATATTATATTCTTTTGCCAATTAAATAGGTAATATTTAAATTTAATTATAAAAATTTATAATTTATTGCTATTTATTTTTGCCACGTTCAAATTTAGCTTTCCAAATTAATAAAAAAAAAAATATTTTTTTGTTTATGTAAATTTTGAAATTGCTTAATTTTGTACAAATTTTAAAACCAAAACGCAATCTAAGAAAAATAACTTATTTATTACTTAACACTGATACCATTATCGTTGAAAATTAAAAAATTTGCATATATACTTAATATTGTTATTTTTCAGATTCTGCTTTAGGAGATAATTGAAACTGCTTCAAGGTTTTAAAATGTTAATTTATTAATATTAATATATAACTAATGAATGTTTTATAAGTACAAAATATTAAATATATTTCATATTTAATTTTTTTGAAACAATATTTGCGTTTATAATTTTTTGAGTTATTAATACACATTCTTAAATACATCATTTTTTTTTTTCGAAAATATTTGTTTTCTGAGAAAATATTGGGGCTTTTAATTTTTTCTTCATTTAGCTTTATTTTTAAGCATAGAAATTGTAAGTGCAATTGATGCAATTATTTAAATTATTATTATGATAAAAAATATATAATATTTATTTATTTATTTATGACATTCACTTATTTAGCTAATTTGTGTTCATAAAATTGCGAATAAAACATAAGAAATATCTTGAAATGATTTAAAGGTTTTTCGAAACAGTTAATTAAATACGTTTAAAGTGTAAGTGTAATTGATGCAATTTTTAAAATATTATTATGGTAAAATAGATATAATATTTATTTATGACATTCACTTATTTAGGTAATTTGTGTTCATAAAATTGTGAATAAAACATAAGAAATATCTTGAAATGATTTAAAGGTATAAATATATAAATTCCATATTTCGAATTAAAATATTAATACTCAAAACCCGACAAAATGTTAAAATCCTCAGAATATTTGGAAGCTTTACAGCTGTAAAAGTAAAGACTGAGTATATAGAAATGAACTGCTGCTTAGTTGGTTTATAGCTGAGTTCCTTAGCCATAAGAAAAGCAGCTGAAACATTTGGTGTTAGTCTTGGCCAGGCTGTAACTTTGTTAGCTGCCAAAATAAGAGGCAATTATAAATCAAATTGTGGCCCAAAAAGCAGATCTGCTGCTGCGCTGCTGCTGCTGTTCGATCCCATTGTGAGACTGGGCCTATAACTCATTTGCTGCACAGAAACTCACAGGACACCCAGAGGACATCCAGGACAGTAGCTGGCAAATGAAGCAATCAAGAGCTGTGGCCAAAAGGAAAAAAAAAAAAGAAGAAAAATAAAAATTAAATAGAAACTATAACATTGCATTGTCTGGTTTGCCTACTTGGTCGGTGGTAAATGTTGTCCTATGTAGCCCAAGAATTATAATGGGCGATGATGTCACCACACACGGAGTAGAGTGGAGCGGGGCGGAGTGGAGTTGGCCATAATACAAAGTGGCAAGACCGGCTGCGCGGCGAGGACCTTATGCCATTGTCGTTTCCTGTTCCTGTTTTCTTATTGTCTAAAGAGTCTTTCAGTCGTTTTACGATTATCCGCTGCTGCTGCTGCTGCTGCTGCTATTCAACCCGCTGAAAGTGACCCAGAACTCAATCCAAAACATTGATTTCAGTATCAAAAACCCAAAATCCCAGTCCCATTGTGGCCAAGGCACTTTAGGGCCCTTAGCCACAGCGTGGGTGGCCATTCAAGTTGTCACATTGCATTTAAGTCTCAATAAAAACGCATTTCTACCCCTTTCCCTTGCCCTTTCCCTAGCCTCACTGCAAAACAACTTTACTATCAAACAGATAATAGAAATCGAAAGACGATTTCGGGACTTGCCAAACTTATTAAATCAAGCTCACAAAAGCTAACGAAGCATATCCTTGAAGCGTCCAGCAACCCCTTCATAGCGGTTCAGTGATTCTTGTTTACCCAAACTATTAGTTTGTTAAAGGATTTTTTGGTAAGGATTGTGTCCTTTTTTGCGGCCTCTGATGTTGACCAGCGACGGGCCATACAAAATGCAAAATGAAATAAAAATGAGCATAAAATTAAATGTGCTACATTGATGAATGGCAAGCCAAGGGGGCTGAGGGTAGATTGAGGCTAAAAGGGGGACAGTTGAAAGTACGTCCGGACTACAACCCTGAACTGAACCGTACTGGACTCGACTGGACTGAACTGAACTGAACTGGACTGGACTCGGCATCAACATGCAGCGTTTAGTTTGATTTCGTTTTGAATGTTTATTTTATTGCGTGGAAAATGACGCCAACGTGGCCAAGAAATGTTCACGTTGCCGCCTTATCGGCGTCCCCAAAAGTGTCCTCAGTGTCCAGCTCTCTACCAACTCCTCCTCATACTCCTCTTTCCCCTCCCTCCCTTTATACCCAATTGGGTGAACTGGCTCATTTGGGCCCGGCCATTTGGCAGGCGACGTGAACATTTCACGGCTCCAGTCGCTTTTTATGGCCACTGATTGTATCGAAAATTTCGTACGCAATAAAATTCAAATATACTTGCGATAAAAATCAAATCTTGTTGGACATTTAAGCTGCCCCGCAATATATATATATTTATCCTTAATACCTCAACTCCTAGATGAGCATCTGGATCCATTCCCATTGCGGCTGTTTTTGGCTTTTTCAATTTAACCTTCGGCTTCAACTTACTGTGAATTGTTTTTTATTGGGTCAACCTTTCAATTGAACTTATAAATACGCTATCGTATTTAAGGCTTATGAGGTATTTTAGCTAACCGAAATCAAGTTTCAAATAATTAAGTTCTTGTCAAATTTTAAACAATTTTGCATATTAATATTACAACCAAAAATAAAAGTGTTTTGCATTTACTTTAAACCAACCGTTAGTGCGTTTAGAGTCTAAGCTAATTTTGATTTTTATAAATATATATATATTTATATTGTATGTATATATCTATAGGATAAGTAGCAAAATAATAATATAATATAAAAATAATATAATAACAATGGTCAAGAATATTTCGTGTATTAATAAAGTGACTTGACTTATATTGATTTTCTTAGAATTTTTATATTAAAAATTTTACATGTTTTGGTATAAAAAATACAGATAATTAATTTAACTTTAAAAAAAATTTTAGGCTTGTATTTTTAAATAATACTTACAGAAAAATAGAAGCGATCGCAATTCGAACTATAAAAAAAAAACATAAAAGTTTGCCTCATAATTTTAAAGAAATTTATAAATCAGTTTTATAGTAATGCACATTATATTTTTGAGTTTTTCTAAAGATTTTTTCAGCATATTTATTCAATCCATTTTTAATTAAAATCTATTTAAATAGAAATGCCATATTTTGATTAAAGTATTTAAAATTTTGTTTTCTTTATAGCTTGGCTATAATATTAATGGGGTTCTAAAGGATACTATTAAAATATGTTAAAAATTATACATAAAAAAATACTAAGCTGAATAAATTTCTAAATATTTCATAAGCATATAAAGCTAGACAAGATAAGGTCTATAAGATGTTTTTAAAATGAGAATATTAAATAAACACTATGTTTTCAGAGAAATGACTTGATAACCAATTTCATACCAATTGAAATTTCAAAAGTAAAATGATAAAATTTCCAAAAATTCAATAAATTATACTATGCAACAGCATTTTGTAAACCGCACATTTGAGAGTCAATTTATATTTATTATTAGTCGCTGATTCTGAAAATAAAATTCAAAATAAAGGTTGCCCTGACCGTTTTTGAGATAATCAAAAATAGCTAGATTTTTGACTTTTCAAAACTAGAATTTTGGTTTTTTGTATCAATCTTTTAAGCTGTAGGCTTACCGGCAACCTATTTTATTAAAGTTTTTTTTTTCCAGAATCAGCGATCTATTTTACATATAAATTGCCTTTGAAAAATTCGGTAAACAAGATTTTTGTATATTGTTGCACAGTGTTATTGAAGTAAATTAACATTACTCAACAGAAAATATTCACTTTCGTTTAAATTGAATTATAGACGATTTGGATACGTATGAATTTCTTTTAAGTGATATTACCGCACTTCAGGGGTTTTTCCAAATCAACAAATTGAAAATGAAATATCAATTGAGGCTGCAGTTACAGTTGTCGATATAAGAAAAATGCCGACTCGGTTCCAAGAAAGTGACCAACTGCGGTTAGAGTGATAGGACCAGGATGAGCCTAGAATAACCAGATAGCTAACCATGTGCAGACGTACGACACTAATGAAGTGCTCTCTCGCTCAATCCGGCAGGATGGCATGGGCAAATAAAACACCTACACAGGACATTGGACGAAGGACACACTGGACACAGGACACAGGACAGAGGACACAGCATGTTGCCAGGCCAAAAAGACAATGAGCTGACAAGAAGAAGTGCAGTTCTCTCTGTTACTGTCTCTCTGGGTGCAACTCTGGCTCCTTTTTTTTTTTTTCAATTTTTTTGGCAACAGCCTGTTCCTGTAGCATAACCCAAACAGTAGGAGCCCTGGTTGCCGACTGGTTGTCGCTCCAGGGCAATTAGAGCATTATCAGGCGGCAATAATCGGCTCGTTTGCACCCAAGTGTCCAAGTGTCGTCGCATTGTGTAATAAAATCAAGCCAGCGGCTGCCGCATTAAGTGTCCTGTATCTGAATCTCAGCCCCCTTGTTGAAAGTACGAGTATGTGGAAAAAACAACAGGATATTTTTGGTTTATCTGCTGCACAATCTAAGCGAGCTGTTTTGTCCTTTGTTGCAGAGTATGGCAAACAGCAGCAGACCAAAAACTGAGGCGACATCATGGGCATTTTATAAATGCAACTCTCAGAGATATGAACTGAAATGTTGTTGCATGCAGCATGCTGCACGTCGGCATCGGCATCGGCGTCGGCGTCGTCGTCGTCGTCGGCTGCAACAGTCGGCATCAAAGTCGATTATCACAATTTTTGGGATTTAACTTAAATCACGCACCGTCTACGTCTTTGTTATCATCCCTGGCATGCGTACAACTCAATTAAAATACCAGGAACACTTTTCAGAATTTTTTTTTTTTTCTAAAAGTGTTTTCCTTTATTTTGAAGCGGTTCTGTGGTTTTTGATGTTTAACTTCTTCGTTCCCTAATCTCTTTAATTAATGATAATGCGCGCAGCAAACTCGTAAATATTATCAGCAGCTACCCAACAACAAAACAGACAAAGTCTCGTATATATAACACATAAGGTCAAGCCCTCATAAGTCTCTTCTCCTTCTCATCCAGAGTTTAGTATCCAGTTTCCAGTTGTCCCGGTTGTCGACCAGCGACCTGTTTGTTGTTTGCATAGAGCAAAAGGATAATGTCAAATCCTGCAAATCCCCAAAGTCTCCCAACTACAATATATGTAGCAGTATTTTGCGCTCACACAATGGAAAATTGAATCTGTTGCTTTGGTAGAAATTGCTTTAAGATTTTTAATTAAAAATCAAGAAATACTATATTTTATATAAATAAATTTAAGCTTTGAAGATTTGAACTCAAGCAGTTTATATACTTAATAGCACTTATGCAGACATTGAAAATTAATTATATATCTCATTTGCAATTAATGTATTCTTCTTTTTTTTTAATAAATATATTTTATATGCATTTTTTTTTATTCAAAAACAATCTTTGTTAGCGAAATATAGTTTTAAGTAGTTAATAATACTACTTAATTAAATTTAATAAAATTAGTTCTAAACTTATTTCTAAATATAAAATGTGTATTATTATTATTTCAATTATAATTATTTTTGAATATTTACTGTTGAGTATGGAAAATGTGGAAATTTGTAATGTTCCTGTTATAGTATGAATATAATAATTAAATTTAATCTTAAGGCTTTTATCAATATTATTTTTGACATGGAAAATATTTTGCACAAAATATGTGCTAAAAATTGAGAAATTATTTTTAAATTGGAATTTTTGTTTGAATGATTTATTGGGTATATTCTGAATTTTATATTGAAGTTTAATTTAATTTATTTGAATTAATCATTTGGGTATTTTTTAAATTTTATATTGATTTCTTGATTTTTTTTCTTATTATAGTATAAATTTTGGAGTATTTTTAAAATTTAATTTCTGTGAAGGAAGATACATATATGTGTGAATCAAACGATTTTTTTAAAAAGTTTTTTTTTCCAATTTGATTATGATTTCTTGATTTTTGCCTTAAACTTTATTGTATACATTTTGGAATATTTTGGAGTGAACTTTAATTTAAATAACAATTTAAGGCTATTTATTGTATTCCTTAAAATTAAATATTAGCTTTTCTGTAATATTATACCAAAGAAATTTAGTTAGCGATTATTTCTTGCTTTTCAACTATATTTTATTAATTATTTTCTCAAGCAACTCTATAATATTTTGTCATAGTTATTTGTGGCAGTGAGGAAGCTATCTAGACCTACCCTAAGATCAAAGATGTCCTGACATGCGTACTGCTATCCAAAAGGCCAAGAATTTATATTATTTAACCCCGGCTCCACTAGCAAGGACAGTGGTCAGGGATATTAAGTACAATGAAGCGCAACCCTGGCAATGCAACCCTGATGCGCAGTTAAAGCAGCCATGATACATTTTTTGGGGGCGTCAGGGTCTGTGGTATAGTTGTGTGTCAGGAAAGGGTTGCCAACTGCGGCATGGGTACTGTTGTCAAAAAAAAGGGTTACTCAGCTCCAACTGTCTGTCTGGATTTCTCGACTTGTTGTTGTTGTTGTTGTTGTTCATGTGGTACGTTGTTTTTTTTTTTTTTTTTTTGACAGTCAGGTCTACAGATGTCCTGATGTCGCGCTGTTGTTGTTGTTGTTGTTGTCCTGCTGCTGTACTCGTCTGGTGTCACATGGGTTAACTGTGCCATGTTTCAAGCTGTATGTTGTTGCTTTGCTGTCGCTGATATCCTTGTTATGGTCCTTGCCATCCAGTGACAATGCCAATTTGCATTTAACACCGAGTGTTAGCCACTGGGTGACAGGCATTAAATAATTAACTCGCCTTTAACATTCACAAGGACAACACAAGCTGTAAAATATGTGAGTGTGATAAGGAGAAAGAGACAAAGCTAGATATAGAGGCAGAGACAGAGACTGGCACAAAAGTAATCCCAAATTGAAGAGGCAAAAGGAAACATTTAACATACATAAGTAGCAATTGAATTAAACCAATAATATAAGCCAAATATTACGCCAAAGACAGACAATGTCAGGATATCGAGTTGGAGGAGTTGGGGCTGCTGTCAGCTCCACCCCTTGGCAAAGAGCAGGAGTAGGGATTCGGGTTGCAAAACAAGTGTAGATATTTATTTAACAAACATTGCAAATAACAAGCGCTAAACCAGAAGCACGTAAAAACAAGAAAGCAACTTAAATCTTCGGCACGTCGAAGCTATATGCCCTTAAAATGTTTTTCTATTCAAATTTTGAATATTCGACCTATTGTTCCCATGTGATATAGTGGTACGATTTTATTAAAATTTACCAGATAGTATAGAACACATTTCTATATTAATTTTTGAATTTGAATTTGATATCTTTAAAGCAAAAAATGTTTTGCATAGAAGAACCAATTTTTCACACAATTGTTCCTATGACAGCTATAAGATATAGTGGTACGATTTTGATGAAACTTTTTCCGAATGTACAAATCATAATTATAAATAGAACTGTTGAACTTGATTTGGATATCTTGAAAAACAAAAATGTTTTTTATATATGCACTTTTTGCCAGATTGTTCCTATGGGAGCTATAAGATATACTGATTCGATGTTAATGAGACTTGGCCAGATTGTACATATTATAATACCACATCTATCTGTTTAATTTGGTTTCGATACCTTGAAAAAAGGAAAGGTTTTCAATACAAGCAAATTTTTCGACCGACTGTTCCTATTGGAGCTATAAGATATAGTAGTCCGATTTTGATGAAACTTGTTCGGATTATTCAGAACATAATTCTACAACGAAACAGGCGGATGGATGGACATGGCTAAATCGAATCAGCTCGTCGTCCTGATCAAGAATATATATATACTTTATTTGGTCGAAGACGTCGTCGTCTATGCATTACACATTTATTGAAAAAATTATTATACCCTTTTGCAAGGGTATAAAGAGAATAACACACAATACACACACACACACCTTTCACACAAACCTTGCTACTGTTTGGTGGGGCAAGAACAAATCAAAGGTGAAAAGATGTGAAAAGCAAACAATCGTGCAACGGGAGCATTTGCTAAAACATGACACACCCCGCACATTTTGCCCTATCAATAGCATATATTAGAGTTGTATCAAATGATTTGGAATAAGTTCAAACGAACTTATAATTCACTTAATTTGTTCTTTTTTTCATCTTTTTATTAAGTAAATCGCAAGAATAAAACGAACGAATAGAGCAATCGAAAGAACTAAACGAACGAATTGAACAATCGAAAGAACTAATCGAACGAATAAATATGGTGAATTAAACAATCGAAAGAATTAAACGAACGAATTAAAAAATTGAAAGAACTTATCGAACGAATAAATATGGCTTTTAATTATTTAATATTTAAATACTTTTTTTTTTATAAATTAATAATGCATTTTGTTATATAATCAAACTAAAAATACGAACGAACTTTTTTAATCGATTAGTTATTTTAACCAAAAGTGAACTATTAATTTTATTTATTAGTTCTTCAGACGAACTTCAATGAACATCTCTAATATAAATGCATGACTATATCGCTCCTGAAGCGCACATGACGTATTGGCACAAGTACGGGCCACAATCCTGCACATACACACACCCACACACACACACAACCCCACACACCATCTCGTCCATGTCAGAGTCAGAGAGCGGGCGCCTGATTCAGGCTCAGATTCAGGTCCCAGCTCAGGGCCACTTGAAAGCCCCGGCATATCTTGATTGTTTGCATGTAAATCTGCACAAAATCCCCAAAGTACCAATGGCAGCAGAGGATGCAAAGGATGCAAAGGATGCCGAGATCCAGGGACAGCGACAACTGCTCTGTGCCACATCGTTACCGTTACCTGCCCGCCAGCTGCTGCCGCTGCTGCTGCTGCTGCGGCTGAACGACTCGTCCTTGATGATGACTATGACGATTACGATGACGATGACGACGATGAGGACGATGTCGATGTCGATGACGATGATGGCCTTGGCTGTGCCAGTCTCAGTCCCAGTTCCAATCCCAATCCCAGTTGCAAGCCCAGTCCCAATCCCTTGCACAATTGAACTGAGTGCCTGGGTGGCAGTCGTCAATCTGTTGGCCTGGTCAAGTGGTTTACAAAGGCATTTAAAGTTGTCGAATGCGCTGCCTTAGCTTATATTAGCTTGAATTCGCCAAGGCCAACAAATGTATAAAATATTATAATATCAATATTATACAATAATAACAACCAGATATATTATACAATATAATTAATCCGGCTTTATTTCGAATTTTCTTTATTGCAATTGCAAGCTTGCACAATTGTTTTTACAGCACCTGAATATACTTATATAGTTTTTTTTTCTTTTGGAAAGTTTTAAACTTATTTTCATATTTGGTGAGGTATTAATAAGATAGTGCTAGGTAGGTAGTATGCATATATAAATATCTTCGAATCTTGATTTTATTATAAAATATATATAAACTACCGATAATGCACAACAAATGTAATATCTATAAGAAAAATCTTGCCCATACGCAATAAAAAAAATGCATTTGTTTAATTTAATAACATTTAAATATTGTTATATGTGTTTTACTTCAAACAAACAAAAAAAATTAAATAAAAATCACAAGCCTTTCAAATATGGCATTTTATTTATTTTTTTAATATTTCTATTTTGAACATTTTATTTTGTTAATGTCGTTAATTATATTTTTTTTTTTTTAGTATTTATTATTCTAGTATTTTCATTTAATTTTATTTAATTCTTAATCAATGACTTTTATGTATATATACATATATAATTTATCTATAAGAGAATAATAAAATTGTTAAAATTTTGTTTATTTTGCTCAGTTTCAAAGTTAAGTAACAATAAAAAATTTTAAACAACAATTTTTACTTAATTTTGAATACAATTAAATACTTTAATTAATTTGATTTGATTTCAATTTCAAGTTTCTATTTAATCTGAAAAATTTAAAATATAATTTTATATATTACTCATTTAGTTCTCAATAAAGCTTTAGTTATTTGTACATATTTTTGACGATTTTTTTAATATTTTTCTATCAGACATAATACTTAAAAATGCGTATTTGTTTATTTCATACTTAATAAATAAAAATTTATAATATAGCGCACTTCAAGTGTTTATCTGGCCCAGAACTTTATAATTTGTATAAAGCCCAGACCCTAAATCCCACATCTTTGGCTTGTTCCTCTTTATAGCTTCTCTGTGTTCCATGGCCAATTTTCTTATTTTCTGCGAATTTCTCTTTAGTTTTTTACATTGTGTTTCGCACTTTTAGCTACCTTAGGGTTATTTCTGGGCAGCGACAGGACGAAGGGCCAGGAATCGCATTTTCTTTCCATTCTTTAATTTTTTTTTTTTTTTTTTGGTTTACCTTTTGCTGCCGATTTTTGTATTGAATGGCAGCACAGGCGAGACGCTTAAGCTTAAACTGCATTTATTGGAATTTTACAATAAACTAACGAGGCGCCATGCCAGGCACGTTTCATGTCAACGGCGAGGCAAGGACAAGGACGACGATGGAGGTACGAGCACACAGGACAATACGCGGTATCTAAGGGCGGTCGCTGCACATAGGCCAAAGCCCAAGCCACTGCATTTGCCAAAGTTTATGGGTTTTGTTTCGCATACCCTGTAGTTCTAGATAAAGAGGATTTATACGCCAAATTTGCTGAACAAATGCCTAATACTACTTGAGTTACAGACTCAACAGTTTTCAAAGTTAATTTTGTAGAATTTATGTATTTCAAAAAAAAAAAGTATGTTAAATTCCAATCTGAAACTGATGTTACAGTATACAATTTTTTATATTTTAAGCACTTTTTTAAATTACTTTTAACTTTAAGCTGCGAGGTCTTATTTTTCTTATTTACAATTATTAAATATTGACCCAGAGATATTTAATATAAATATAAAGTATTAAAATACATGTCTTAGTTTGACAAATTAAAATTGTGTTCTGTAAACTAATATTCAGGATTTAAATAATTCCCTTAAATTTGTTCAAAATAACCAAGCAAATGTAATCTACATAATTTTATAATATTATTTAAATTAAAAATAAAAAGTTTGCCATTTTATTTCTTTAAAATCAGTTCAGCTGAAGAAATGAAAACCATTTAAAAGTAATATTTAAATACAACTCCATATTAAAAAATGTTTATTTTTTAGGATATTTCGAAATGAATATTATAACAAAAATACCTTACGCCCTAGCGCGTCTGCTGGGTATCTTGTAGTCATGGAATGCAATGCTATTTGTTTCTCTGTTTTCTGCACTTTTTTTGTTTTTGTCGTTTTGTGTCTTTTTTGTTTTATTCAGGCCCGTTTGCCAAAGGCGCACCATGCCCCCATATGGGGCATTTTGCCTGATGCACCCCTCGTTGAGGATGTAATTAAAAAAAAAAAAACGGCAACAAAAAGCTGCACTGACAGCATGTAAACTTGCTGCACGACACCGACACTCGAAACGGCAAAACGGCCACCCCCCAGCTCCGACCAGTCCCAAGTCGAATACCAATAGCTCAATATATACCTTCAATACCTACAATGCCTCAATACCTCAATGGCTCATTCCTTGACTCGTCGAAGAGTCTGAATCGATGAGCTTCGATGGTAACAGAGCACACAAAGCAGCGTTGGGCGATATCCATAGCTCAAAGCTAAATCTCTGCACAAACAGGATATATAGCTGGAGTCAAAGTCAATCCTAGTACCACACAACCCACACCCAAACCCAGTCCCAAATCTCCCCCCACCCAAATAACCCATCAAACCTCCAAGCCCTCAAGCTAAACTCTCAAGCGCCAGGCGTGCCGATGTCGATACCGCGTCCGTTCCGACTTTGTTTTGTACTCAGTCAACTTTTGTTCAGTACTTTTTGTCTTCTACTTTTTTTTTTTTTTTTGCGTTCGATTTTGTTTTTTAGGTTGCTTCTTGCACTCAAAAAAATTGAAGAATAGCCGAAAAAAAATGTACAGAATATTTACATTCAAAACAGTTCAATTTTATTTACTTAAATGTTAATAAAGTGGGGTAACAAGTGGGGTAATAATATAATATTTTCTACTTAATAATATAGCATTAGAAAAATAATAAATACTACAAAATAACATTTGAAAGGTGAAAAAATTATACAAAAAAAAAAACCCATAAAGCTATGAGAAATTTATATAACATAGAAATATGATTTTCTATGCAAAATATTTATATGCAAAATTTGTTAAAAATTATGGGAACATCATGAGAATTCGAAAGTTGCTTCTGTTTTTTTTGTAACGTGCGTCACGACCCATTTCTGGAAAATATTTTTCAAATTGAACTCTTGTTCAAAAATAATTTATAATATTCCCAAGCCCCACTAAAGACTTTATATAATTTGGAGCTATCTAATTTATAAAACCCAAAAAAATTGAGATTTTAATTCAAAAATGTGCACGATGTATGCAGAAAATTTCCCATATTGAATTACATGAGTTTACATATTTTGATATTATCTAATTACAAAACCAAAACAAAAATAGTTAAAAAAAATTATTTATACCTGTTTCTCGATTGCAAATCTTCAACTTTATTTCCTTTGAAAGATAATTCAATGCAGAATAATTTACGATTTTAACGTGCTACACGCAGGATTTGCCCATATTACATTTTTATAATCCGATTTATTTGCTGTCATCTAAGAAGTATATAATTACAAAAAAATTGAATTTTGCTATGAAAAAAAGCCTTTATCTATATGACTGCAAATCTTCAACTTTATTTTCTCAAAAATTAAATCAATTTAGAATATTTTACGAACTCAACATACGTCACACAGGATTTGCCCAAATCATATTTTTATAATCCGACTTATTTTATGTCATCTAAGAAAAAAAATTTTTTTTTCAGAAAAATCATTTAATGATATATCATTATTTCTATTGAAAATTAATCAAATTTATTATAAATTTTCAATTATTTATAGAAATAATTGATTAATTTCCAGATTCCAAAATAAAATCTACAATAACAACTGTGGTTTTTATAGCAGTGTACATGTCTTTAACGTACCCATCCCGCACCGCCGCCCACGGACCATGTGATTTTTGCGGGAATTTTTTATTTTTTTTTGTTTTTTTTTTTTTTTTTTTGATATTGAGCCGGCTGCTGTTGGGCGCACTTAAGGGAAAGCCAAAGCTATCTTTTTGTTGTTGTTGTTTTTGCAGCTAAACTCCGGCTGTCTTGACGTATTCGGTTTAGTGTGATTTGTATGCGTGCCCCTTTGCCTCACTTTTGAATTGTTAGGCATTGGGATACGGATCCAAGTCGAACTGGGAACTGGGAACTGGAAACTGGATTTCAATTTTGCAAGCGCACACTCCAAAAGCAACCAGCCAAAAGCTGCAGCTACTTGTGCACATCAAACGGAGCTGAAAGCGAAACACTTAGTCGAATCAGCTGAAAGGACTCGATAACAGGCAACAAGGACAATAAGGACCATAGAGAATGCGTTAACATGTTGCAAAGCAAAGCTATTTTACCCGGCCAAGCAACAACAGCAGCAAAGCGTAATGATTTAAGTTAAGTCTAGTTTAATTAGCTTCTAATTAAATTATACAAACATATTTTAAGATATTTGTAACAATGCTAATTTAAGATTCTGGAATTCGCTGACAATTCCAGCCTTTCTACAGGTGTATAAATAA
The DNA here is from genome assembly GCA_035043045.1 of Hirtodrosophila alboralis. Taxonomy (NCBI): domain Eukaryota; kingdom Metazoa; phylum Arthropoda; class Insecta; order Diptera; family Drosophilidae; genus Hirtodrosophila; species Hirtodrosophila alboralis. The sequence goes on from JAWNNH010000100.1 coordinate 16,770, forward strand.
AATAATAAGAAAGTTGGTTGAATTATAAGATTCAATAATTTATTTATATGCCATTTTACCTGGGTAAAAGATTAATAGATCTACGCACATAATTGGACAGATTAATGCATATTCTATAAGTTATAGTGGTTTGAATCTGATGAAACTTGGTCAGATTGTACAAATCGCAAATATGCATCGATATGCCAAGTGTGATATCTTTAAAAAAAAAATTTCTCCATTCAAACACTTTTCATGAAAATGAAGTGTCTTCGATTGTTCCTATGGTAGCTATATGATATAGTGGTCCGATTGGGCTGATTTTTACATACAAACTACATACGAAATCAAACTTTAACTGTGCAAAGTTTCATCAAGATAACTTAAAGATAAAGCCAAAATTTTGCATACATACAGATGGAAAGATGGACATGACTTTATCGACTCAGCTCATCGTCCTAATCAAGAATATATATATTTTATGGAGTCGGGGACGTCTTTTTCTATGCAATATTTAGCTTCTTGCAATAGCTCGAATAGGACCCCATTAAAAATTATTAAAATTTTTTGTTTTCGGATTCAGCAATCGATTTTACATATTCATTGACTCTTAGTTATTCGGGATATAATATGCTGTTTCATAGTGTAACCATCTATATATCTATCAATCATATTATAATATTCCTTAAAATCTGCCTGTACAGTAGTCTATGGAACCCAGCTAGCCGCCAATCAATTGCAATCTTCAAGCTTCATCGACTGGGCAAATCGGGTCTTCAATGTCAGAACCAGTTCCTCCTTTAGCCCACTGCTGTTGCTCATCTACCCCCTGAGCCGATTCAGCTTCAACTCCAACTTTGGGGCATGGGGTTTTTTTTGTTCTTCCTTTGGTTATTTAAGCCCCCCCCCCCTGGAGGTGCTTGTATATGTCCTTGTTGTTCCTGATGCTGCACTCGCATCCGCTACATGGCGGCTTATGTGTTTCCAATACTTGATACCCGGAATTCCCCTTTGCCATTGACGGTGTCTCGTTATTATTTACTCTTCTACAACATGTTGTATGAAGAGGCATTTGCAAAGAGCCTTAAATGTAAGGATGCATTAATGGAGTCTGAAAACGCGGTAGTGAACAGTAAAGATGTACATGCTAGAACTTTGCCCGTGGCAAATGAAATATATTTTCAATTAATTTTGTTTTTTTTTTTTAACATTTAGCAACGTCTGATTAAAACTCTACAACAGAAAACAGAAAAATTCGCTTAAATTCCCTATTTAATAAGACTTATCATAACGTCCAGAGAACAGAGAATTGCGATAGTCAATCTTCTTAGTTTCCTTTGCCTTATTATCATCGACATCCACCTTAACACGATCCTTAATATACTGAAGACGTGCCGGATCAACATTGCTACGGCGTCGGAGAGGATTGTAAAATGGAATCTTACTCCCTGACTGTTCCGGCACATTTGACTGTGGCTGCGGCTTCGAAGTCCCAATATTATTCACCTGATTTTGTTTCGATGGCATAATGCCCACATTATCTGCCTGATTAACGCCAATATCGTTGTACTTGTTGGTATTGTGGCGCTTTATCTTCTGCTGGCTGACCTGCAACTTCAATAAATTACGGTATTCACCATAGTGTCGGATATTCTGCGGTTTTTCATAGCTGAACAGCAGCTTTCCGTCAAATTTCATGTTTCCCAGTGAAAAATTTGTCATCTTCATCTGAACAGAAGAGCAGAATGACTGCCTCTTTGGCTGTTGCTCCTTTTTGATAGCCTCAACAAAAGCAAGAGGCTTGACATCTTAATAAAATATTTACAAAAATTTACAAAATACTAGTTAGCATTAATATGCAATAAAATTACTTACTGTATGTCAGAGAGCGTTGCAGCTGCATCAACCCCTTGATTGGGAGCTTCAATTGTAGTTGACGTTGCATCGTTTATGTATATTGCAATTATTCAGTATTTGGGACTTCAAAGTTTCGGTATGCCACTATTAAATTTAGCACAGTTGATCTATTCTGCCTATTTATTGGTTAAATTTACTTTTATTCACTTTTCCCAGCTCACAATTTACGAACGCTATTCAAAGTATTTATTTTTCCGAAAAAAATGTGATGTAGTACTGCCAGAAAAAATGTTGGAATGAAATGAAATGCTCGACAGTTCAGTTTACCCTGTGCTCAGTTCACTTCAATACTTGACTGAGTGCAATTTCAAAGCCTCCTGCTCGTTTACGTACAGTGAGTTTTAACATAGGGTTGACACAGCTTCCCTTCAACATTTTGGGAACACTCTAGTCCCCTTAGTTCACTCTATTCTAAACTGGTATTTTTTTTGAACAAAATAAAAATGAAGAAAAACTGCATGCATATTTATAGTTCCGCTTGTTGACAAATATCGCGCAATGTTGACTGACGACAGCCCCGGCAAACGGAAGCTGCACTGATTAGAAACCTAGTGCTGTCCACTCTAGATTCCGGTACATAGACTCCAGGTCCTGGGCCAAAAACCCGGCAACGCTTTAGGCACAACAAAAAAACCAAAAACAAGAAAAAAAATAAAAAGAAAAAAAAACCTCTTGGCATTGGCTTAAAAAACGCGAACGCCACTTTACAAAAAATCAAAAAAAAAAAAAAAAAAAAATACATAAAAAAGTAAAGAAAAAATGTGTAGGATGGCGTTGAAGCATTCTGGCAAAAAACTTTGACATTTCTATGTTCTAGCTCCTAACTAAGCCATAACTCAGTCGGGGTATATTGAAGTTCTTGATTTCGTATGTAACCATACTAGTTACATATATAAATTCCAAGTAATTTCAGAAAACTGTTTGATTCAGCTGTGTAAACTGAAGATCAACAAAAATAAATTCAATAAATATTTTATATAGACAATTAGCTTAAAAATTGCAATTTACCAAATACCAATATTAAATATTATTGTTATTTTATTATTGACAAATTGCAATATATTTAACAATTACGATTAAAAGAAAATTTTTATTCAAAATTATATCATTTTTTTTTAAATTCATTAATTGAATATACAGAATATATACAGAAATTCCAATATTTTTTTAATGCAATCTAACAATAATGAAATCTATAAAATATTCAGCATTTAAGTTAATAAAATCTATAATATCCATTTTCATATTTAAAAAACAGGTGTTTTTATGTAATTTAAAATTGTATTTAATTTTGTAAGTATTACCATTAGTTTGATTAAATTTTATATCAATTTTAAGTAATGTTGTTTTTTTTATTGAGTGAAATAAAATTGGCATATTAATTTGAATGATAAACAATTTGATTGCTTAACATAAATAATTATGCTGCATAAATGTGAAAATATATAGCGCTTAAAAATATAAACAGAATTAATACAAATTTAATTGTTTGCTTATTTTAAATATTGCTTTAGGACTTAATGTACTTAGCTGGTAAATATGCAAGATAAATTAAATTAAAAATATATGCACAATAATATCATTATAATGTTTAAATTATATTTTGCTTAAACTATATTTATTTTGCTAAAAATATATAGAAATTTTTAATTATTAAAATCAATTTGACTAAAGTCGAGCATTTGTTGGCAAGTTTTCAATATAAATTAAATTAAAAAATATGCACAACAATATTATTTAAATGTTTAAATTATATTTAAAAATTTGCGAAAAAATTAAATTTTTTAAATATTTAAAATTAATTTGACTTTATTCGAGCATTTGTTTACACATTTGCAAGATAAATGATAAAAAAAAATATGCACGATAATATCATTAATTTTTTAAAATTATATTTAGAAATTTGCGGAAAAATATGTAGAAATACTTAAATATTCAAATCAATTTGTATATAGTCGAACATTTGTTGGCTAATTTGGAAGATATAATAAAGGTAAATAAATATAAAAAGTGATATCATTAAAACGTTTTAATTGTATTTAGAAATTTGCGGAAAAAAAAATATAGAAATATTAAATTTTTTAAATCATAATGTTTCAATTGTATTTAGAAATTTGCGAAAAAAAAGAAGTTATTAAATTATACAAATCAATTTGACCATAGTCGAGCATTTCCTTACTTTAGTTTTGAATGCATATTGATTGGCATACCCTGGCATACCCTATTTCCAGGATTCTGTTGAAATTCATGAAATGGAAGTGCAACGGAACCACTGTAGCGATTTGTTATTTTAGGACGGCATATTTTAGTGATTGAAATATTAATGTTAGAAATGTAGCAACGTGTGCACTTGCTCTAAACCTGAGCCCAAAACCCAAAACCCAGGACCTGGTATTGGTATTGGTATTGAGTATTGAGTACTGAGCCTGGGGATCTCTCTGGCAGCGCCGGCGCTATGCTGTTGCATTGTTCAGCAATTTGTTGAACAATGAAGTTGCAAATTTGGAAGTTGCAAAGGGCGGCACACAATAAAAGCCATTGGCCAACTGGCCACGTTGCATTGTGTGGCAGAGTTTAAGCCAGGCCTATAGTTTTAAACCTGGCCAAGCAGGTTGTATGTAGTATTCTCATGTGTGGCCAAATGCTTTCACATTAGCAAACCTATTAGCATTTGGCTAAGCCGCACTTAGGCTTAATATATATGGGCCATATATGTAGATTTATATAAATGCATGTTTTTTTTTTTTTTTTTGATTTTCTTTGAGCGGGATGCGCGCTAGACTGGCTGTCGGCTGAGTCCTGAGTCCTTAATCATAGCCCTTTATCGCAGCTCGATCGTGCATGTCCTTTGTTGTGCGCACAAACAGTTTGTTCATTGTGCAACCTTTAGGAGCACACACTTGTTCTAATCCCCTTTTGAGAGGAAGCATATCGAATGGCCAGTGGGCAAAACAAAAGCACACCCGGCCACAATGGCACAATGGCAGCACAACTATTCAGATATCCTGGCACGTCATGTGATCCTTGCGATCCCTTTGGTGGTTCATCGATCATCATTGATCTAGCTAGGCGATTGGCCTTGTTTTTGTTTGGCCAATTGATCCACTCAAGATAAATTAGGCCACAACATTTGTGTAAGCTTAGCCGAGGATTATCCTTAGAGAGCCTGCTGGCCCAACCAGACAACATGTCTTTCCGGTTGTCCTTAGCACCTATACCAAATAGCAATAATAACAATCCTGAATACTAAATATAGAATACCCAAAGCAGACTGAGCAACGCAATTTTGTAAATATTACTAATAACACTGGCTAACAAGATATCTGTAAAAAATAAGCATGTATGCATTTAAAATAGCTTTATTAATTTTTAAATTATTTATTAATTTTAGATATTTGTAAGATCTCTAAGGCCAATTATCTATTTAATTTTTTTTTAATAATTTGCATATTTATTCCTAAATTTTGTACACTTTAAGCTATATAATTATATATATTTTTTTATATAATTATAATTGAACTAGCCGAGCACTATCTAACCTGCCAAAAATTACTTTTCCTGATAAACATAAAAAATGTACGGAAAAGTTGAAGCACAATTTTTAATAAATAATAAACATTTATTCAAAATTTAACACAACCATCTTAATAACCCAATTGCAAAATTATAAACAATAAATAGCCTAGATTTCTTTTTTTTTGCAATTTAAATATTTTTTCCTTTTCAATTAATTTCAAAAACTTTTTTTTGTCTATTTTAAATAATTACTGAAGAAGATTTTTGAAATTTTGTGCCAAATTTGTTGATAGAGAGGCGGGTGATTATTTCCCATTTATTTATCACTCTTCACATATATGCTAAGTAAGATAATTTCATATTTCATTAGATATAGCTATAATATTTCCCGATTTTCCTTTTACATATCCTATGTGAAACTACTTGTCATATTTTATGAAAGCTGGCCGAAATGGCATATAAAATTGGATCAGAGTCAATAATATTTATAATTTGTGTAATTTCATTAGGATTTTCCTATAGTTTCACTAAAATTCAAAAAAATTTTAACGTTTTTTTTTTGGGAAACAGCATTTTTTGTCATCTACAAAAAATAATTTATCTTAAACTCACATCTCTGTTTATATGGTAGAAAATTATATTCTATAAAATATTATATACACATTATATACATTTATAAATATAAATAAAAATCTAATTAAAAAGACATATTTGTCTTTAAAATATACTTTAAGAAATATGAGTTAAACATTGAACAATTTAAGAAAATTGCTTATTAATTCATTTATATTCAGATTTTTTCTTAAGTTGCTATATATTGTTTTAAAAGTTAACAATAAGGTCTGTTTCTGTGCTAAAAAGTAAATCATTCAATTATATAGTATTTACAAAGATTAATTGGTTTAAAATGTCTTTATTAATGTCAAGTGGCATTCAAAATATAAATCCTATTTTAACAGGTTAAATGACTGAATTAAGCCATGAAATTTTTAATTATATGTAAAGTTTCTTAGATAATATATATAATATTATATTAAAAATATAAAATAATATAAAATTATTTCAATTAATTCCTTATATAAAATTATATTTTTCTTTTGATCAAATTAAATAAAAAGGGAAATATGGTAGTAACATTTATCATTATCATTTATTTATCATATTTTTTATTTTTTTTATATACTATTAATATCAAAAGAAATTGTTAAATGCAATTTTTTAAAATATATTTTTATATAATATTAAAATCAAAAGAAATTGTTAAATACCCTTAAAGCGAATCAAAATAATTTTTTTTTTAAATAAAGTTTTTCGAAGAAACTATGTAACCAATTCAATTTGGAGTATTTTTATATTCTGCTGACTAGTGTAATTTCGGCGATGATTTCTTCGTTTATCGGTCGAACAACAAAAGTACATAAAAGTTACAATACAAAAGTTTATTACAAAAATCTATGAAAATCAATGGAATGCGAGTAATAAAGAGCCCATCAGCAAAAATGTGCTGGCAAACAACAATAATGGCGGGAGGGGGCATTGGGGGCATGTTGTGAGGCATGTACATATATATTGTGTGGGGTAGGAGATGGGGCAGAGTTGGGGGTTGAATTTTGTTATTATTACTGTTGTTTGTTACTGTTGCTGTCGCTGTTGCTGTTGCTGCCATTGTTATTGTTGTTGAGTGCAATTATTAAAATAATGTCCACAGACCATTGAGTTCATAACGCGAATGAGGCCGCAATAAAATAAATAAATGAAGAGGAACTTGTACTCAAATGAGGCATGCAAATGTTGCGATGACCAAGCATTTTACTGGAGACGAGATGAGCAACAAAAGCAACAGCAACAACAACAACGACAACAAGAACACTAAAGTCAACAGCCATATCATTGACAACGTCAATGTCCTCGTTGCTCATTCAGTCAGCATTGATATTTTTATTTTTTTATTTATAAAAATGTAAGAATATCCAACGAAGCAGGAATCACTTTTATTGGTGAGTTCAGTTGAATTGGAATTGACATTCGGTTGGAGATTGGAGAACTTGAACATTTTGGGGTTTGTCTTTTTTTTTTTTGTGATTGCTCCATTTACTTTGGAGCCAGCTGTTGTAGCACTTTACAAAAGTTGCTTTGTAAAGGACCTGAAGATGAAGCAATGAGAAATGCACAAAACAATTAAAGACATTACATAACTACATATTTATTTTTTCTTAAAAAATTCAAAAAAGATCCATTGCCGTTCTTTGCACTAACTTAAAACTCA
>JAWNNH010000101.1:600000-850900 GCA_035043045.1 Hirtodrosophila alboralis
GAACAAATTCCTGAATCTGTTCAAGCATTCAAAGTAAAATTGACATACTTTATGTATGAAACCTTTGCTCAGAACGTTATTAGTCAATTTTTTAGTATAATTATAGGTAAGAGTGTTGGGTTTCTCATTATTTTACATATTATAAAATTTACATAATATTTTAGACTATCCAGATTCTACGCCTGCCATAGAAGATCTTAAAATATGCATGGAGAAAATAGATATGAGAATACATTTAACTGAATCATTAAGAAGTTCATTAGAGGCAAGAATTCTGCATCCCGGTGTTAACACAATGGATATACTAACTGGATACGTTGCTGCAATCAAAGCTATTCGTCATCTAGATAACACTGGTGTTATATTGGAAATAGTTACAGCTCCAATTAAGGATTACTTACGAAAACGTAATGATACTGTAAGACGAGTGGTGACTGGCCTAACAGAAGAAGGACCCACAGATCTCTCAGAGGAGTTGGCGAAGGGAGAATTCATAAAAGATGGCAAAGATGCTGGCCAAAATGAGTTTAGCAATTGGGAAAACTGGGAACCAGATCCATTTGGTATAGATCCCAATGTAGTGCAAAGCAACAATTCAAAAACAATCAGATCTGCCGATATTATATCAATGGTGGTTGATATTTATGGCAGTAAAGAGCTCTTTATGGTTGAATATCGCAATTTAATGGCCGATAGGCTATTGTCACAGCTTGATTTTAATTCAGAAAAAGAAATACGAAATCTCGAGCTGCTTAAGATTCGATTTGGTGAATCACTTCTACATAGCTGTGAGGTAATGTTGAAAGATGTAACCGATTCAAAGCGCATTAACGCTCACATTCATGGTGACGGCAACTGTAATGAGAGTAAGTAAAGAATCAAATGACAAAACTATGCATATTTATAATTATATTAAAAAAAAAAATCACCTTAGGTCCCTTGTTTGACATTTCGTCACTAATAATTTCGGCGCAATTCTGGCCATCATTTAATAAGGAGAGCCTACAGTTGCCAGAGGAACTTGAAAATGAATTCAAGAAGTTTACAAAGGCCTATGAATCTTATAAAGGAAACCGTACGCTTAATTGGCGCACGGTGACAGGACGTGTAAACATTGTCATCGAAATTGGTGAGCGAGTAATGGAGATGACGGTGCCACCAACACAGGCTGTAATAATTTACCACTTCCAGAATAAAAGTATATCAATATAGGGTCAGTTTTGGTATATCTTACTAAATACATTAAATTTTTAAAGGTGAATGGAGCGTTGAGGAACTTAGTAGTCTAACGAAAATTCCACCATCCGCACTAAGACGTCGTATAAGCTTCTGGCAAAATCATGGTCTTATAACAGAAACGGAGCCTGGAGTGTTTGCATTAATCGAAAAGGAATCGGAAAAACCACAGTTTGAAGAGTTGAACATTACAGATGCCGACGATGAAGATTTAGAATCGGCTATGGCATCTGCCAGCGATCAAAGAGAAGAAGAACTTCAAGTATGTAACTATTAAAGATACAACAAAACGGCGTATTAATTTTAACTTTATTTTTATGCAGGTTTTTTGGTCTTATATTGTTGGCATGCTCACAAATTTGGATTCCATGCCAATTGATCGAATACATCAGATGCTCAAACTATTTGCATCGCACAGTGGAGGTGTTGAATTTACCCAAGATGAATTGAAACATTTTTTGCAGAGAAAAGTTCGGGAACACAAATTATTATTTTCTGGTGGTGTTTATCAGTTAGCTAAATAAATAATAATAATTTGACAGAATGGATTATTTGTCATATAAGGGCAAAACGTAATTTAAAAACATTTTTCCCTTTAATGTACGATCATTCAACCAAATTATAACATCTTTTCTCGCTATTTCTTAATTTTCACAATGTCTTTAAGCTTGTTAAGAAAGATCTGTGATTGATCTAATATATTATATTAATGCCACAAATCGTGAATTGAATTCTAAATATATTTTTACAAACGTATTATTTTTAAATACTTCAATATATAAAAATTCTATAAAATGAACCCATGTACTATCTTTTTTAAAGCTTTAATTTATTATCTGGAAGTCTTGGGATTAATATAATTAATCAAGATACTCGTCAGATATAATTATTTTATTTTACTTTGTATATCTGAACAAGAACATAAGCTTATTGCTTAGTTAACGAATTTGAGGTTTGTATGGTGTCTCCAGTTTCCAAGTGTTTTATAAGGCGATATAAAGCGGCAGCTTCTTTTATTTTACTGAATCCAACGCAAAATGCTTCAATTTCAATAAATAATTCCTGCCAATTTAAGAAAAATTATGATAAATTTACGGTGATACAATAATTTCAAGATTGTAGACAGTGCATACCTTAACATTTATAATCTTGTTGCGAATCAAGGATTGAAGGAATACGCAAACTAATCGAACCAAGCGTGATTGCATGTATTTATCTTTTACTGTTTCACAAGTTGAAATGCAATTACTAATGTATAAATGGATAAACTCGGTCGGTAAGGGACAAGATGTTGTTAATCTGCAAACAAAATAAAATAGGTTATTAAATGTTATAGAGTGTGTTCTTTAATATTAGAGTTTAGGTAAAAGTTTAATGAAGTATCTTCTAATGCTGAAAATGTTTCTAACAACCAGTTTCAATATAAATTCTTACCTGTTAACAACCTCCATTGAATGCAGTGTTATGTCCATATTAACCAATATATTAAAATATTCAGTTATGTCGGTATTCAACATAAGCCTTAACAAGATTTCAATTGAAATGAGGGGATTATTTTCAACTAGTTGAGGTAGCTATATAATATAAATAAATGCAAATTAATAGATGTCGAATTCAGCATTTATACTGGAACATACCTTTGCCGGTGTTAATCCATATTGATGCGCAATATTTCTATTTTGTTTTAACAAGTCATCAAACAGAATTTGTTGATCTTGAAGGCTGAGTGGTTGTATAAAAGCCTGTTCGATTAAAAGCTTTGTGTTGGGTGTAACATAATTAGATTTGTCGTATAAAACGGTTAGATTTTGATTGCTCGACTGGTTGATCCATAATAATTCGTCTTCAAAATCCATCAACGGAGGAGCGATCGATAGAAACATTTTTGCTTAGTGTTTACAATTTGTTTCGATCTGTGTATATATTTAAATATCTTCTATTGGCTGTTAAATATAAAACATTCTTAACTGACCCAGAACAGCTGAATCAAATTTTCACCGACCAAAATTCTGTGATGTAAAAAGAGTAAATATATTTTGGATTAGTTTTTAGTGGTATTTGTATTTTTAAGAAATGTAATTTCGTTTCTATGGTTTGAATACATTCAAATAGACTACATCTCTGGGTTGAAATGTGTTTTCATCTGTCTGTCTGAATGAATGCGACAAAAAGCCATAGCTAATGAAGTTTGTTGCGTAAATAAATGAAAACATCAGGTAAATTACCAAAAATACTTTAACTTATTTATTATAACACAAATTATAGTTTCGGCTTTATTCGCATTCGCACATGTGCTGCTGGCAACAATACATATGTATGTATGTACTTACTTCTGTTTAGATATTCCGATAAATCAAACCTGGTAATATTATTAACTACAATTACCATAGTTCATCAACAAGTTATCAGACATATAAATTTAAAAAGTCTGCATACTTAGAAAATAGTTATCAAAATATTTACGTTTTGTTTTTATTTAGGTATGTGTATATTCTAGAGCTGAGCATTTTATCGCTACTATCGTATGTAACTTCTCTTGATATCGATATTCGAGTTTCATTTCATTAGATGTTTACACGAACTGAGTTATATTATAGTTTTAATGAACTCATATTTCTCTGTCTTAAGACTTTATTGCCTTTTTGTAGAATGTTTTATAAGAAGCTTTGCCAAAACGGAGTATTATTGAGCATTTAACCACGTTTAATGTAAATAAAATACTTTTAAAGTTTTACATACAATAGCTTTAAATGTTTTAAAATGTTGTTGGAGAAAGACAAAGCCAAATACAGTCACTCGATTACAGGTACACAAAACACCATTCGTTGAATATTCTTACGTTGTGTTTATTAATAATAAATTTTCTTGCAATGTGACAAAATCACGTCAAACCTGTTTCATTGCCTTCGGTTAACCTGGAAATAGTGATCTTCTATTCAAGTTATCGATTATTACGTAACATTTCGATATACGTTTACACGAGCTAAGTTTTACATTCAACATAGACATAAATCTGCAAATTGAATATTTCACTCCTGAATCTCGTTTTATTGTTAAAGCAGCGCCTGAAAGACTTTTTTTCTAAGGTACTTGTGTGAAGGATGTTGAAGTTAGGTAGGGTGAACTGCGAAGAGAGGTCTTAAATGATAAGCAAAAAAAAATATGTAAGGAGTTTAAACTCACTTAATAACATGAGCTTCGAAAATTTGGATCTTTGAGGCATATTGTCAATCATAGCCCTCCTCGGTTGTCTGACAAATTGAATATTACATAGGTCTGACCTATTCGTTGCACCGTTTAAGCAGCTTTAAGATCCGCTCAGGTACCATTAGGTTAGGATAGGTAAAACCGGTTAATCACCATGTGGTGTTTGAACGTAGACCATAGTTGGTTCAACATAGTTGGTTCTTAGACAAAAATGCATGCATAGTTTTTCCATTGAGATTTCAGCGACTTTAGAATCTCAGACCAATTGGCTGCGAACAGAACCCCCTCTTGCTATGTAACCTTTTGCATAAACTTAAGATTACCCTATTTGGAACCAACAAATTATAAGGATCTCAGACCAATTGACTGCGAGGAGAACCCCCTTTTACTATGTTACCTCATGCATAAAATCAAGATCACCCTATTGGGAACCAACATATTATTGAAAAGAACTCATTTACAGAGTTGGTTTTAAATATAATATCCTATACTCTCATTTAAGCTTCTCAATAAACTTACAACAGATTCTTGATGTCGTTGCTTTTCTTTATATAACATTTAACTTTAAAAATTTTTAATGGTTTTTTTATGTTTTATTTGGGAAGCAGAGAATAAAATACTTAAAGTATAAAGCTAGGATCAAATGCAAGTTTACTGACTTCATTTGTTGAAGTTTTTGATATTTACTGGTTTATAAAAAAGAACGGAAATCCTGACATGGGGATCACGGAATAGATCGACTGGGATTTTTATGTTTATAAATTTCATATAATTAGAAATTCTTCTGTTGCTTTATAAAATAAATTGACTGTAAGAACAGCTCTAACGATGTCTCAAGTCAATACGTGCTGAAAATTTATAAAATTTTCTATAAGGAGTATATAATTATATTCCGATTATGAGTCACAATGTGTAATCGATTCTAAAGTAACTCTTAATTCTAATACTTATACATTATTATTTTTGATATATATGGTAAGTTATACAAACTTAATAATGTACTTTGACTAATCACCTGTTTGACATTCGAGCGAGAAGGCCTTACGTTTTAAAGTCTAATGCATCGCCGAAGTCCATACAAGCGTGCATTATACTGTACGTATACTATAGTATCTAGCGTATCTATCGTTGACCAAGTATAAAAGCAAATCTCATTGAAATCATCGTTAGTTCGTTCGAGTTTTTTCATTACTACACAACAAGTTTGTTGGAGCTTTCAATTATCATTTGACATAAATAGTAAGAGCGGCATACAAAAGATTATATTTGCATTTCAATTCGATATTTGATTTGTATTGTAAATATACGTAAAAAATAAATATGTAAATATTCCGTGAATATATCTTTCAATATCATCTCCCTTTTTATCAAAACGTATATATTTGTTTATACTTGCATAAAGATTTTTAAGTGCATTTGTTTTCAAAAGTTTCCATTGTTTTTAATATTTGGCCTTTGACTTTATTAAGTGTTTTAGTTAAGAAATAAATTTTGTTAAGCAAATATTTAAAAGTTTATAAAAATTTTCCTTTCTTAGTAAAAGATTGATGTGCTAATGTATTGTGTATATAGTAATCACACATGATTCGCTTCAATAGTTTCTGCACTTTACGTTTATTTACAAATATTAGACCTTGGACTTATTAAAGTTAACAATCAAATAAATATTTACTATTATAATACTTAGTTAGAGTTTAAGTGAGTGGAACATTTTGATTTTGATGTATAATTATTTATTAATAATATTAATTCACTTCTAACGTTTTCTTTCGCAGCAAATTTCAAAATGAAGACAACGTTTTTGTTCATCGTTCTGGCAATAGTGGTCTGTGTTACTGCTGAAGAGAAATATACTACCAAATATGATAATATTGATGTAGATGAAATATTGAAATCTGATCGCTTGTTTACCAATTATTATAAATGCCTCATCGAAACTGGAAAGTGCACTCCCGAGGGCCGAGAGTTAAAGAAGTCTTTGCCGGATGCCCTGAAAACCGAGTGCAGCAAATGTAGTGAAAAGCAAAAAACAAATACTGACAAAATTATTCGTTTCATTATTGACAATAAGAAAGATGAATGGAAAGTACTGCAAGCCAAATATGATCCCGAAGAGATCTATATTAAGCGTTACAGGCCCCAAGCTTCTTCAGCAGGAATCAACATTTAGAGAACAATGAATCTAAACTGTGAAAATTGCTTTGTTTTTTAATTTGTAATTTGTTATAATAAAAACAATAATTATATATATATAAATGGGACTCTAAAATGTAGTTTTTTCAATTTATTTATTAATTAAAATAAAATTGACAATGGATGTTGGAAAATAATCTGATAGGACCAAGAGTTCATGCTACTTCTTCAATAATGAAGAATGAAAAATAAAAATGTTTAAATTAAACCTTAATTAAAACTAGTTTTTATAACATTGTGTCTTATTGGTTAATGGTATGGTTTACCAAATTTTAATACAATGGAAGGAAGTTTAATTGCTTGTCAACATATTATATAATCAAATCAAATAACCAGCAATTAAATAAATCGGAAATTCATAATTGTATCTTTGTACGTCGTTGTTATTGACTTGGCTAATAGGTTATTGACATTTACAATATTCTACTGTCATATTGCAAAATATACTTTGTTATGTCCCCTCTTTTTAACCTTCACCCCCCTTACAATCATTCAACCGTTGTGGAGGGTGGGGTAAGGGGTTAAGCAGTTTAACGGCTGACACGCTCCTCTTCAATTGGTTAGTCAAGCATATTTGTCTTGTGTATATAACTTTTGCCTTCAAGAAGTTCATGAGTTTCTCAGAATACTCAAAATTTTACAGTGAAAACTCTCTTGGGCGGACAGCGACCGTCGGACATTTCCTGTCCGCTCAAGAAGAGTTTCAGCCTAATAGAAGGAATTTTATTCATTTTTTTAACAATGGAACAAAGAGAACTGAGTGTCCGCCTATTAAAGGTGACCTTTAGGAGAGTTTTCACTGTATATACCTATTAGTATTTGCAGTGTGATTTACTGTACCAAGTGTCTGTTTTATTTTTTAAGAAAACCTCATTAATATATTTATATGCAAAAATTACTTTAAGATATTTTATTACAATAAAAATAACATTTTATTTTATGATATGGCATCACCTAAAAGGTGTTCAATCTTTTGATCGTGCACTGTACTTGTAAGTAGTGATATATTCAATTAATAGTTTCAAGAAACAAATCAATTTGCAACTTAAAGAGAAATAATTAACTAGCAAATTATAAGACAAGTAAAGAATAACTTATTGACGTCAAATATACGCAATTTGCATTTTAATAATTTTCGGCCTGTATATGAAAAAACTCGTTAAACAACATTATTATCAAGATGAGTTAATAGAATGCTGTTAAACTGCATAGCGAGTTGCAACACCTCACACACGTTACGAAATTTATCACTTTCAAAGTTCAGTTGTCAATAATCGGGTCTTTAAAATGTGCTAAGTGGGTTTTGCGACTCGTGTTTATAATGACAGTGAAGTGAGTGTGAAACGACGTTTAATCATCACCAATAATATTTATTTAATTGGTTAAAAGGTTTCACTCCTTATTTGTTTTTGCATAAAATTGTACTAAGAATAATTAAAACATCTTGACAAAATTTCCAGATAACTTCAATGGGTCCAGTGGTACATTCGAGAAATTTTCGTATCATCAGTCCAGAGTACCTACATTATCACGTCGCTGGAACCTTCTGGAGCTTCTCTAGACAATACACTTAGTTAAAGTGACAGCTATATCCATGGCAGGTTACAAATATATATTTACACATAATTATTTAGTTAATAAACCCGTATTTATTTGCAAAACTGTACAAAGAAATGTGCCGTGCCGCTTAAGATAGTTGTCAATTATTGATAATTACATTCAAAATTTAACGATGGTTTGATTATCGAAATAACACAACAGGCAGTATCAACACTAGAGCAATATAGGTGGTGGATGAATTGGATTATAATTGGACTTTAGCATGTTTTCGTTGAAAAATTGTGTCAATTGTTGAAAAGACATCACTGGCTTTTTTGGCAGCATCAATTTTAAAATGCAATCCTCTCAAGCCATAATAGTCAACCAATGGTTTGGTTTGCTTATGGTAGGAATCTAACCGTTTCTTTAGAGCCTCGACATTATCGTCACTTCGCCTTATCAAGGGTTCTCCAGTAATCTGTTTTTGACATAACATATTATTTAGTACGAGTGTTTTAAGCTTCAAATAACAAACTTACATCATCTTTCATTGGTACTTTGGGAGGAGCAAACTCGTCATGATAAGATCTTCCACTGGCTTGATGAATTAAACGACCAGTTATTCTTCTTACCAACAAATTGTCATCTATTGCAAACTCAATAACAGCATCCAAGTGGGCTTTCCTCTTATCAAGCAAAGTATCCAGCTACAAGGTAAACAAAATTATATTTTTTGTGTAAACAAAATTAAAAATGTAGAAATACCTTTTGGGCTTGCACAACTGTTCTGGGAAATCCATCCAAAAGAAAACCATTTTTGCACTCCGGCTTATCCAAATTAGAATCAATCATATCCACAACAAGTTCATCAGATACAAGTTTTCCTTCATCCATTACTTTCTTTAACTCTGCACCAAGTTTTGAGCCCGATGCAATTTCTGCGCGCAGCATATCACCAGTTGATAAATGACACACACAAAACTTTTCTTTGAGCAAAGGAGCCTAACAAAAAATTTAAATAAAAAAAACAATTATAATAAAATAATTTTTATATAATTTACCAACTTTAGACTAACAAATAATTTCAATTTTGATAAAAAGAAAAAAATACCATTCGATAAGATTTTAAGCAGTTTGTGCAAATATATTGAGTGATGATTTAATTAATTAAATTATTGTGGAAATAATTTGCAGATAAGGCATGCCATACTTCTTAACCAGGAAGTTTTTATCTTGACTTTTATATGGTTTCATATTGTGTATATTACATAAAGAGATAGATTAAATGCAAGCGAAGATACGCAGAAGATAAAGTAAAGCTGCACTATTGATGCCGCAGAGCGATAGTGATAGTTTTAACTATCGGTACAATCGACACGTTCTGCACACAGCGCTCAAAGACACGTCAAATTCCACTCAATTGTTGATGTTGATAAGAATTACACACACATTTGTATATATTTTATACAGTAAGAAGCCGGATATCTATAGCCTCTATACATTTTTGCACAACCTATTTGACCAGGGTACAAGGTACATATGATAAAAAACAAAGCTAAAGCCATAAGGGATTAGCCAACAAATTTTTTGCAGCTGGTCACAAACATTGTTCGCCATGCACATTTCTCTATTTAAGTAGGTCGCTAAGATGACGAAAGCAATCGTCAACTCCAGTTGCATTAATATAGTAATGTATATTCGTACTATATTTACTGACTTTATTATGTTATATAACATTCACCCACCTGTGTCCCTTTTCCAGAGCCTGGCGGGCCCAATAGAATGGCATTTACTCCAAGGGTGCTAGGCTCGTAGCGTTCCACAGGTATCGATACATTTGGCGCCATGATTATTTTTAATACAAACTCTACTTTATTCGTATTAAACTCTGTTCATAACGTTTATATTTCCTGATAATAACAATCACCGTAGACTAGGTTCAGTTTTGCATTAAACGTGGGGGAGGGGACGTCAATGAACCACAGAACTATTAAATGAACTGACTCGATTTTTTTATATCGTGAACAATGCACGTTTTTATTAGTAGAAAATATCGAAACTCATTTTTGGTCATTTTTGTAACGCAACGATTCCATGCGACGCGTGTTATTAAATGATCTTAACATTTGAAATAGAGCGTAGACAAATTATGTTATTGTGTACATTTTGTGTTTACATTAATAAAAATATTCTTTTTCCTAATTTAAAACAAAAATTGACTAATTATTGTGATTAATAATAGTATACTAAATATTATGAATATCGATATCTTGTGTATAAGGAAAGAAATCTGCATTTAAATCAGCTGTTCAACAAGTTAAACAAAACCAACACGAAGTCACATAATAAACATAAATATCAAAATTAAATATAAATTATTCTTATTAATCTCTTTTAATTTGCCTTCAGATTTTACGCTTATTTATTTTTTCCACTTACTATTCCTTATTGACATTATCCTTACATTCTTATTTTCCATGCATTCTGTGCTACCATTAACCATTTCTCTTTCTCATAGTGTTCCACCAATTGTGTGTTTAGCTCATAACCTGATATAGGTGCGATAATAAACCAGAGTAGGCACTATTGGATCCACTTGGCTGTTAGCTTTGGCCTGGAATGTAAAATCTATCTATTATATTGGCAGATCTTTTTTTAACATGGTTTTTGTACACAAATTATTTTTATAAGCTTTATAACTGCAAAATAAATATAAAAACGCATGAATGCCAATGTTATGTTATACAATGGTTTTTATTCAATTTTTACATGGATTTATGTATTTCTATTACTCAGGAATGCGTGTATTACAATTACCATGATACATTTTAATCACGCCTTCACAGCGAAAATATGCATCAAATATATTACTATAGCCGTGATCTTTCCACCACGTGCAGAGTTGCCTATTCCACACACAATCCAATCTGTATATTAAATTGGGGTACTCGTATCCGAGTAGTGTAAAGAAGTCTTGGTCTCCGAGGTGACCCTTGAAAGAATATTTGGAAACTAGTCTATTAACTTCGTGTTGTGTGAGCATTTCTAAGTAGGTTTTTGAATCTCTTATGCGATTGAAAAACATAAGTACTACACCAGAATTAAGGCCAGGGTAACCGTGACGCTCATGAACACGATTAGATACCATTTTATTTTCGTTGTTTTTGTTAACTAATTGCATTGGATGATACGGATTTCCAAAATTCGATTTTGGAAATCGAACACGATAACGGTAAAGTATATGTCGATACACTGGTGTAAGTTCAGGTGCTAGTCCAAAAAGTTGATGTGGCAAAAACCGATCAAACTCTGCAAACAATAAACGCACATCTGAACGAAAAACAATATCACAATCAAAAAGAATAGCACGATTTAAGCTAATATCAGCAATGCGATGCAAACCAAGCGACAAAAAAAAGAGCGAGCCGCTGTAATACGAATTGGGTGCTGAGCTAAAATATGGCGATAGCTTAGCAGTTATATCTTGTATAATGTTGGAACAGATTTGCACATCGTACATCGTGTATATCACTATTCTTCTAAATCTTTTTATTTTACGCTGTAATATATCTAACACAGACACCTCACTTTCTTTATCCGTTATTATGTGTAAATGCAATTGAGCATTTGTATGTTTGAATAAGCTATGTGCAAACAAATCGAACTTCATGTGTAGCCGATAGTTTTCTCTAGTATATATTACAAATATATTATAGTCCGTCGAAAGCGCTTTTATATGCGAATTTAGGTTTAGTTGGATTGAAGATGAGTTTAACAAATATTGCACTGGTTTTAAGATTGAATGATTTGATGTATTTGATGCTTGCTCATAATTTGGATATCTTGTCTGCAGATTTCCAACATTTGTAACCTTGCTTAATCGGCTGGACAGAAATACCGAAAATAATTTATTTCTAAATAGCAGGTCTGTATACGCAAAAATGATTAGAGCACAAATACAAACAAGTGTTAACGCTAACGCCAGCTTTTTCTGCCATTTACACCGACATAATGTCCACCTTTTAGGATTTTGGCGGACTGCACTTCTACGGTTTACAATTAAGGTTACATTTTCGTGCTCTTCCAGTAATTGTGATTTGCACTCCATATTGATATTGGCCGGATAGGTTTTATGTTTCCGACTGATATTGTAGAGGGTGTACTTTGCCATTATTGGATTATTGCAGTTTAAATGTACCTGGTAAAAATAAAAATTAATTTACATATACGAATGTCCTTATTAGTATTTATGTACATACGTGCACAATAAAAGTTCACCTTAAATCAAACAATATTTATATACATACGCATGTATTATACTAAAAGACACTGAATGGAAACTTTAAAAATAAAATTACTAAATACATTTTTAAAAGCTATTAATTATATTAAGAACATCAATATTTTTTTTTGGATCAATCAATAAATGTTCAAGAATGACCAAGATTCCAATTCTCATATGACTGCATTGATATCGAACCACTATTTTAATTAGGCTACATATCGATATATCGATATTGTCGATATACATTTCACTGGTTTTCCCAAGTTGTGTTGAGCTTGGTATGCTGACTTCAAAATATTATTCAAATCGGTTTTTAAACTTGTTAAAAACAAAAAAATAATCATTTTTTTGAGCTTTTAAGAAATTTGTATTGTAAATTATTTATTGTTAAAAAGAAAAATTAGGTAGATCATAAGGCGCTGAAATATGTATATTGGGCATCAAAATTAACAATGAATGCTTTCTCTCTCATACCTGGCAATTGTTTTATTTAGCGGCGGCGATAGCATTCGAAAAAAGGCATCTCATTTATTATCTTTTTTCCTATTCCATTAACTGATATACAGAGAAATTCGTAGTAACATTTTTTTTTTGATTTTGGTTTTTTTTTTTTGTTTTGCAATTAATTATCTAAAACGTTGTAAGCAATTCTTCTTGAATGCTGTTTGATCGCAGCAGTTGCGATGGGGTAGGTCCACCCTCAACTGCGTATAGGGACTTGGATGGTGTGGCTGTTTTACTTTTGTTGTCATGGTATTCATCGCAAAAGCTCTGATGGAGAGTTGTATATTAATATTATATTGCAAATTAAATTATAATAATAAAATACCTTTAATCGGTTGCCAAGGAATATGGCACGTTCACGTTTTCTAACCATATAATCTGAAGACATTAACCATCTATGCTCTAAGCAGTCCTCCGTGTATGGTCGTTTCCTATAACGATAATTTTGTAAATGTGGAATTCAGAATTTCAACCATCAAAAAGTATTGTACTTACGTTGGGTGGCGCTTAAACAAGAGCATAATAAACCTCGTAGCTTCCGGGGTAACTTCTTTGAAGAGATTTTCGAATCGGTAGCGAACATAGGAAATATTTTGTGTAGTTTCATACTCGTCATTACCGCGGAATGGACTACATCCAGATAAAAGCAAGTAAGTAAGCACACCAAGTGACCAAATGTCACTTTGAGGGAAAACTGGCTCATCGTTAATCATCTCTGGTGACTGGAAGTCCAACATGCCGCATGGAGTTATTTTCACTCCCAATTTATTCACTTTTTTCGCACAGCCAAAGTCAACAAGTTTGACTTGAATTGATCGAACCGATGCCATTACAACATTATCTGGCTGTATATTAAGATGACAATATCCACGCCAGTGCAGGTACTGCAAAGCGTCTAGAAGTTGCGTGATTACGCATGATACCATTTGCTCGGAGTATTCATGACGACTACTGAAGTATGTCAGCACATCGGCACCTTGTAGTTTCTCCATCACAAATATTGCGATTGGTACATTCATTGGCTTGTAAGCTCCAAAGATCGCCGGGATACGTTCGTGTCTCAATGTTTTAAAGTTATCAAATTCAGCAACTATAGACTCTTCATTATCATCAGTTACTTCAAAGATTTTGGCAACAACAACAGTATCAGTTGATTTTTGAATTCCTTTAACGATGGTACTGAACTCTCCACGAGCAATTTCAGAAATAAAGCTGTACTTATCACTTACGGAGGAATCAGTTACCCAAGTAGGTGGTTCTCGCTCGCAGTGATAATCCGTATGTACACGTTCTTCTTCTGGTAAAATTTCCTGTCCCTTTTCAGTTAGTTGTTGTAAATGTTTCATGGCTTTTGTAATGTGAACCTTTGGTGATTCAGGACCAGAAGTAGATGCGCTAACAGGTATTCCCATTTCACTCCAACCAATGCGATTTTTGGATGCAAGTCTTACTTGATATTTTGTATTGGGTGTTAGTTCATGTAAAAGATAAAACTCATGATCGATATTATCGGCTACGGTTGTCCATGCATCACAATCAGCCAACTTATACTGCAGACTATAACATAAGACTGGAGAGTGTCCATCATCTCGTGGTTGTTTCCATCTGAGCAGTATTTCTGTTGCACTAGTTGCCGATACTTCGGGTGAGTCTGGTGCATCGGGCAAAGTTGCAACGACTATGCGGCATCTTGCCACAGTTTGGCCAACCTTATTTCTTGCCACTGCCTTATAGACGCCAATATCGAAATGTACAGCTGGCTCAAATCGCAATATAGATCGACCATCATCGTCATACGTAATTTTGATTCTCTTATTCTCAGACAGCACCATATCATTTTTAAACCACTGTACGCATGGCTTAGGATCACCAACAGCAAAGCAATGTATATGCGCTGGCTTATTTTCCGTAATAGCAATAGTTTGTGGCTTCTCTCTAAAGAAGGGTGGATAACCATCCCGCTGACTCTCAATCATTGCATCAGCCTCAGTGTATTCATCCAAACGTGGTCCAAGCTCAGTTCGTAGACGTCTAATTGAGTATGAATCATTTGCAGCATACATGCTTATACGACTTCTGGTACGTTCATCATCAATT
The DNA here is from genome assembly GCA_035043045.1 of Hirtodrosophila alboralis. Lineage (NCBI taxonomy): Eukaryota > Metazoa > Arthropoda > Insecta > Diptera > Drosophilidae > Hirtodrosophila > Hirtodrosophila alboralis. The sequence goes on from JAWNNH010000101.1 coordinate 615,062, forward strand.
TCTTCGTCCATTATATCAGTAAATCGACGTCTTTCGCGAATTACAGGAAGCTAGAAGATAAATATTTATTAATAATGTAAAAAACGGTGCTCTAACCTAATATCTAAACAATGACAGTACTTACCGACCAATCAACTGAATCGTTCAAGGCAAAGGATGGGGACCGTCTGTGAGCTACCTTCATGTACTCACGCAATCTCACAGGGAAGCTAACATCTCTTAATTGCAATAAATAAGTATCAGGGCCATACTGGTAGCTAACGAAAGAATAATAAAACTCTCGATATATTATTATCATTATAGTGTGGCATATTATTTACTCACTGGCTTTCGGATTGTATGAGACCCAACTCATAATCAGGATGCAAGAATTTAGAAACCACTTCTTCGCGTTTAGCTCTCTTTCTTGGTTCCGGCAAAGGCTCTGGGGTGCGTTCTGGGGTGTATGAATGTCCACTGGGATAAACCATTTTAGATGGATGTTGGAAGCAGCCACTAAGACGACGTCTACGGAAGTAGTTTTTGCAAGAAGCATTCGCATACCAATCCCTGAAGTGATCATAGTAAGTTCTCAAACGATCGGTTCCAATTTGGTAATCGTCTTTGGAGATTTGGCGGTCAAGCATAAAGAACCATGGATGCTTTAATGCTGTCTTAACGTCCATACGTTCTTCTGGACTGTACAGCAGAAGTCGACTTATAAAGTCGCGACCATCATCAGATATATGTGACCAAATTGTATCCTTGAAATCCCATTGGCCTTCGCGAATTTTTGTTAATGTTTCTCTATCATCCGCTCCTAGGAAAGGATTCCTACCACCAAGCAGTATGTATGTGATCAAGCCAACACCCCACATATCATGTGAAAAGTTAACACCTTCCTTATTTACAACTTCAGGAGAGACAAATTCAGGCATTCCATAATCCAATGTTGATAGATTATGTTTATTTATTTTTCTCGATAAGCCAAAATCAGAAACCTTAATGTGATCACTGCCGACGACTGAAATCAGCAAGTCCTTGATCTAAAATTATTATAAAAATCACAAGCAAATATTATTTCTAGTTTTATACGAATTAATTTATATAATTACCGTTAAGCCCATATGACCGACTCCCAACTCATGCATGTGTTCCAGTCCCCATAAAGTTTGACGTATATAATTAGCAATTTCGCGCTCAGTGTAATAATCACGTCTCAGTAAATTATCCCTAATAAGTTCTCCTCCAGCGGCCAGTTCCATTATGAGGGTGACACAACGATCTGTCTCATAGGCATCATAGGGACGAATTAGGTTCTTATGATTAAACATATTCATCATTTCCAGTTCGTTGAACATAAATGGACGAAGTTCTGGTCTTCCATTCATGATCTTTGCTGCATAATTATCTCCCGTGGCGCGTTCGACGGCATGATAGGTTATTCCTTGAGTTCCACGTCCAAGCTCATCGCCAATATCATATTTATCCTCATAGCGTAATTGCTTGGAACGAACATATGGATGTCTACCATAAGTCTTATATATATATTGATCTTCATTTTCTTCAATATGCACAGTCACAGAGGTACTAATAGAACCAGCAACATTTCTTGCGCTAACCGAATATAAGCCTCCGTCCTTGATAATAGAGTCATGTATCGACAGTACATAGATATCGGGGTCATAGGAGCTTATCTAAAAAAATACACAATAAAATAGGAAACAAATTAAATACGTTTAATGCAAAATGTTAAGAAATTTTACCTTAATGCGAGAAGATGCAGCAATTGGCTTCCAATCCTTATACCAATGTACTTCTGGCAATGGAATACCAATGATTCTAGCCTCGATACGTCCATTTTTGCGTGACATTATGAAAGTTTCATCTGGTCGCTTAATAAATCTTGGATACTCTGCAATTTCAAGTCGCACGCGTTGTCTGGCTTCACCATGCTCATTTGTGGCAACTGCTTCATACCAACCAACATCTCGATCTAACATGCTATATGAATAAAGGATTTACAATTCAATTATAAATGATATATAATCAATTAATATATATACTAACTTGTTTATAAAGAGTGTCGCTTGGCCATTGCGAGTATAGCTTTGATCAAATCTACCACCAGATTCAATTAGCCTGTCATCAAAATAGAAAGTCATCTTTGGTTTTGGATAACCATAAACGAACCACATTAACTCATTGTTATGACCCTTGACACCATAGGATATATCGTTTTCGCGTAGTAAAAATCTAGTTAAATAAACATTAATTTATTTGATTATATATAAATAATATTATCGTAGCCAAAACAAACTTACTGTGGAGCTTGAGCCAATCCATCGTGTGGCGGGCGTTCAATATCAAAGTCCTTCGGGAAGTATGGAGAAGTTTCTGGTCTAAAGTCAGTTCCCGGCGGCAAATAGGTATATGTTTTTGCAGGCTCTGGTATAAGTTTTTGCCTATAAGAATATTAATTTAGCATTTTTTCAATTCATTTCACATTCATTCTATGGCATATTTACCTATATGTTTGAGTGTACGGACTGGGATCGCTTACACCAAACTTATTTTCCACACGTAGTCTAAATCTATAATCCCTAAGTGGATCCAAATTTTTCATTTCACAGGCACAACTACGAATACCAGTTCTAATTGTACGCCAATCACCTTCCGGCAAGTCCATGATTTCAAGCTAGAAACGTGGTTTTAGAAAACAGTTTCAAATAAATATTCCTATGATAAAAGTTTACCTGATAAGTGACTGGATAGCGCGGTGTCAATGGTACGGATGGCTTCCAGGATAAAAGTAGACGACGATCTGACATTCTTGATATAATGGGACCATCTGGCAGCGGAGGTGGAGCACCAGACTTTTTGTACTGCTTAAAGTCTGAGTACTGATCACCCAATGGACGTTGATGAGAGTCTATGACTATTGAATTAGACCAACATTAATATAAGCTCTTTAAAAACCCTTAACAGCAATATGCAACTCTTCAATATCGTTGTTGAATCTTTAAATCTTTATACTTACCATCATAGAATAGTTCGGCATTACAGACATCATCACCATAGGGATTGTAAACGCGACAGGAATAGCGTCCCACATCATGTTCCGAAACATTTTTGATTGTTAAACGTAAAAGACCATTTGGTTCTTTGTCAAGTAAAATTCTATCGGATGGAAATAGTTTCATATCATTTTTAAACCATTCCACTTCTGGTTCTGGATATCCCGTTGCACAGGCAGTAAACTTAGCTGCCATGCCATCATATACATCACAATCTCCAATCTTCTTGAGAAATACTGGAGCCTCGGAGCGCATGTGTTTCTTACTAAGAATAGGGAAAACATTATACTTTGAAAACATTATACTTATCGTTATAAATACTCACATTTCATTAACAAGTTCCAAACGACCTTGGGTTATATCTTTACCTTCTCTATTGGAGGCAATGCATTTGTATTCACCTTGATCTGATTTTTGGCAATCATTGATTATTAACATATGATGATCGCCATCATTTTTGATCGCATATTTGTCTGACAAATTAATTGGTTTATTTTCAAAGAACCAAGTGAGCTCTGGATAAGGAACTCCCGAAACTGTAACTGGAATCTTGGCATTGTTGCCAAAAACTTGCTGTTGATCGGATATCTTTTGGGTAAATATTGGCGCTTTATAAACTTTTCTAACATTTGCATTACAAGCACTTGAATCTTCTCCCAAGGGATTTGCCAACAGACAAGAGTAATTACCCGAATCAGAGGCCTCGACTGGTTTTATGCTCAGACTAACATGTTTACCATCACAAGTCATTAATAGACGTTCACTGGGTGCTAATAGGACGCCATCCTTTGACCACATTATTTCCGGCATGGGATTTGCAATAAATGGTGCAGACAATACCAGCTCTTGGCCTTCATCGGCATTTACATCACGAAGACCCGAAACAAACTGTGGTATTTCCTCTGTGGAAGTTTCATCAATTTTCGGTGCAACATAAAGTTTTGCCTTGGAAGCTGTTGAACCCTCCGAGTTCTTGGCTATAACTTCATATAATCCCGAATCGGCTGGTGATGTCTTGTCAACAATCAAACTGCAAGTATTGTCGGGATTTTCCACAACAGCAACATGCTTGTTGTCTGGCAATATCTCATGACCATTATGGAACCATTGTAAAGTTGGTTTTGGATAGCCAACCACCTTAATGTCCATCTTAACGGGAAAACCTTCAACACTTGATGCATCTTGTAGCTCGGCAACAAATGCTGGCTTTGATTCTCTAGCATGCACTTCAACTTTAGCTGTTCCTTCGACTTCACCATCTTTATTAACTATAACACATTTATATACGCCAGCATCTTGGCCATCGACTGAATCAATGCTAAATGAAAAAAAAGAAAAATTAATTAATACAAGTATAAATTAATTAAATTTGTAGTTTACCTCAAGCCAATTTGTCCATTGGGGTTGTTAATTAAATCAAGAGTTGAGCTTGGACGCAAGAGCATGCCATCCTTGTACCATTTTATTTCAGGGGCAGGGAATCCTGTGACATGAGCAGTTAGTTTTAAAGGTTCTCCAATGGTAACAGATTGACTTTCAATGCCCTTAAGGAATTTAGGCTGCATTGCGTCAGCTATAAGGGTTAAAAAATGTAAATATAAATAAAGTAAATTGTTATTAAAAAGTTATATAAAAAGGTACAAAAATGATGATGATTTTAATTGTATTTATCAGCATATATCTATATATCAATATGCAAAGCAAAAATCATACAAATGTTTGTCTTAATTTTTAGCATAGTAAAACTATTTTAATTGTTGTAAAATTGATTTAATCGCCTAATGGTCGGGCCAGCTTATTTAACAGTTTTTTATCCTGTATTCATTTAAAGCATATTAAAGAGATTCTAAAATTATGCAAATATATTTATCGGTCATCTCCGAATATATTAAGAATATATATTTATGATTAGCAGAGGAGAGACCGAGAGAGAAAGTAAAGGCCATTACAGAGCTTATTAGTTGACTTTCAAAATTGTTTGATGAAATATTAACTTTTGCTTGTACTTGATATATGTAGTAAATACAACATAATTAAATGAAAATTGTTTAAAATATAATTTATAATTTAAATGATTTATGTATTATTATATTTATATTGATATTTTTTTAGCTGTTTACAAATACTTGAAATACTTACGCTTTACAGCAACAGCGCAAAGTGCAACTTTTTCTCCATGTGGATTGGATATAATCAATTTGTAGGCACCAGAATCATTTGGTTGACAATTGTCGATTTCCAGTTTAACTAATCCTTCCGGTGTTGTTGACAATTTAACACTATAAAGTATAAGAAGAGCATAATAAATATTGTTAAGTTTGATTTGTAATATAATGTAATTCGAAAACTATTTATAATTGATAAATACATTAAATTAAAATCTAAATTAAATACTGTCCCCTTGTCTATGGCTCTATATTTTGTTTTCAATCAAAATGAATGCAACTTTAAAAATTAATACCTCTGGCTTGGCTTGACTTCTTCACTGTCCTTAAACCATTGAACGGTTGGTAGAGGACTGCCATCCACGGCACATTCCAGTACAAGAGGTTCACCCTGAAGGACATCCAGAGCATTATTCAGTTTCTTTACAAAGCTTGGTGCCAGAGATTGCAAAGCCAATTTAAATGGAGCTTTCGTTTCGCCCACTTCGTTCTTGGCAACACAGGTGTACTACAAGAAAATAAATGTTTTAAATAATTAAATATTTTCTACTAATTCGAAATAAATACTTACTGTACCAGCATCATTTGCTCTAAATCTGTTAACTTCAAATTGACTCTCCACTTGATTGGCTGATGTTTCAGTAGATTTGGTTATAAAAGCTTTTTGTTGGGTTAAGTTGTTTATGGTAGCAAAATCAATGGGTTTATCATCCTTAAGCCATGCAATTGTTGGTGTAGGAACGCCATGAACTTTAACATTTGTTATGGCCGGTTTAAAATCATGAATAGTTTGGTCTTCTGGTGGCACTATAAATGTGGGCTTTTCAACTGCAAAAAAGACAATAAAATAAAAGTTATTTCGTGTGTTTTTTGCTGCTTTATAAGTTTGTTAAAATTACCCATCACGTGCAAATTGAAATCGCTATCAGTTCTTCCTTCGGTATTTACTGCGGTAATGGTGTATTTACCATCTTCATTGGGCAATACGGATTGGAAAACAATTCTATATTTGTCAGCGTCAACATCTGCGATAACTTCACAGTTCTCATTGTTGCACAGGTTCTCATTGCCACGAGTCCAGGTAACCTTTGGTTTGGGATTAGCCTGCACAAGGGCTTCAAAGCAAACCGTATCACCTGGCATGCATTTATGGTCCTCCAAGCCAGAAATTTCTGGTTTGGCCAAAACATCGATCCAACCAGCTGTGGCCATCTCGCCATATTTGTTTTTTACTTTTAGCTCATAGCGACCAGAGTTTTTAATGTCAGCTAATGATTTAATAGGAATAAAATAAAGTTTTCTTTATACTACAATTAATAATATTATTATTTCGAATTTAACCCACCTTTTGGCATATTCAATGTGCATGTATATTGTTTCAAGCCATTTTCTAACTCCTTTGTTTCAGTCTTTAATTTAAGCCCCTCATCTCCTTTAACTTGCACTCCATCCTTAAGCCAAATAATTTCAGGAGCTGGATCAGCTGTAAATATCACAGTTTCAGCCACATTGTCGCCCTTCTTGACTTTAATGTCGCGTAATCCGCTATTTGAAATTAACAAAGGCTTGCGATACTCGGCAACACCTATGAAAACATTTAATTTTAATATCGATTTATAATTTTATTTTATATTTTTTATACCCGACAATGATAGCTCTCCCTTGTGACTCTTCTCTCCAATTTTATTCTTGATTACCACCTTGTATTCACCAGCATCTGCAAGCTCTAAGGACTTTACCTCCAATTTATAATGATCCTGCAATTGTCAATTGTTTATTATAATAATACAAATTGTATAGTTTATTAAACAAACCCCATCATTTGTTATTGCAAAATGTTCATTAGATTTAACAGGCTTTTGATCGTGATACCATATTGCCTCCGGTTTGGGTATACCCGTTGCAATAACTTCATATTTAAGTGGTAGACTCTCATAGCTGTGTATTTGGAAAACATCAATGTGCACAATTTCAGGTACGGCTAAAAATTAAAATATATATTATTAATACACACATTTTAAACATTATTCGCTTTATATATGTAAATTGATCATAAGACTTTGTTGCTTCAGGTAAAAGAAGATCGCAATTTAAGTTTCTGATTAAGTTTTTTTTTTAAATTCATTTTTTTGTTAGGTTAATCTTATGTTTTAAAGATGCAAGTTTCATTATAATTATAATATTTACATGTATTATCAAATACACATCCCCATGCTGAATATATTTATGTTTATTATAAATTACGAGATATATATACACAGATATTTGAATTTTTATATATTATTATTTCTGCCGATGAGTTTTATATATATTTACCAAATTGTAATCCTCTCAACGACCATTTCTTGCTTTAATATATGTTATACTTGTTACCTTTTTTTAAAATACTTTTGGAAATCTTTTAGAATCCATTTTCTAGTGGCGATGTTTTATTTTTAAGAATCTTATAAGATTAATGTAGATATACTAGAAATTTGGCTTATTTGTTGCAGAGAGAGTGTTACTGCGCATTTTATATTACATTTCTTTTTATAAATTATCAAATTATAATTTAGGTAGAATTAAAATATTATTAGTCCAATTTCACACTTATGCGATTATAATTATGTATTTTTAAAATTGTGCCTCAGCTCTGACATATGTATAATATACATATGATCTTCACCATATCGGCTATAGCTCAATCGATCGATTAGTAGAATCTCACAAAAATATACACACATATATACACACATACAAACATTCAATTTTATATACACACAAGACATATATCTAGATAGATATATAGATAGAAAGATATATAGATAGATAGATAGTATCATAGTTATAAAGTAAGTTCATTTTGTACAGCATTACAGCATATAAAGCAACAAGTAGTTTTGTTTTATTTCTTTTTTGTAATATATAAATATTAGTTGAAATGTTTTAAGGAAATTCTTGTTTTTTACCCCCTTCTTCAGGTTGTTCTGTAGTTGCAATCAATGTTTTTGTCACAGTTTCTTCCACGGATAAACAGTCACTGGCTAAATTAAAGTTTTTTTTTTTGAGTATATATTTAAATTTTGAAATGTTTTTTTTTTAAAGCAGTTGGCAGTTGCAGAAAATGTTGTATATTCTTTTAAAATAAATGTTTTTAAAAATATCGCTTCGTTGGAATATAAATCTTAGATAGCTTAAAAATACATTCACTTTCAGAGAGACTTATAGATTATCTTCCAAAGGACTTGGACGAAATTCAGCTCTATTATTTGAATTTCTACGATTATATATTAAGTTTTACACAGACTTACACATGAATTTACATACACATAATAATTTAAAAATTATACAAATGAAGAATCGAAGTTCCTTTCGCGATTATCATCCAAAATCTCTATGAAATTTTCAGTTTCTTTTAAATATTATATAAATGTATAGCTGGGCAGACAAATCAAAAATGTTGAATCGACTAAGTTGTGGATGCTGATTAAAAATGTATACACTCTATGGGTTAATCCAATAATATAAACATAATAGATACAGCATTATATATATACCCATCTATACCTAAATTTATTATGAATTCATCATTTAAATAACTTATTATACCATATCCTTGGATAAGTTTAAAATCTGAAAAAAAAGCGTCTAATTGAAAGTATTTTATAAAATTGTACTTACTCAAAACCAAAACTTTGCAGCTTGATGTTGTTTCTCCAATGAAATTAGTCGCTTTGACCTCATAAGAGCCGGCATCTTCAGTTTTAGCCAAATTCAAAGTTAAATAATAGTTTTCAATACGTTGCGAATCTCTTGTGATTTTGATGCGTGCATCTTCGTGAATTTCATGACCATTCTTGAACCTAACAATAAATAATAAATAAAATTTGGATATTGATTAATTCAAAGATATGATATACCATTTGACATTGGCTTCAGGATTGCTGTAAATCTCAACTTCCAAAGTAAGAGAATCACCTTCTTTGACCTCAACATCCTTAAGAGCTCTACGGATTTTGGGTTTGCCTGAAAGTAAATACATTTTGTAGAAAAGTCCTTATATCTAGTATGAGTATACTTACAATTGACTGTCACCGAGCAAGTGTCCTCCAATAATCCATAATCGTTCATTATTTTACAACAGTAATTACCCTGCATGGTGGTTGTAACTTCATTTAAAATCAATTTGAAATCATTGCCCTCTTTAACTTGACGGAAATCGTTGCGTTTCTCATCAATTTCAATGCCATCGATAAACCATTTAATATGGGGCACAGGATAGGCATCTACACCAACTACAAGCTCCACGTTGCATTCACCCTCCTTAACGGTAATATTCTTTAACTTCTTCGTAAGTTCCGGAGTACATTTCATAAGTAATTGAGTTTTACTTTCGGCAGATCCGTGCTCATTTACCGCCTTCACGGAATATTTGCCAGCATCTACACGAGTAGCACCATAGATTTTTAGGGTATATGTATTACCATCACTACTAATATTATATTTTTTATCAGTCAACTTGATTTCAGTGTCTTCATGATACCAAATAAGCTTTGGTTCTGGGAATGCATCTACGCGTACGGACATCTGTACATTTTCCTTTTCACCGTGAATGTATTCCATTTCAAAATGCTTTATAATGATTGGCTTCGATTTAACTGTACAATTCCAATATTCCGAAGTTTGGCTTAAACTGTTTGTGGCTCTGATTGAATAATTGCCAGCTTGTGATAATTTAATATCAGAAATTTCAATAACAACTTTCTCTGAGCTCTTTCCAACTGCAGTAGATGTAATTTTAACATTATTCTCACTGGATACATCCTTGCCATTGTTGGTTACATTAACCTCTGGCTGTGGGAATCCCTCAACTTCCACTTCAATTTTAACTGTTTCACCAGCTGTGCAAGTTATGTCCTTTGTTTTCTTTATTTTCGGAGGAGCTGCAATTTGTATAATTTTAATATAATATCATAAATTTCATTTAAAACAGAAGCATACCTTGTACAATCAAACTAATAGAACTTTCATCCTGTCCCAGCTCATTGACAGCTTCAATGGTATATGCTCCAGCATCCTCAGTATTAACATTCTTTATAACCAAGGACATGCTCTCCTCGTCCTCATACATAAACTTGTGTCTATCGTCAACTTGAATAATTTCACCTTCATGTTTCCACAACACCGCTGGCTTGGGGAAACCCTTGCATTGAAGTTCCAATATAGCTGAAGCTCCAATACTTGTGTTTGCCTCACGATGTTCAATTATCAAAGTAGGTTTCTCCGGCTCCCTATTCAGAGTTTGTATAGCACCCTGCACGGAAAGCTCTGCACTGCAGGATATATTGCCAGTTGTGGTCTGGGCAACACATGTATAGATACCAGCATCCTCGGGCTTAACATGTTGGAAGACCAATGCAAGCGAATCCTCATCTTCGCCAAAAAGTACCTTGAATCTCTCTTCGGGATCAAATTCTTCGCCATTTCGCTTCCAGGCAAAAATTGGCTTTTCGCCAGCTGGCAAAATTTGACCACTAAGTGCTCCAAACGGATTTTTGAAATCTAAAAAAAAAGATTGAAAAATAAGAATTACATTTAAATATTCCTTGTTTCAAAAGAAAACAAAAGTCCAAGATTCACATATTAAAGTGAATGCTAATTTTAACATGAAGTTTCGAAAAATCATGCTACACGACTTAAATTTGATACATTTAATAGCTCAAGAAAGCAAATAATCAATATTTTTCTTAAAATAATATAATAATATAAAATCGTTTTTATTTAATAATTAACATTTACCAATTGTTGTTGCTGTAGCTTCGCAACTAGCTTCGCCATGTTTATTGATTGCTTTGCAGGAATAAACTCCAGCATCTTCCTTCTGAACATCAGCAATTACCAATTCATAGAATCCCAAATAATCCTTATCTCTAATGATTTGAATACGATCATTGATTTCAAGGATTTCTTCCTGATCTTTATAGCTATAATGAAATCAAAGTAGGTGAATGTTATATGTATCAAAATTATTAAATAGGCTGAAATAATATTATAAATTTAGCTATTTGATCTTATATGAGTATACATATATTAAAAAAAAAATTATATTTTATTAATTTACTTACAATTTAACTCTGGGCTTAGGATCGCCCAAAATCTTGATCATGAAACGAAACAGAGTGTTCTCAATCATTTCAGCATCCTTTAAACTAACCAGAAATGCTGGTGAAACATTAGTTTTAGTCTCATCATGGCCAATTGCTAGATGAATTAAATCAAATTTAAAATAAACAATTTAAAATTTCATTTTATATTTTATATTATAATATACTATTTACCTTGTCCAACAGCAAGCTGAGCAGTGACCGTCGTTGTTTCCGATGCCGATTGGGCCCGAATCGTATATGTTCCGGAGTCATTCTCACTAAATTAGAAAATAAAAGTTAATAATTTAGCTTCATTTTTATAATAATTAATGTGGATTAAGATATTTATTATAATATATTTATACAAATTCTTTTCACGTTACAAAAAGGCTTTAAAGAACTTCAAACAACATTTTAAAATATTAAAATATATATGATTAATTACAACTAAACTTATTAGTAAGCTTCAAAATAAGTCTGGCATGTTGAATTTCGATTAATCGATATATTCGGTGGCCAGTAGAGCTTTTAGAGCTTTTCGATCTTTTGGAGCTTATATTTAATCAATTATATAAACATAAATTTATTAACCTGCAATTTTTAATATCCAAGCGATATGAATTCATTGGTGCACTAGTTTGTACAATGCGATCAGCCAAACGATCGTCCAAAGGCTTATTATCCTTTAACCAAGTAACCAAACCAGGTTGATCTTTAAATTGAATTTCAAAATGCGCAGTTTCACCACCTATAAAAAAATTTTAAATAATAAAAAGGTTATTTAAAACTCAAAACCCATCCTTTTTGGTTATAATTGTAAACTTACGTTCCACTTGTACACTCTTTAACATTTTTGTTACTACAGGCTTTTCTACAGAACGTTGCGGACCGTCATCAGTTATGCGTTTACCAGAACGTGATTCAGCATGCGAATACGAAGCACGACTTTCAGCACGACTTTCGGCACGACTCTCGGCACGACTTCCGGCACGGCTGGTAGACAGTAGAGTTGAGTGGGCTTCAATTCTATCTAAAGTAGTGCGATCACGTCTGGAACTAGTACCATATTGCCTTTCTACAGTGCTGTCGTAGGAAGTTCCACGATCGTAATCCCTGGATCTAGTGCTAGTCTCTTTATGTGTCAAATGATGAATTAATGTGAATAATAGGAATATATTAATAAATATTGATGATCTAAATATATGTATATAGAGGTAAGCATAAGTTATTAGATACAACATATAGTCAACGTTTATTGGAACTGGTAATGTATAGGTCAATTACAATGACTGAAAGTTTACATTGGTTTATAGTACTATGGTTGCTTGAAGATCATACGAAAGTTAAAACATAGAAATTACGGGTATATATGGTATTTGCACAGCTTTAACATGTGTTCGCACCAAATTTTAACTAAAATGCATGTTTATAAATGTGAGTATACATATATTGAATGAATATACATAAAATTGTTTTGATTAAACAACTTTTGTTTGGAACGCAAGGCATCTATACGATATCAACATGAATTTTTCACAAAAAAGTTTACTCGACGGCTTTAATTGCAATTAAAAAAATAAAATAAAAATATAACATTGAAAGTAATATAATCTCGACACTTCTCAAGTATTCAACTTTAAACTCTTTTTGAACAAATGGTTACACAAATTAATTAATATTAATTTTATTTCTTTGTTAAAGAATTAACTTACTTTCAAGACGCCGCCTAGAAGCCAGGGAATACCCAGAATAGTTATCATCCATACCGCCAACGCTTTGGCCACGGGTTTCAAAATCGGCACTTAATTCTCTGAAATCGTCAGCAATAGACTCAGTATAATCGCCATCAAGTTCACATATATTTACAGGCTCTTCGATAATCTCGTAAATGGGACGTTTTTTTTTAATTGGCGGTGTAAATATATGTATAAAATCACGAGCTTTCGCTTTCTTAACAGTATCTTGAGCATAATTTGTCGAGTCTGTTGATTTCAACACTGTGGTTTTAATATTGCGTATCTTTTGCTTTGCATTGCGTAGCGACGTATCTGACGCTGATACATCATAGATGCCTTCCAAGAAGTTTTGGGTCTTTTGTTCTAGACTTTCGGTATATACATGAACCCGCTTTATGGTCGGCGGCAGCGGGGGCGGCGGTGATGGTGGGCGTGCCTTAACAACTAAAATCTCTATGGTGGTCTCATAGGCAACAAGCGGAAGCGGTTGAAAGAAGCCGGGCATACGAACAAAATGAGGTGGTAGCGGCGGTGGGGGTGGACCTTGTGCAGAACGTTCTCCCCCACCACCATTATTTGCGATTCGAGCTAATTGATTATTCCATTGGGTTAATGAAGCATTATCGGTAATATTAGTATAATTTGAAAAGCCCTGTCGTTTTTGGGTATTTCTTGATTCGTTATCACTATCCTGCAGAGATTCGTTATAGCCAACAATGTGCTTAAGTTCGATGGGCTTATGTTTGGTAATTGGTATTATGCATTGGTTATCAGTTTCGGGTGGATTGCTTATTTCTATGCTTGGTATCAGATCGGTGGGTTTATTTGATTTCGTATCTTGTGCGTCCTTACCCTCTGATATGGTTTCTATTAGTGGAGTTTCCTCAGTTGATGAAGTTTGAATTGATTTTTCAACTATAGTTTCTTTTTCGGATTTATTGGCTGTTTCTAAACTTTTAACGGAGATTTTATCAATATTTGTTTCTTTCTCAGTTTTATTAGCTGCTTCTAAACTTTTAACGGAGGATTTGTCAGTTTTATTAGCTGCTTCTAAACTTTTTACGGAGGATTTGTCAGATTTATTTGCTGCTTCTAAGCTTTTAACGGAGATTTTATCTTCTTTAGACACTTCTGTAATGTTTTTAGACTCATACACTTTAACAGGTTCAACCTTTTCGAATTCTACAGTACTGTGTTTTATTTGACTTACATTTGTTTTGACTTCAACTTCTTTTAAAATTGTGCTACTATGACTTTGAACATGTGAGATATTTTCAGATATTTTAACTTTTGATTGTTGCTTATTCTGTTGACTTTTGAATAATTCTATAGCTTCCTGTTCAAGCTTAAGCAATTCCTGTTGTTCAAACTGTAGACGTTCTTTCGTTTCCTTACTTAAAAAGTAATTTTCAGCAACATCAGATGGACGTATACCTAAGTTGGGATCGTGTGCCTCAATTTTTTGTGGCAAGCGCAAAATTAATTCACTTTCTGTGGCAATATTTGTTGAATCTACTTTCAGATCATCTGCATTATGTTCTTGCAGTGTCACTTCGTGATCAATATATGCACAAATTTCTTTATACCAGATCAGATCACTATCGGCATTATGGGGTTTTATTGAAATCGGTAAATTTGCATCGCTTGTTTTGGATGAAATCGAAATTTGTTTAGATTCTACCTTATGCTCAATATTGCAAAGTGGCAACTTTATGATATTTTGCAATATGAATACAGATTTCTTATCAGATATTTTGCGAACCTTTGTGATTAAAAGTCTTGATTTAAATAGAAAACAATAACGATCATGTGTTTTGCCATCCTTATCGAGAAATGTGCACCATTCATGCAGCAATAACCTGCCCAATTTATATATGTTACCTCGATATCCCTCAATGCTTGTTAAAAATCTATTATCATAAGCTCTACTTGGCACACTTAGCATTAACTCTAAAGCTCTTTCCAAGTCCCTAACATTTTCATTCAAGCATTGTGATAATTTAATTAAATCCTGTGAATTAAAAGTTAAACCAATTTCAAATTATGGTTACATGATAAAAAATTACAAAAAATATAAAAACAATTATTTCACTCGTGTTGCAAATTACGTGTGCATGAGATGTAACATATAAAAAAAAAACATATAATTATGTATAAATTATGAATAGTAATTTGTGTGTGTGTGTGTGTGCTACAAAAATTAAAGTTCAATTCAAACCTTAAACAGAAGTTTATAGTCGTTGATTCTCTGAAGTGGCAGTTTCAGGTGTTCGGACAATGATTTATCGTCTCCAAGCTTGGAAGAAATTTCCTGAAAATAATGAAAAACAAATGGAAAAATATTAAAAAAAATTTGGTTCTTAAAAGTTTTTAATTTATGTGTAATAATTTAATAACTTATGAATCAAATACTCTGTAAATTTGAAATTTTAAAAGTAAATAGTTCTTTTTCTTGTCAGAGATTTTTAATGCGATATAAGCTTGAATTTCTGTTTAAAAGAACTCATCTTAAATATCTCCATAATGGTCGAAAATTTAGGGTCTCGGGATATAATGTGATGATAATGATAATGATTCTGAAGTGTGTTAATATGAGGTTCTGCCTATATTACCCATATAGCCTTATAGTCATAATTTCCATCCTAATAAATATATTCAATATGGTCT
Source organism: Hirtodrosophila alboralis (assembly GCA_035043045.1). Lineage (NCBI taxonomy): Eukaryota > Metazoa > Arthropoda > Insecta > Diptera > Drosophilidae > Hirtodrosophila > Hirtodrosophila alboralis. The sequence continues at coordinate 630,811 of JAWNNH010000101.1, forward strand.
TTGAAGATAATGGTTTCATTATTTTAAGATATTGTCGAGTCACAAATTATATTACAAATTGTTAAAGAAAGAGAAATATTTGAATATATTTTAAATGCTAGTGAGGGGATAAAAAAGATATTTTATGATACATTTTTTATATTTTCCCTGGCATTACATTTTTGGACCGGAAACTTGCCCAAATAAAAATTATAGGAAACTGTTTTTAAATCTAAACAAATACGTTATTTTTAAACTCAACTGAAGAAATAGTTTTCTTTATTACGACTTAACTTAATATTATTAAGACACTATGGCAAAGTATCAAATATTTAAAATCTCTGAAGTAATTTAGTTTTTGTAATATGAAATAATGTAAAATAATTTGCTATTGATATTTGTAAGAATAAAAGTTCTAAATTGTTTTTCGGTGTCAATCAAATTTGCCGAATGTTGAAATTACTAAAAATTTCATAAATCAAAAGTGGATTAAGATATTTTCACTTTCTCAAAATCTTCTTAAAAGAAAACATCGAAATTGAACTGTATATACGAATATGGTTTATTTATCCGTTTACCAAAAAATAAGAGTTTTTTTTATTATTTCTTAAATTTTTTCTCTGTACTGCTCTCTCATTTTGGTTTTAAAATCATTTATGTATTAACTAAATATCTTTTTAGTTTCGGTATTCGTAATTTTCGTATTTTTGTAATAAAACGCACAAAACCACACAACATTCATAAGTATGTATGTTTGTATGTATGCATGTACATACGCATACGAATACATACAAATAATTCTACAAAGCTTTCATTTTTATTTTTGGATTTATTTTTTTCAAAAAATTATCACTTGTTGCAAACATGTCTATGTATTTGTACATAAGTATAAATGTTTTTTTATTTTTTCGTATTTACTCTTGTCAATAATCGGGTGTATATAGAGAGTATTTTTTATGTACATCATTATTTTTATTAACTATTAAAATACATATTTATAAATATGTATATAACATAATATTTTCACACAATACATGGTATTTGCAAAAAATTTAGTATGTATTTATATATATTAAAAAATAGTAATGAATTTATTTCATTTTTTTTTTTATTAATAATGTTGCATAACACGAAAATAATTTTAAAAATGTGCAAAAAAATTTTTGTCATAACTTTGTATGCGTATAACAAAGAAGTAGTTGAAACACATATATTTATACTATATATATATATATATATAGATAATTATTTTTTGGGGTATACTTTATTAAAATAGGTACCAAAAAGGGAGAGCAAAAATCCACGTGTAGATAAATAAATAACACGAAACGTCGGCAAACACTACTCAAACGACACTGAGATGTGCAAAAGCTTTAATATTTAGAAACGCCTGGTGTTAAAAATAAACTAGATATACATTCTACATACACACACAAAATAATGTTCGTAAAAGCATTGAACATATGGCCAGTGGAAATCAAACATACTATATTGCAAATATTGCAATCTAGATCATAGATTTTTACATACAAGTGTATATAAATATATGTACATGCATGTATTATATTTACGACATTTGTGGGGTGGGAAAAACTTCCTGTGTCTCTGATTGACGTGATATCAATGGATTTGTTACTCATTTACTATTTATAAGATTTTTTTGGAGAAGTATCTATATTTTTAAGCGGATGTGTGGGCACACACATAAATTATATATTATTTTGGTATAATAATTTGTTTTGCTTCAAGTTTCTTTGAAACATTGCAAATACTAGTTCTGCCAATCTTAAATTGAGCTTCGCAAAAGATTTAACTATCTTTGCAAACATGTTAAAAACTTATAGAAGTTTAAAGTTAATTTATTTCTAATATAATTTAAATTTTAAGGAACACCTTTAATTTTTTAAATAATTGTTAGGAGTGTCGTGCCCAGGTACCGAGTTCGATTACCTCTTAGGCCAAATAAGAAATTGTGTGTGGTGAAAGGTGGAGAGTATAGTTTGGTGAGTTCAGTGTGGTGACTGTGTGTTTTTGACCTTAATGTGGTGAGGTGTAAGCACAAAAATTTGTTGACACACATTTTCCACTCATAATGACTCCAAGGTCAGCAGCAGCGCGTCAACCATCAATGTCACACATCATAAAATCAAAACAAATATACATATATGTATATGTATGTATATATTTACAAAACTTACCTGAAAATAATTTTGGCTTTCCACATCCATTGAGAGAAACTCTTGTGCCAGTGGCTCGTTCTGACAATATTTTACATGTTTATCAAAATCTCGTTCGAGTCGTAGAAATGTTTTTGCTACCATTTTCGGTTGATTGCTATAACATTTGAGGCCCTCTTTTAGAACCCTGTAATAAATATATTTACATGACAAATAAAACTAAAAAATTTAATTTCTTTTCATATATTATACGTACATGTTGTGAAATTCCGCAATTTGCAGAAAATTACAAAATATTACATCCTTGTTGTCTCGCGTTGATCTTGGGGCTGTTGGCTTATCAATGGCTTTCATATATTTATCAACTACATATTGTAAGTCTCTCGAGAATTCCTCTTCGGTTTCAATGAGCTCGCCAATGATGGTGCTAAAAATACATTTTTTAAATGAAATATTTTAATTATTTGACTTGTGACAAAGTGGTTTATTTTAGTTGTATTAGTTGCATATCTTGTTAAGCTCCAAAAATACACTTACCTTCTTTTAAATTCCAAATCTGCACTATCCTTTCCATTTAAGGAAAGAGAATTTGGATTAACTTCTAATATTTCCATTGGAACTAGTCCCTCCTTTGGAGATTTCAAACCGTCAAATACTCTGATATAACATCTAAAATATAGCAAATATAATAAATTTAATTGTTTCTTAAATATTTATTGACAGTTATCAATTTTTTATTATGAAAATACATATATATATATATATATTCTACAACACAATAGAAGAAAATACTCAAAATATACTTAAAAAAGATCTTAATGTTAGACAGATGAGAAAGTAATCGCGTTATAAGAGAGCGAATAGAAAAAGTATAAACTATAATATGAGTAAGACTATTATAGTTAGCAGAAAGGACTCGGATAGGATTATGAGTAGCAAAGTTAGTACTACAGGCTTGAAGAGAAAGAGGCAGATAGTTTCTAGTAATTCTCATCGGAACAGCAAAAATAATTTGGCATATTATTTAATTGTGTATGAAAATTACACCAAGCATGGTTCTACGATCAGAAAGAGAGGGAAGATTTATTAGTTAAAATATACTACGGTAAGGAGGCATGCGAATATTAGTATTCCAGTTAAGACCCCTGAGAGCGAAGAGAAGAAAATATTTTTGTACAGACTTTATTCTGTCCTGATGAACTTTATATTGGGGACGCCATATACAAGATCCATATTCCAGAATAGGACGAACAAGTGAAATATTTAAACAATGCTTTTAAGATAAAGTCCCGTTTCCGGCTTTGAAAGACAATTGGTCATATCTAAAGTCGCATAGATGCATAGATGATCTGACAATTGTCACGTTGAAAGGCAAATATCCTAAACTGGGATCAGCTACAAAGTATAAGGAAACTGTATGGAATAGCCAAGTTAACTATTTATGCCGTTGATAATATGAGTTACAGAATTACAGAATTACAGAAAAGATTCCATATGTTAATACAGAAATAGCTTCAAGAAAGAGAAGACACTTTGTTGAAAGTAAAGTGGACTGACACTCAAATCTATGTTCAATGCAGACAATGTGATATAAAGGTTCAAATTTGATCAAACTTGGTCAGATTGTACAAATTATAATTTTACATCGAATTGTTGAGTTTCATTTCGATACATTGAAAAACAAAAAAGTTTTTCATACAAGCACTTTTACATACATCAACACAATGCCAAGTTTCATCAAGATATCTCAAAGATAATGCCAAAAAGTAAGCAAAGAAACAGACAGACAGACAGATAGACAGACAGGCGGACATGGCTATATCTATTCAGCTCGTCGTTTTGATCAAGAATATTTATAATTTATGGGATCGGAGACGCGTCCTTCTATGCATTACACATTTCGAGACAAAATTACTATAAAAAGGGTATTAAAGAGTAGGGTATAAGGGTATAATAAAGGGTATAAAAATACATTAAATTCTTAACAATTATATTGCCTACACTTACCTTGTTTCTCCCGACGTTGACGTTGTAGTTGTATTAACAAGTTCAACTAAATCTCCTCGTGAAACACTAATTGCATCGTTCGTTTGAGCCTGATAATCTTGATTGACAAACACTACATCTAAGCTCTGGAAAAATAGAAGAAGAGAGCTGTGTTAAATATAATTTCCAAGAACTCTTAAAAATTATAATAAAATTAGTAATAAATTTAGAAACTTAAAAGAACATTTTAAATATTACTTGATAAATCCTTAATATTCATTTAGAACATCATCGAAAATGAATATTTAATATTATAGAAAATTCACATATACTACAATACAATTAGCTGTTTATCAATCATTCATTCTGTTAACACATTTGAATATATCACCGGCAATACAGGCTATATACATACATATCTATGTATATATACATACATAGTACTTATATATATTGTCAGTCTATCTGTCACAACCTATAAACACATCGAAAGTATTTTGGGTTTCTATTAGAATATATATAGTATATATTTAAAGTATTTCCGTTGTGCACACGACAGATAACCACAACGATGTTAGTCTAGTATTAGAAACAAATAAAATCCTTTAAATAATTGATATGAACTATTTTAAATATTTCAAATAAGAGTTTGGTTTAGTTCAGTTTAATTATTAGAAACAAATATCAAACTATAAAAAATATATTTTTAAACTTAACTTCATTTCATTTCAGAAGAACATTATAAATCTATTTCAATTAATAGTTTATTTAAAAAAAAACAACTTATATAATAAAGGGAAAATACACAGGATATTAAATTGAGTTGTACACACTTTATTTCGATTCAATAAAACTGAAATAAAAGTTAGCTCAAACTGTTTACAGGGTATTAACAAATCGCCTGTTACTCTGTAGAAACTAATGTATTCATTTATTTATACGCCTGAGCGTTTGTGCAATTTTCTAGTACATATGCATACAAAGTATATATATATATATATATATATATATATAGATTTAGTAAATATATATATGTATATACATATATATAGTAAGCCTATAGTTGTAAAACTGTTGACCTGGATACTGATGGTGATGAAAAGGACAAGGAAAATGTGCGAACATGGATATATCGCAATGTATGTTAGGTTATCTTATAGAATAAATTAAAATTCTTCATTAACGTTACGCACATTGCACAGATAAATACATATATCTAGATCTAGATATATAGATAAATATATTTTATACTTACTGTATTCATGATGGCTGCCATAAAGCTTGGTTAACTTTTATAGAAAATTGATTTTATTGCACATATTATTTATTTCTTTTTTAGATAACACAAAAAAACATCACACACAATTTGCTGCAATAGTACATGTACATCAAATCATATGTGTACTATGTAGGATATTTATAGATATATATATGTACATATATCTTTACAAATTACTATGTAGGAATATTGCGTAACCTTGTGTACTCGTTGCGAAAAAATTTATAATTAAAATTATTGTCGCAGCAAACAAATTTTTAATACACATATATGCATATATATATATTTGCAAATATATATATATATTTTATTTTGACATTTTTAACAAGTTTCCGGTCACAGAAGCAACATGATTTCTTTTTCAGAATTTACCACAAAACTTAAATGATTTTAACTGCAACTCGACAACTATGCGACTGAACAAAATATACTGATCGATATTTTCTGATCACAACAAAAGTTTTTTGCTAAAAAGAAAGAAAAAATAAAATAAAAACAGAAAAAAAAACCGATTCACTATTTAAAAATAATGCACATGCACTTCGTTTTTACACTACATTGCACAGTATGTTTGTATGTATATTGTAATTTGTACATAAAACAAATCAAATACATGTGCCTTAAGTACACATGTATATGTACATAAATACATACATCGTTACATACATACTTATATGTATGAAGATGAAATGTGTTTCGCTTGCCAAATCCCAAATTTGAATGTGCACACATTCATAAATATGTAAGTGCATACATAAATAGGTAAATATCTATGTACATATGTTGGTAAGTAATACATAAATTGGCATGTGATGAATGTTGATAATTTCATACATACATACATACATATACATAGTCATATATGAGCAATTTATTACCCTATAACGGTCAAATGTTTTCAGAAAGGGTATTATAAAAATTTAAAAAGTCTTTAAAACCTAAGTTAGTATATTAAATTTAAAATGCAAATTAAAATTCATTTAAAACGCTTTTCTTTTTACCTAAATCATATATCATATTAAGCGTTCAATTTCGATTTTGCAAGGATAAATTTTAATATCGATATACAATATTAGCTTGCAATAGAGAAACCCACATTCGATAAACTCGATAGTTGCTCCTAAAGCTTAAGATTTATCGTTTCAAACAAGCTTTAGAACAATTGAAGCTTTCTTATCATTTTATATTGATTTAAAGACCTAGTATTATAAACAACTTAGAACGTACAAAATCAAGTAGGCGAAATATTTTGCAATAGTGTTATAATTAAAATATATTTTAAGTCAAACAAGGCATATAAAATATATAAATTCTTTTAGATGACATGTGTATATTGTGTTAGCCTTGCATAAATATGAGAGAAAAATATATATATATATACACATATTTATGTATAATAGAATCATTTTGTGTATTTCAAGACAGCTACATGTTTATTTAATTAACAAAACCAATGCAATCTTTTATTATAAATTATACTAAATAATTTAAAAACTCATAACATAATCATAAGACTGATACTATTTAATGTCAATTCAGCGTAATCAATCCAATTTAACGCGCAGACACAAAAATATTGATTTATCCTGAAAATTCCTGGGCTAGCCTGTTTAAATTGTTTTGTAAAAAATTTGATATTAATTTTTTGATAAGAATTATGACAAATTTATGGAAATGTTTTTTTAATTTTTACTTTATTTATGTGTTGAAATTATAATAGAATTAGTTAAATGGGCTCTATTAAATTTTAGTGACAACAACATCTATTTTGTTTTTATATTGGCTAGACATATTTGTAGTTATTTTAAAATTATTTCTATAAATACACTATAATACTAGATTTAATAATTATATTTATTTTCAACAACAGGGATAATCTTTTAGAAGCTGAAGTTTGAAGGATTTATAATATATTAAAAAGAATGGCAGAAGGTGAACATGTGGATCGGTAAGTAGATTAGCTACTATATAATTGGATATATAAACAATTTATATTTTTAAACCAAATTGCCATATTTAAAAATTTTTAATTTAATTTTGTTTCTTCAAGAACCCATCTTCCCGCACCCATGATGTCGCGAAAAAAGATTAGTGTTTGGTCGATTTTAAAGAACTGTATTGGTAAAGATCTCAGTAAAATTACAATGCCGGTTGTGCTTAATGAACCCTTAAGTTTTCTACAAAGACTTTGTGAATATATGGAATATTCACATGTCTTAACTCAAGCCTCACAACAAGAAACCCCCGAAGATCGCATGAAATATGTAGCAGGCAAGTAATTTAGAAATAATATTTTACCTAAATAGTAATTTATATATTGTTACAAATTTTGTTTTAAATTGCAGCTTTTGCCGTTTCCGCCTTAGCTTCCAATTGGGATCGTCTGGGTAAACCATTTAATCCACTTCTTGGAGAAACTTACGAACTACAGAGAGATGATTATCGTATTGTTTGTGAGCAAGTTTCACATCATCCGCCAGTTTCTGCATTTCATGCAGAATCGGAAGATTTTAAATTTCATGGTTCAATTAATCCCAAAATTAAATTTTGGGGTAAAAATGTTGAAATTCATCCAAATGGCATGGTTACAGTTGAATTTCCCAAGTACGTACAAGTTTTTATTAATATCGACATTGAAAAGTGAAATTCTAATAAAGAATGTTTATTTATTTATAACTCATTGGAAAAAACAAAAACAAAAAAATTGTTAAATAAAAATGAAAGAAAATTAATACCTAATAAATAATATAATTATTCTCCACATATTCGACAGATGGAATGAAACATACACATGGAGCAATGTCAATTGTTGTGTTCACAATATAATTGTTGGTAAACTATGGATCGAACAGCATGGTACCATGGAAATAACAAATCATTCTACTGGCCATATTGCCACAATAAACTTTAAGCCCTCAGAATCCACAGACAAAGATCTGCACAGAGTAGAAGGCTTCGTAAAGGATGAAAGGTACACAATATTTATTTAAATAATATAATAAATTGGTATACTTATATATTTTCATTGCAGCCATAAGAATATATTCTTTCTGTATGGAAAATGGACCAAATATTTAAAATGCTGCACTTTTGAGAATTACAATCAACATATTCATGGGAGCAAAATTAAAGATGAAATCGATTCAACAGCTTCACCAGATGTTACACCACGAAAAATGTTTTCCAAATTAAATAGTTTTAAGCTAAATTCCTTCCGTAGTTTATCTATACAAGATGTAAGTATAGAAATTAATTTAATGAAATATAACAAAAATATTTCATTCACTTTTTTAGCATGAAAACTTCCCACCTAGTGAGCTAGAGGGTGATTTGCCGAAAAGTGAATCAACTTTCTCCCTGGATATACCCGATTCTACATTGTTATGGAGTTCCAAACCCAGGCCCGACAATAGTAGCGAGGTAAAAAATATAGAATATAAATGATATATTAGTTGGAAAAACCCTTCTTTTTTTTAAATTTTAGTACTATTCCTTTACTAACTTCGCTCTACAATTGAATGCAATGGATAATAATATGATACCACCAAAAACACTTTGCCCCACCGATGCTCGTCTACGTCCTGATATATTATGTTTGGAGAATGGTGATTTGGATGGAGCATCAAAGGAAAAGACAAGACTGGAAGAAAAACAAAGAGATTCTAAAAAACATCTAAAGTCTATTAATATTGGAGATTTTACTCCAAGGTAAAGTATTTAAAATAATTCTCACAAAAAAAAATAACATTTTTTATTTACTTTTTAGATGGTTTAAAAAGGTCTATAGCCCTTATACAAAAAGTGAAATTTGGCAATATACTGGATGCTATTGGGATCGCAATTACGAGAATACAAATGCAATATTTTAGATACAAAATTTATACTATACAGACATACAAAATTTCTACGCATGTACACAAGTTCCGATGCACACAAACAAATATATAAAAACTGTACAATTTGTTGTTATTATATATACATCATATATATTATAGAAAACGTTTGAAAATAAAGTCTGTAGCCGCTTCTGTTTAGAAACAGTGTAATTTCAAAAATTCTTTTAGTTTTTATTTAAGTATTGAAGATATCATCATTTTGTGTATCAAATTTGGCAATCTTCTTTCCAAGAGATCATTAGCAATTTGTATATAAATATTATAGAGCAAGATCAATACTAAATTGGAGATTATCAATAGATAAAGCTTTAATACTGTATGGTAAAAACATTTTAATTATTTGCGAAGGCGGAAATGGGCAAACTAATACACTTTGCACCTGGTTTTTTGAGATCATATACATATCTACATATTTTTTTTTATATATTTTTTGACTTCAGTTTTAAAGTTGTGAAAGGTGAAAGTACGAATATATATTTCAAATTTAGTTGGCATAGCTTCAGCAGTGTTCAAAATGTAGACAAATCCAATTCTTCTCAGTATTGAAATGCAACAGTACTTCAGTTATCAATTAGTTAAATTAAATAAAAAATCAGTTGAAAAAAATGTTTAAATACAGAAAAAGAACACAGATCTTATTTACAGACTGCTATAACATTTTTTTTGTTTTTCATGATATCAAAACCAAAGATGCTAGTTCGATGTGCTATTATAATGTAGACAATCTGACCAAATTTTATCAAAATCAAACCACTATATCATATAGGAACGCGCCATAGGAACGAGCGGTCATTGCGTGTCCTGTCTTTCGTGTTTTTTTTTTTTAAAAAGTTAAGAACAAAATATAATAAAATAAAGATCAATTGGTTTTTTTTTATGGAATGTAGTTTTTGTCTCAGTGTAGTAATTTTTAATCAGCACTGAATCACATTTCAACCTTTAATCCACAATAAAGATCCGTTAAAAAGGAACACCACAGAGATTTGCAAGAACTTCTTATCATCTGACGAGACTTTCCATAGTCAAGTTTAATGTATAACGATTTCTACCAGTTTTTATATATAATTTAAAATTCAGCAACTTTCCATGTTTTAAATATATTTGAAAGCAAAATTTAATTTTTCAATTTAGCGCGTTCTTTTCTGACACCAAACAGAGACTACTAAAAATTTTCTAGCTTGCATTTTGCACAAGTTTATTTTTTCAATATCCAACGAAATTTTCTAATTAAATATATATATATTTTTTTTTTGAAACGCTGCATTTAAAACAAAAATTAAATTTGGAATGTAGCTACACATGTATATTTTATATAGTAGATAGAGGTATGTATAAATAAATCATTGGTAATGTTAAAAGTAAATATAAATTTATGTAATTTCTTACAATATGACGTTCAACAATAAAATGTACTATACACATTACAAGTATACGATAAAAATAACCCAGATAAACCAGTATACATTCGTTTCACTTTTTACAATTTGATAAGATTTTCGGTTTTTGTTATTTGTTTTTTTGTCTTGGTTTTTTTTTTTGAGATTTACAAAGTGCTGGCTTCGATATGTGGAATGTTATGTAGTCCTGTATCTGGATTGGCCCAATAATAATTAGGTGGACCTTGGCTAAAACAATATTTCATATCAAGAGGCTCTCCCTCGTCTACGTAGTACATTAAGTAAAAATTGCACATTTCATCTTCACTTGTGGGGCTATAATTAATAGAACGGAATATTTGAATTTATAAATATTTATGAAAATTGAATATTTGACGGTAACATGAATAATTAAGCTATGTTTGTGAACGAAATGGAACATTATTGCATATATGAGTATAAAAAATGAGAATGTTGTAGTCGAGTATACCCGACTACGGGATCTGTCCGTGGTTATAGCTGTGGATATTTATGTATTTATATACAACTGTTTTCTTCAATAACTTCGGTGTTTATTATATATTCGCAATGATATTCAGATCAGCATTAGAATTGACATAAATAATCACTTTAAAATTAGGCCTATAAAATATATTTGCTAATTATATTTGATGTCTTTAGCTCTTATAGTCCCTGAGATATCTGTGTTCACACATACAGACAGACGGGCGGTCGGACAGGCAAATGAACAGGGCTAGATCGAATCGGCTATTGATATTGATCATGAGCATATATACTTTATATGGTCGGAGTAGCCAACTGTTGGGTTTGTTTCATAAATACAGTTTGATGATCCCCTTTTACTTATTTTTAATAAAAATAAATAAAGGTATAAAAATCTGTGTTTCTTTTTTCAAAGTAGAGAATATTTTTAAAGTAAACAATTTAACACTCAAATTTTTATTTTAAGTTATGAAAAATTTCAAAGCAATATCATGTAAGTTTTAGATAAACCTCAAAGGACTATTAAATGTATGCGATACGAAACGGCAGTTTGTACTCTTTACAGAGCAGCAAAAAAATTAAAATAAACTTTATAAAAATATCAAAAAGTGTTCTCTAATGTATAAAGTAGAACTTCCATAATTGTTATAAAAGTTCATAATAATAAAAACCAAATTCTTACCCGACTTTTGTCGTACGTTGTCGAGTGCTCTTCATGGTACATCTAGCAGCGACATAATCACCGCTTACAATGGGTGATGAATTCTCAACATTATAAAACATTTGCGGTGTTAGAGGATCTCTCTTGCCAAGCAGCGTCCATTCCTGAACACCCTGAGCATTCGATCGAACTCTATATCCTGACACAACTTTGCCCAGTGCATGGGTATGAGTACGATAAGCAAATGGATGAATTGTTTTATTTTCGCTTATCTCGCAGGAAGCCTCCATGTGTTCCGTTTTCATGGCTGGAATGAAGCCATCAGTGCCCAAAAGTAAAGTGCCAGCCAATTTTGTTAGCCTGTAAAAGTAATATTAATATAAGTACAAAAAATGTGCTCATAGAAACAATTACTTACGGCTCTTCAGTATATTGTAGAAATATGCCAGAATCATCAGTAGCTCCATCTAAACCCAAATATTAAAATCGTTATTAAGAAATTAAAGTGTAACTAGTGGTAACTTACTTTGAAATTTATCAACATGAGCATAATGAACTTGTAAAACCAAATATTGGGTATGCGAACCCTTGCCCACTTTAAAACCAACACCTGGAGGTAAATCCAATCTGGGTGCGTCTCTTGCCCACGCATACAAAATCTACAAAGAAACAAGAGAATTATAATTCAAGTATAGTTTAAATGACTAAAAAAAACTCACCTGAGAATGAGAATGTGGACCACACGGACTACCCGTTTCCTCATGAGTTGATTTTGCCATTTCCCCACAGTTCCTGTGAATTATGAATTATTAGAAAATATTATTTAATAATATTATACAATATATTTTACCAAGTTTGTTTTGTTGTTCCAGGTTCACCGCATCCATAAAGCAACATATGATGTGCGGTATTCATAGTTGCGTTTGGTTTATAGCCAACTAAATAATAAACAAAAAATAATTATAAATTGCATTTGTTATTTAAAGAATTTTTTTGAACATACCTATATAGTATGATGTTGTGGGATCTACTTTGATAGGTGTGCACAAGTACAAATCCGGCTAAAAGAATGTTCATTAGTTAGTTTCATTATTTTTAAGCTATAATAAATGTTTTTAAATAATTTTTCTAAATAGTTCATGAATTTTTTCGACTATAAAATAACATAATAAAAATGTTTTTATAGCAATATATAAAAATGGAACTTTTGTTTATGCTCAATAGTTTCTAAGATTAAAACTATATTTTATATAAAAAATCGTTAAATGGTTCAAAAAATTAATAAATACATTTTCAGTTTTCAATTATTATATCCTTACAATATATTAATAAATTAGATTTTTTGGCGCGAAATGTGTATCGCATAGAAGATAGATCTGATCCTATAAAGTATATATATTCTTGATCAGCACAACGAGCTGTGTCGATATAGCCATGTCCGTCTATCTGTTTCTATGCAAGTTATAAAACTATTTTAATGAAATTTGACACAGATGCTTCTTTCTTTCTTTCAGGCAGTACATTTCAGAATCGTCCGGATCGGACCACTATATCCACTATATAACTGGATAGGTACGATCGGTCAAAATATTTATTTTTCAGGATATCAAAACCAATCTTGACATATCGATGTAGAATGTTTTAAACAATCTGTCTTAGTTGGATTAGAATCGGATCACTATAATGTATAGCATAGTATGTAATTTTTACAATCTAAAAAATTTCAACAAAATTGATTCACAATATAGTATAGTTGCAATAGGAACAATTGAGTGAAAAATGAGTTTTACTATGCAAAACTTTTTTGAACTCAATAGTTCGATATGAAATTATGATTTCTACAAACTAAGAAAGTTTAATCAAAATCGAGCCCCACTTCATATGGCCATCGAAAACAATCGGTCGAGTATTTAAAGTTTTCTTAGAAAATCATTGCAAGTGTATATAGCTAGCCGTTTCTCTATTGGTTTTCTTATTTTTGTGGGTAGAGGGTATAAAAACCTTCACATACCAATTTCATTAAATAATTTTAATAAATTTTTTTCACTAGATACACTATATTCACAAATAAAATACACTCGCTGTTAGAGATTAGTTGAGATGTCCATACAAAAAAAAAAAAAAAATTCAGATAAAACACGTACTTTGACTTTGACTAAATGCATTTGCGTATTACGCATACGCAAAACGAAGATAAAAGCGTGGGAATAAACGCATGACGCCAATTGCCAACGTCATCAGTGCGCATCATATGTTCCTTATACATATGTATACTCAATTTATATGTCAGAAACTACGTATAGTATTCAATTCATAATGTACATATGGTTCCGTATTGTTTGTAAATTTGTAGCTTGATAACAAAAAATCAACCATGTTTATGCAAAGAAAAAACGATTATGAATTTTATGTGTAATAAATAATTTTATTTTAATTTCATTTTTAACAAAGTACAAAAAATTATTATATTGCAATTTTAAACAATTTTTAAAAAACAACAAACGTGTGATGTAGTAAAAATTAATGATATTTAAATTTATGGATGAATGTATATATGTATGCATGTATGTATGTAATCATAGAAAGTATGTGCATATAAATTCTGTTGTTTCAAATTGCTCAACTATCATATACCTTGTTTCCAGGTATAAAATATGCACCAATCGAAAATAAAATTATTCGTGTCCATAAAAGTATTCTAGTTGCCTTTTTATACCCTATGAATAATAAGGTTATAAATGTATGTAACAGACAGAATAAGAGTCTCCGATCCTACAAAATTAAAAGAATTAAAAAGAGATAAAAAAAAAACAAGAAAAACGGCTATATTCGGTACGCCAAAGCTATATATGGCTATATCAAATAAACTCGACGTGCTGATCAAGAATATATATACTTTATGGGGTCTCTTTTAATGCGTTACATATTTTGTGACAAAATTATAATACCCTCTTGCAAGGGTATAAAAATAATAAGTTATACATAACAAACATAATTATGAGACTCTCTGTTTAGCTTTTAACAAATTTTTCCAAAATGACACTTCAACCTCCCATATGGTATATTTCTATCTAACTTACTAATTCTGCCTTAAATACAGCTGTGTTCTACATTAAAATAACGATCAGGTATCATAGGATAGAAACTCTCTACTAAATGAAAATAAGATAAGTCAATATTAATATTAATAAAAAAAAGATTTTTTTTCAATGTAATTTTGTAAGTCTTAACTATCTCGTAGAACACTTAATAATAAAATGTGTTAAAAGCGTTTTTGAACAATACTTGGTCTAATATAGTCTCCGATAAGAGAGGGGGTTTTACCACCAATAGGAAAACAGATTATTCATTCAACTCATATACTGATGCTGTTAAAAAATATATGTATGTATATATGTACTTCATAAGTATGGGGGATTCCTTTTTCAACCTGTTACATACACGACTTTTATTAAACCAGATTTAACCGATATTTAATGGAATACAGGGTCTGAAAACAATCTATTAATGTCATCAGTAATAATACTATATGGTTTTATTGTCACACATATGGTATAATCTGTTTGTAATCTGCGGCTTAAGCGTTTTGTGCCACGTTCATTAAAATATACGTTCCATATGTTGCACATATGATTGTGTATACATTTCTATACATTTTTGTATATACATTCTACGTGTATACATACATGTTTTTGTGCATACATACACACATAGAATTGAAAAATCACACTTAAACACGACATTTATCTTACAGTTTGTGGAGAAACCGATGGCATTAGGAATGGAAATGAACCAACAGAATCCTCGGCGCTATATTTGCCATTATACATTCCATTTCCTAAGTAACTGTGCAACTTCTGATCCACCAGACCGAACGCAGTTATAATATTCCATAGCAATATGTAGGAATAGAATATACGCAGCAGAGGTGTCATTTCAACATATATATACGAATATATACACTATACGTTTAAATTTAACTTTGATTAATATTCAATAATGATTAAGCCTCGTTTGACGATAAATGTATATTTAATATTCAATACGTTCTGACAAGTATGTAGAGGTATTTTTCCTAGAGGTGGGCTACTATCGATTGAACTATCTGTAGGTATTCAACTTATGTAGTCGTGCGGCTATCGATAACACTTGAGAGGCTGCATTTTCGTGTATCGGATTGATAACACGTCTTGCGCATTTTGACTTTTTCAAAAAATGATAAAAAGACGCAGCAGTTGAAGTCGTTGTAAATTTCAAATTGCTTTTACATATATAATTTAACATATTTTTTGATAATACACAGAAAAACGCCAATGGTATTAAGAAATCTTTAGACTATATAATATATTTGTTTAATTTTTGTTATAATTTATTTGTCTTAATTTCCGCAAAGAAAATGCAAACTCCATAAACCCAAATATATGTTTATTAGTCACTCGAAGCTTGTTTTTCCATTAAAATAATAGTAACGACTTCTGAAAGCAAAAAGAAATCATTTTCAGGTGTAATACCTACCATCCAACATCAAGAAAACATTTTAATGTTTGTCCGTGATGTATCTACCAATTACATTCACTTACATAGATGATATCTTCCTTAATCTATAGTGCACTAGTACACAAACTAGTGAAATAAAAGGCAGCAGGAATATAAAAAAGTTTCTGAAGAAGCTCGTCAAAATAAATAAGTGTAGAAACTGTTTGTTTTGGGGAAAAACTAATTTATTTATAATACACAACAGTCTATTCAGCTTGCTGTTGCAGAAACAACATTTAAAGAAATGGGAAAAGTAGGAAATGTTGGAAACTAGGGCCTACGGACTATATATTAAGTTGGCGTTTAGTTTTGATTGGAAATATGTACTTACCTAAGCCGGGAAAGCATTAAAACCAGTTCTCCAAAAATGTATATTATGTTAAACGTCATAACTTAGTAGGTTTAAATGGCACTTATAGAATTAAATGAATACGGCTTATGGAAGCTGAACGTAGGTTTATCTTAGCTTTTCTTAAAGATTTGTGAAATTTTAATTATTTCTAGCACTTACCAATCAATCAATTTTATATATTAAACGATCATTTACTTAAAAATATCTTTAAAACCTACGCACTGTAAAGTAGAAAATAACGTTTTCAACAGATTAATCTATTATCAAGTAATAATTTTTCTGACGTAAAACGGTTCAATGTCGTATTTATAACTTCCTGAAAAACTTCTATGTAAAAAAAATACATGCATGTATATCGTGTTTATATAAGTCTCAAGGAAAAATTACCTTTTCTTTCAAAGTGCATTCAACTCATTATCAGTATTTATCATAAGAATTAAAAAATGATCAATCATGTTGAGATCCGTTTAAATAATTGATCAAAAAAAAAATATATATCGTCTTATGCATTGCATTTTATTGTTCGTTTATATATGGAATTTATGTATATATAATATATCTATATGTATTTATGTATATATATTTTGGTGTATATTTATAAACGTAAAAACATATTAATTACAAATTACACAAAGCTTAAATATTTCTCACATTTTATAGCTCACATTTTGTATAAACTTGAAAACTCATATCTGTTGTTAAATTCTAAATGACTACCAGTTGGCTGAGGTGGTAAATCCTCAAATGTGTAAGCTAATAGAGCTCCATTGTTATCATGTACTGTGTAGTTGAGATCATTATGTGCTCCAATTAGATTACCGCTGTAGTCCTGGGTGGAATATGAACATGGGTTTGTAATACCATCTGATTCAACCAAACTGTTGCCTATACTGCTGCTACTACAAAAGCCAATATGTGGCGAATGTGTTGAGGTTAGAATGCTGCAGTCGCTGTCTTCGGTTGCCGATGGAATTGGATTGAATTCGTCATTTTGGAATGTATGCCCGCCATATGAGAGCGCACTGTTATGTATTTCAATGTTCATTGTAACGGTTTGTGGCTGTACAGTAAACACCGGCTGATGGGATGTACTTTCCGAACCACAGTCTTCGACATAACACTCGTGCGTATCTGGCACATAGGGAGGTATATGATGGCTAGCCGAATGTAAATTCGCATCATTTACAATGTTCTCCTCGGAATCAAATACGGGCTCACTTAGATTATTTTGGCAATCCTCATAGTTTGACTGAGTTTTAATTACATTTAAGATATGATGGCTAATACCTCGACTATTTGACGGTGAATTCACTTCCAACAATGAGTCTTCGTTTTTCGGCGAATTTTCAAATAGTGGCAAATATTGAAGAACAACTTCCGATAAATTCTCTGGCGTATTAATGGGATTATTAATCTCAGATATATCTTCCATTTTAATTGTGCTGTTTTCTGTGTCTGTATTTTGCTTTACATCGCAATCACTATTGTTATTCGTTTGTAAAAAGTCCGTTGACGGATAGCTTAAATAATTATGTTCCAAAGGTAGTATAATATCGACAGTATCTGTGGGGATCTTCACATTGTATTTATTATTATTTTTTATGGTATCACCTGAATCGTTTCTCGCCCGTTTCGACGACATCGTAGCAGATTGACATGTAGAGGTAGATCTTTTGTTTTTTCGACCGGCAGTGCATGTTCCATTAATTGCGACAGAGGTCGATGTATTGTGTGTGTCATGCTTAATATCGTTGTTATCATTAACATCCTGATTTTGCTTTAAAACAACTGATAATCTCGATTGTTTTTTTTGTGGCCTATATTTATAATTTGGATATTCTATCATATGAAGTTTTCTCAGCTTTTCTGCTTCAATAATGTATGGTTGCTTATCATCTTTAGACAAAAGCTGCCATCGCCGTCCCAATTCTTTTGATATCTCAGCATTATGCAAGTCTGGCGTTCTTTCGCAGATTTTTCGCCGTTCCATTTGACTCCAGACCATGAAGGCATTCATCGGTCTTTTAATATGGCCAGGAGAGTGTTTTTTTGTCTAAAAATAAATGAAAATGTTTGCAGTTAATATATGATTATATAATTCAAAATAAATTAATATATAGAAATGAGAGAATATATATCAAGTCATAATTAAGAGGCAAATATTTCACAAACTTATCGAGCAGCTCTCTTAATTTATCGATAAGGAACTGCCAACTTGTTGATATTCATAACCGATTACATATATATATATATATATATATATATATACATATGTTTGTATATATGTATGTATATATGCTATGTTTATATGCATATGTATGTACATACATAATACATGCATTTTTTTTGCATAGATGTACTTATGTATGTATGTACATATGTAGCCAAAAATGGTTAAAGTGAATAACCGTTTTATTTACACGAAAGCGAGACAGTAAAAACACTATTAATAGCGTTAACTTCGACCTTGTGGCAGTTCGTGAACCTCGGGTTCAACCAACCGATGTTGCCTGCAGCAGCAGCAGCAGCAACGACCGAGCCAGAGCAACAACAACAGCAACAGCTATGTATTAGCTGAAACGAATGGGATGTCCAGTGATGGGTGAGGTGGGGGCCAGACGAATGCTACGACGACGGTCATTGCCATTTCTTGTGCCCTTGCTTCAAAAAAATTGTGAGCTCTCAAATGTTTCAATGTCGTTTGACATTGTTGATGTCTAATAAGATTTTCCTCACACAAATAAACACGACCAGACGCAATTATCAGTATATGGATGTGTACGCATAAATACATATATATAAATGTATGTATATATCTGCATTTTATATACTCTTGAAGTATACTCGACTAGAGTCAATATAAAGTTTTTAGACTTTATACAAATTCAAATATATACATGGTATATAATTAATTATCTGCTTATTATCTTCTCATATTTTTAACTTCGTTTATGCGATTAAACTCACGATATTCTTATTAAGCATATACCCCAACAACAAGAAATGCACCTGTTCATCATTATACATACGTCATTTTAAAATTCACGGAGTATACTTTCTAGGGTTGCCACACACCTAAAGTTTTGAGAAACTCACTTCCGCAAAAACTGAAAATTATAGCCTACAAATTAAATAAAGTTTCATGTCTATATACACAAACTTCACGTTGTGAAATGATTCAGCTGAATTAATTAAAATTTTCAAATTAAATTTACAAGTTAAAGTTGCATTTTTATCAAAATGGGAAACGGAATTAGGAACATACTAACTACATTTGTATGTATGTATTTATTTCACTATTTCACCTAAAAGCTTTATCTTTCATGCTTCCAAGACATGTTTTAGCTTGTTTATTTGTTATCCATTAATGGACGGAATTACTATTTCATCAATGAGTCACTTTAAAACTGAAATGTCTAATATACATACAAACATACAAAACAAACTCTGGTAAGTATAAATGTCTAAATACATACATATTTATAAGCATGCATATATATGCTTGTTGTACCTAAATACAATTTGAATCTAATCTGCACGGAATATCTTATCAGTCATAGAATTCGTTGACCTGTTCTATCCGATTCAATCGTCGTATTCTGCAACTACGAATTTCATGAAATCTACAAAACATACATACAAACATTTAGTATACAATATATATAAATATTAACAAATTAATCCTATTTTTCATGGTGAAATTTTTTAACATACATATACATCCATTCCGTATGTAAATTACGCTGCAAATAAATAAACACGCGTGTTCCGGTTTTTATATTTATTTAAAATATTCTATGATTCAGATTTTAATGATTCTGCTCAGTTTGATCGAGTTGTTTTTCAATTTAAGCGAATTTCATATATAAATAAATTCAGTAATAGAAATAATCGAATGAATATTTATTTAGGGTCAATGACATTGATATTTTTGAAATTTAGATAATCAAGTTCGTTTATCACGTTTTGTGCGTTAAGACCTAATGCATTAACTTAACGAAGAAAACTCAAGCAAAAAATTTAGGACTATAGAATATTATAGAATAATAGTGATAATATTAAAGAATAACAATAATATTTTGAGGTATTAATCAGGCAACGCTGCCAATTTTTGTTCAAATAAACAATTTTCGCTTTATACCGCAAAATAAAAATACTTAATAGATAATATATGATTTTTTTCGGAAGGCATTGCAAGTATTTTTCCAGATTTCGAATAAAAATAGCACTTAGCAAAAATAAACAAAATAATTTTTGAATTATTTTACGTTTTTCATTGCATCGAAAGTGAGATTTAACTACCACAAATAAATTATACATTAAATAAATAAATATGTATGTATGTATTAAGATATAAAATATTCAACTAAGCTTTTAAGTATTATAATTAAAATGTATTTTACACTTGAGTGAATTTAATTCACTAGCTCAACGTCAAATCAAATTCACTTCCGCAAAGTGTAATCGAATGAGAAATGAAAACGCGTCTGTTAATATTAATCTATGTATCTGATTTATCGATAACATATACTCACTTTAGTTGCATCTGAATACGGTGTACTTGAGTTAACAGGAACGCGTGCAGATCCAAATACCAAATTAAAATGATCATCTCCTGTTTCCATTGCATGCGCGTTTTCTGTTGGAGATCTTTTGCTTTTGCTGCTGTTGATGTTGTCATCGTTATCCATTGTAATGTGTGTATATCGATAAGGATTAACTTGCAGACTTTTGTATATATATATTTTTGTTTATAGTTTTATAAAAGTTTGTTGTATAAACGTTGTTAGTTCTTGTTTTTTGTTTTGGTTTTTCTTGGTTGTTACTACCGCTCTGGTATGGCAGGAAGAGTTAAGTTAGTTCGTTGCTGTGCTCCAAATTTTAGAGCAGTATCAAAAGATGTTGATCCCTGAGAAGACTGCGTAATAATATTTGATTTTTATTAATATATATGTTTATCCACATACTTAGGTACAAGTAATATTGCATGCATTTGTATGTAGATATGTATGTACTATGCACAGACATGCATACATTATGCAGATCCATTAATATATATGAATGCATGTATTAGTAAGTTTTACTTGTAAATATGTATGTAAATTGTATATATGTATTTATATGTATATGCATGTATATATGTAAACACAAGTAATATCTGCTTATAGGTATATATGTAAATGCGCAAATGTTTAAATATATGTATGTAGATACATAAGTATCTTTAAATTACTGGATTAGTTATACAGATATATATGTATTTATGTATGTGTGCATGATAGATAAAACGCATAAACTTCAATTGCATTTAATGTCCATTTAAAAACATTTATGTATGCACAAATATAAATATGTACGTCTACGTGCATACATACATATGTAAAGAACTAATATTTTTATGCAGAATTCGTACATGGAACATACGTATGTATTTATGTAAGTGTCTACATATGATCGTGAAAATGTATGTACGAATATAAATATGTAAATATATATATGGATATATTTGATCGTGCTTATGTACGTATCAATGCATGTACATTTATATACAAACACATGTATGCATGTAGATACACTTGTGCACATGCACAAACGCATACATTTATACAGATACACACACACACGCACACACATTTGTACATACGTGTATGCATATTGACTCAAGGTGAAACTGGTTCCTTGTTTTGTGTTTGCAATGTTCAAAGACTCACGTTCGAGTTTCGTCTGTGGTAATGAGTTTATTTTATTTTATTTTATATTGTACATGCATACATACAAACATGTAAATATATATATATATATGTACATACATATAAGCATTTGTATACAAATACACTCTTGGCAAAGCGCTTACACACACACATACACACACACTTATAAATGTATATAGCCAGGCACATATATATTTATATATATATATATATATATATATATAAATACACATGCACACGTCGTACGTACGACGCTTTGCTTGTTTTTATTGTTGTTGTGACTGTTGCATTTTGCGTTTTGAACAATGAATCGCTCCCGGAATAATTCTTAATATTCACATGCACTTTATAAGCATACAAACGGACATATATTTATGCTAAAATGTGTACATATATACACGCATACTAGCAGAAATATATAGATACAATTATATACGCATTTGTACATGCACACACAAAAATATTTGAATTTACAAGCCACTCACAAGCACAATGACCAGCAACAAATGCAGGTTAGTTTTTTTTATTATTAAATATATATATTTTGGATTTAATCACATTATAGTACACATAGTCAGACATACATACAGAGGTCTATATGTATTTATTTATTAAACACTTGTTGCTTAATTGCTTTTATTTAATTGTTACATTTTTGTTTGCTTTTGAAATATTCAATATTAAGTTGCTTATTTGGTTTTTGAAATTTTGAATTTGTAACTTGTTTTATCTTTTAAAGTTTAGCGATTTTTTTTTTAGTACGGAGCGGAACACATAATGCGACCGACTGCTCCGCGCCAAAGACTTTAACATTGTTGTTCAATTCAATCTCAGCGCCAAGAGGAGCTGCTGCTGCTGCTGCCACAATCGCAAAAGCAGCGAATATACGCGACGAACGCGAAACGATTGGGATACGAGTTGAATGAGACGACGACAAACTACATTCATGCATGCGTACATACATACACACGTACGTACATGCATACATGCATATGTCTGTTGTAGAGTATGTACATACATACATACATGCATGCATACATAAATAAACTCGAACGAATACTCTACGCAAAATATTATATGTACATATGCATGAACATACATACATATGTTTCTATATTTATTTGTTTGTATTTTAGATTGTTTTTATTATTATTTCTACTTGCTTGTATGTACGCACCATATGTACATATTCGTATGTATGTATGTCTGTATTATTATTATTGTATATATTTTTTCTTAGCGTTTTCGTTTCTATTTTGTATTAACCGTTGAAGTCGTCGCCGATCGCTTACAGCTGTTCAAGTGAACTGCTTTGCAAAGTTTATGACTTGAATCCCAGCAATACATCCCACACGCATACATACATACACGCATATGTACATATATATGTATGTACATACACATTTATGCATTTCTTGCGCTTGCATATTTGAAATGGAGAGCGAGAGAGACTGACACGAGTGTATGTTTGTATGTATGTGTGTATATGAGACGGCTCTCAGACAAACCTCGGGCAGTCCGCAGCGCGGTGATATAGAGGCCCAAATCTTATATATAATTTTTTGCACATGAGTATACAACAAATATTATGAAGATAAACTACAATCCGTAACTATTATTTCTGATAACGACTGTTTGAACAAAATTAAAAATGTTTAGATAGTTGAGAACATGCTTGTCAACTTTTTGGTACCCTCAAAGAAGATAATATATGAGTGAATGGACATGCATGGACATGCCCAAGTACGGACGGCATCATGTATGCATGTGGCATCGAAATATTTAACATGTTTAAACTTTATCTAGCTGTATTTTTTAAATATATATTCTATTTCGCTTTTAATTGTACAACAATATTTATAGCAATTTTATCAAATATTTTAAATTCTATTATTTATTTTTTTAATTGTACATATTTTTTAATAGATTTATGTGGATTCACATGTATACTTAAATATCTTAATCTTCAAATTTATATTAATGAAGGTAGTACTACCCGCACTGCGGACCTGTTGCTGCTATCAACAGTTTTATTAGCTGCTCCAGCTGGCTGTGCCTGTGTGTGAGTAACCAACAGAGCACGAATGAATGTCCATATGGTGTGTGTATATGTGTGTATCTATATAAATACAAACATATGTATGTATATAAACGTTAGGTAAATGCGGATGAATCAGCTGTTCAGCGAGTATTAATCATATGGTTAGCTGACATGCCTTCGTGTGTGTATGTTGTATGTGCGCAAGTACGAATGCATATAATGCTAGTATATATACATATATATTTACATACAAACATACAGACAAATGTACTGTATGTATTTATCTCCTTGCTGTTGTTTACTTCTGAGCAATTTTTAAACTGCGTTTTACATACAGAATGTATGAATGTATTTGGACGCAGACATTTACGAACATACATACATACATATGTATGTATATTAATATCTGTTTACAAATACATACCTAAATACATATGTATGCGTATAAATATTTACATATATGTATATGCATGTACAAACATGAATATAAATTAATGTATGTTTTACATAAAACATTTATACGTACATTTATATTTTAACAATACTTACATAGATGGTGTGACATTAAACGTTTGAACATGCATGTATGTACATACATAAACACAACTAATATAGTTTTATTCCTTCTTGGTATATACATATGTATATGTAAATACATACATACAATCATTCACAAGTGCAGTATTTCCTTAATAACACAACTATGTATGTATGTATGCATGCATACATAAATACAAATAATTCGTCCGATTTAATTAAAAATAAACCTCTAGGGGACATTCTGTTTTAAAGTCATAGTCCTTCTCTCTTTCTCATGTTAACTACAAAGCTCTGTATTTAAATATAGCGAAGACTAGCTTGACGTCATTTCCTAAGCTATCCGTTATCGTAAACAAAACAAATAAATATCGAGTTCGATTACACGATCACTTAATACAACGTTATCGTGAACATAAGCAGGTTAAAAATTAGAAACTAAAATTAGTTTAAAAACTCGATATAATTCGATTATCAAAATAAATACAAGATATTAAGAAAATATAAACGAATAATCAAATTATTTTTTATCGATATACACACATATATGTATACATAAATTCATATGTATATTTAACAAACCAACTGTTGGGGCTTAAATGGTATATGTTTCCAAAAGAAAACAATAATTATTATTTTTAGTATAAATAATTAATTATCCGTCCGAATAAGCGAATATTTTTCGACATTTTCCATAAAAGTTTTATAACTATACTGTATAGATACAAATACTTACATTTTTAAATTTATTATTAAAAATCCAAATCTTTGTCAATTTGTAAACTAAAATCATCAAATTTTATTATATCCGACGATTTCTTAAAAATATTGGGCAAAAAATAAATTTTTGCCACGCCCACTCACACCCCAAAATATATTACACATTCGTCATCTCTTATGGGGGTGTATCCTATAAGGAGTTGTTTGTGAGGTGTGGGTGTACTATGTCACAAATGGAGGGTGATTTACTTCAACGGATTTCACTGGGTAGTGCTTACATGTACATATATCCTTGGTAGACGCTTTTTTACAGCTTAGTAAACTTTACTAGGTGGAGTCATAATTACTCGAGTCCGACGATTCTCTGCAGAACGCGAAAAAAATCGATAAAAAAAAAAAGCTTTTCCCAAACTAGTAATAATTGCGACGGAAATGGTGTTTTTACTGATCGTCAACTGAAGGCAGATTTTCTAAGTCTACCAAGACATTGAATAAATCTTTCGGAGAGCTCTCCTAGGATCCTCCTAGCTAATGGAAAACACGCAAAATTAAAAATGTTTCAAACAACCTTCAACAACTGGCAATCTAATAACACGGTTTTGAAAATGACCTATAGTTAATTTAATAACCTGAAATATTATTGTAGATTATGTCATTTTTCATATCTTTAATGCAATCGCAAGAAATCCGGTTTTATTTGCGATATCGATCAAATCATTCGAAAGGGATCTAAAATTCCAAAAAAACGCTTTTGACTATTTGAATACAACTTGATAAAATTATGAGTCAAAAACGCAAATAAAAACGAAAACCAATTGTAAGCTAAAACAGAGCTGACTCTGTACTTTACACAATGTTCTTTTAACGTTCTCATCTCCGATAATCACATAATTAAAACCCTTGATTCGATTAGGCAGCTAAAACTTATCTGAACGGAAATAAGACATCATAGATTATATTTCATTTGTGAATTAATTTTATTGTACTGTGTTTTTTACCAAAACACATTGCCTGATTTAACTAAGAATTATTCGGATGCCACTGGCATTTGAAACTTAATGGTTATTTAAGAAACTACCGTGATTTGAAATGCGTCTGTTGATGCTTTTTCAAATGGTCGCTGCGTACGAATCGTCGACAACATTGTGTACATGCGTAGGGCTTCTCGCCCGTGTGCGTTCGAATGTGCCGGTTAAGATCATCTTGCCGTTTAAATCTTTTCTCGCATTGGCGACAGCGAAATGGACGATCCTGTACAAAATGTGGCATACCATAAGTGCCTGGGCCATCCTGTGGCGGTAATTGAGACAGTGTTCGCACTATTTCATCGGCGGACTCATATTTAACATCGGGCTTACCGCCAAAGCTGGATGTTAATTGATTTTCTGGCGATATTATTTGATATTTGTCACTATGCTCTGGCCGTTCTAATTTAATTCTTAGCGGTGTATGATCGAATGCAGCGATTTCTGCGGGTTTTGATTGATGGTGATTGTTCTGATTGGAATTCGCATCGTTTCCACTAAGTACTGCCATAAAATGAAACCCCGAATCGTCTTCTGTTATATTCTTTTTCGTCGACTTTAATCTGGCATTATTTGGCAGCGAACGCTTTGGATTGCTACTCTTTAATTGTCTGTCGTGTGTGGCCAAATGTTTGGTTAGGTGATCGCTCCGCGAAAACTTTTTACTGCACTGAACGCATTCAAATGGCTTTTCGCCTGTATGCGTGCGCAAATGGCGATTGAGCTCGTCTGAGCGCGTGAATCCCTTGCCACATTTTGGCTCCGAGCAAACAAATGGCTTGATACCCGTGTGCCATGTGAGATGGGAACGTAGGTGGGAACTTTTTCCGTAGCTTTTTGTGCAGTTGTCGTACGGGCAAACGAACTTTCGTTTGGGATCTGCTGAATGCGGTGTTGCCAGCAGTTTTATTGTTGGCATTATTCGAATTTTAGAATCACCAACGCCTAATTGTAGAGAATCGCCTCCTCCTCTACTTGATGCTAAATTGTTCTCAGTCTCTACAGTGTTATGTACATTTTCGAGATCCAATGGCGTATTGCCAAATATTGCTGAAGCCGGAGCATGTTCATTTGCGTGTGTACCATCGCCTAATGTTGGAAATACGAGTGGTGGTTTCGTTGCTTCTATTGGTGTTAACGTTGATGTCGTCAGCATTTGAGGTGTGGGCGTGTTTGGAATTACTTGTGACATTACGCTTTTAATTTACCCGATATTGCTGGATTGTGTTCCGGTTTCAAGAATGTCTGCAAGTGAAAATTGTTTTAATTTAATACCCGAAATCGTTTGTTTGACATCTTAAGGCGATAATATTTACCGAAGCAGCAACTATTAAAAATTAAAATAATTAATGGGCGTGGGCGTCGGCCATACTTATAAAAATAAAACTGTACATCACGAGAACACGAAAAACGTAATATTGCTATAATTTATTATGCTTCACACATTTCTAGGACAGTATTAAAAACATGCAATTCAGTAAATAAAATAATAATTTAGTTCATTTATTTTATTTATGGCGTACAGAGAAGATAATTTTAATTGCGATGAGAATTATCGATTATTCGATAGAGATAAGAAATGTTCGATTGTAAGGTAGACACAGTATTTCGACACAGAGCATTTGTATTAACAAAATATCAAGAGGGTGGAATGTTTTGTCGCATTAGTTGAATCAAATTTTATTAAAATCATTATGTATTTGAGAATAAATAATTTTAATTAGTTATTTTCAGGCATTTAAAAAGAACTGGTTGAAAAAATACTGTATAAGATCGTTTTTATTATGATGTCATTAAAACTTAAATTCATTAAAAATAGTCGAAAAAATTCAAAATTCACAAAATAATGCTGATGGTACTTGTGTAAAATAAGTCATAATATTTATAAGTACACCAAAGTTCCGAAAATGTGTTGCTTAAATTTATATGACTTGTGTATTTTTTACCACCACATTTTATTAATATAGGATTTTTATGCTCATATATTTTAATTAAAATTATGAGAGCAAGTATATAAGTATTTGCAACAATATAGATATATTTATGATTTTTTTTTCAATAATCATAAATATATTGTTACGTTTTCCCAAAATGGAGATGTGGATGCGACTAGTAGAAACACATTATCATGAAGTACAATGTATTCGTATTTTCGATAACAAAATGCATCTATACTAACAAACAATATCATTGTTTTCATTTTGGTAAGTCCATTTGTGAGATAATTAAGACGGGTAATCAATTGCATTTTCTTTTATTTTCCTAGGGTTTGTAAATATATATAAATATAATGCCGCAGAACTCAACAATAACTCGAGAATCTTCATCATCACCTACAAAACGGAGCAGCCGTCAACGACGTAAACCTACCATATGGACACGAGAAAAAATTTACAAACTCATTGATCTCTATCGTGACTCGGATTGCTTGTGGAATCATTATTCAGAGTTATACAAAAATAAGGACTGCCGTACTAAAGCCATCGAAAACATTTGTGCATCTCTCGGGATAACAAAAAATGACTATGGAAAAAAAGTCCACAACCTACGCAACCAGTTCAACTCTGAATTAAAAAAGTATGAACGTCGTTTGGAGGAAACTGAAGAAAAAACAGCACTTTCAGCAAAAACTTGCCGTTGGGAGCATTTTGAAACGTTGATGTTTTTGAGGCCAATAATAGAACCGCGACCAGGATATCAACCACAATGCAAGGTTATTCTTATTTATTTTTGTCTCATTTTCTTTCACAAACAATTATTTTTTTGTAGAAAACGCAGAAAACCCATGAATACAAACTTACTGAATCAAATACGGAGTCCCATGCATTATCAACAAATAACCAACTGGAAAACATCGTAGAGATACAGTTAATGGATGCTGGTAACAGCTCCGCAAAAGACCAAAGCACCTACGAAGCACAGGCAACTCAAAAATCGGATACTATGTTAAGCATTTCTACAACTGCAACTCCTTCTTCATTTGAAACTCGCAATAGTAATGTGATTACACAATCGAATGTTACCCGTGATCAATGGGATGCATTTGGTGAATTAATAGCAAATGAGTTTCGTAATTTGAATTCTGCGATTTCCCGAAAAAAGCTGAAACGTAAAATAATGCAAGTTATGCTAGAAATAGGCGAAGAAGATGATCAAAATTACACGAGCGTCAATTAACGTATTATTATTAATGCTAGTTTACTTTTATTATATGTACATGTAAGTATTAGATTTTTATTTTTAGAATAGCGCGTAAAACATTCAATAAAATGAAGGGATACAAATAACAACTAAATATCTTTGCATGTAGAAGAATAAATACTATTCTCTGACTAAATGCCCCTACGACAGCTATTCTAGCGGAATAATATTATTTTTGAAGCGATAGCGGTTTTCAGGTTTGTAAAAAATATTGTAAATTGTATATTCATTCGTAAGCAATGTGTGTCCTTATTAATTATCTTTCTATAATTATACTATGATAAATAAAAAACAGAAATGGTACGATCATCGTGTAAAATGTATATAATTCAAGCGTACCATGATGCGATAGTCGTGTATTACAATATCCGAGTCTTCAGCTAAATTTTGGATTATGTAAATTTTCATAATAATAAAAAGATTTGTTTCTGCAAATTTTTTTTTTTTCTAAAGTGAGATTCTCCTATGTAACAGAATAGTATCTTTAACTTCTTCCATATTTATATTCCTAAAAGTTACATCCTAAAATACGCTTATGAATAAGACGTTTGCAAAATCGCCTACTACCAAATTGCTTGCAAACATATTGAAAGTGCCATGCGTAAAAATCGAATACATAACGCATTCAGTGGAAATGCCATGTTGTCATTTACTATCGATAAATATTTAGCCAACTCTGGGTAGCTACGTGCTAGAGAACCAACACAAACATATCAATTTTTACATTCAAGGTGAAAAGTATGGAATTTATTTTGTTGAAAACGTGTGAACTAACTTCTCTTAATATATTGTGTAATTTCTTGTGGATATCAGAAAACAAATATTTTGGTGACTTTTCTAAAGGAACATTTATCTAGTGACTAGATTAAATCTAATAACTTCAGCCATTGACATTTCGCAACTGAGCTGATTTATTTCATTGTATATATGTATGAGTGTACATACATTAATACACTAGCTTATATATTGAATACTGTTGTACATATTTGAACAAAAGATAGAATGAGTAACGGAACTGAATATTAATAGTGGCTGTACAAAATGCCATCAACAGCATCAACAAAACGGAGAAAAAAAATGGATTTTCAAAAAGAATTACGCCCAAAAATTAGTGTTTTATATGGAACTGCACAACATACACTTGTCTATACTGTACATCCTGCTGCCTGACTATTTACTGCATCTGTTACGCATGATTGGAATCATGAGCTCACCAGTTCACGATCGCTATCCGTGCACGCCATCGCGGTGTACCCAGACTTCAGTAGTGCAGGAATCTAAGAAATCTGGAATGGCCGAGAATCCTGCGAGCGTATTTTTGGGATTGCTGGTTAATAGAGTTCTGCAAAAGTGTTCAACATCGCAGAAGCCTACAAATCCATCCATGGCGGGGGGCATCCAATTTGGTGCAAGTAGCGCACAATCGTTTTGCTACTTTTTCATCGATATGCAGCCTCACTACGATTTCGATGTCAACGATTGCCAACAATCGAACAACTACAAAAATATTTCGGATGAACCTCAATTCAGCAGCAATCCTTTAATGACAGTGGACGGAACTTCGGATTTAAAACTGCAACGTCAACGAAGTATTTCTGAGTGCAGTGATGATAGTTTCATATGCTTTGAGGATGATGACAACTTAAGCGATTCAGCTTCATTTGATTGGACGGATTGTAACAACGATAGCCAGGAAAATACAAAAAAGGTAAAATTAAAAATATAAAATTTTCAATTGAGAATATTATTTAACTTTATGTTTTAATTTTCTTTATCCAGGTGCGCTTTAATTTAAAACCAAAAATTCACGTAATGCACGCTTGGAACTTTGCGTATCGAGCCGCTCGCAAAGGAAGTTGGCAAGAGATAGCCCGTGATCGCGAAAGATTCCAACTAAGGATTAAACGTGTTGCGCCAATAATAAATGTTATTCTGAGTTCTAATCATCGAGAGAAAGTATACAAGGATCGTTTTTTAGATGTAAAATAGTGTTATGGCGTGTTCTCAATAATAAATCACTGTACATAAACAATTTTCTTCGTATGATTTTAAGAATTATGAGGCGTCATGCTTGAATTAAGCTTGCATGAGTGAATTAAAATTACAAATAATTTTAAAAATATTTTTTAAAGTATGGATAATTGACAAGTCATGCTGATGCGGCTTTAGTTTATCGTTTCATATTAGTAGAAGTATTTATAGGAAAACTTTAAATTTGTGATAAATGGTTGTTTTTTTTTGCATCGATTTTTGTTGGTGTGGGAAGGGGAGAAGTATCAGAGCTGTGAAATAAACTTGATCTGCGTACATTACAAATTTGATATTGATCAAGAATTATTTACAGTGTACGGTCGGAAAATCCTTCTTATGCCTGATACATAGTACAGGATACAAGGTGTAAATTAAAAATATGTACATTTTTGTCGTGAAGTGCTTAATAAATCAGTTTCGTTAATTCTGGAATCGCAAAATCGCGTCCCAGGCCCAATTTAAAAAAACCTTCTTACTGCTGATCTTCCAGTGCTGTGAAGAGATGACATATCAGCTGAACCAGGAGAAGCATACATCAGTCAGGTCCAACTTTCTAACGTTAGTTAATGGAACAAAGCTGTCAATGTAGATAAGTTAAACCATATGACATTTCCAACAAGGAGATGGAATTACCATCCGGTCAGCCTGAATTATCTGAATCTGGCTTGTATTCAAACAGTGAAGTATCTTGGTAAGAGATTGAACCATTTCAAAGCCAAAAAGGGTCAGTCGAACCTCAAGCTTTGTCAAACCAACTGACTTTTAGGCTACATGTCACAGCCCAGTCTGCGCAACAAGGTTCTACTATATAAAGCCATCCTTAAGCTTTTATTAACCTATAGGATCCAACATCCACGGCTTCAAATGAAATATAGAGAAATTCTCCATCTTTTGGGACAATCTGTCAATGTATTTAAGAAAATCAGTAATTCATAGACACTTTATTATGTAGTTCATCAGCAATGAAGTACAACAATTTAGTTACAGTCATTGTATGAATCTGGACGGTTACATTAACCCTCTTTTCTTTAGGATCCTCCAGGAGTGGTAAAGAATCGGCGGTTCTCGTCTAAGATGTCTACAAGTTGACTGGTAAAATAGACTTGTAGTCTATACGTGACATATTTGACTAAATTTAATAAATATTGACCGAAGGATTGTAAATAAATTATTTGAAAAATAAAATAACAAAGTGTGTAACGCATCAAAGAAACGTCTCCGATCCAATTAGCTACATATATTAATATAATTTTGTGCGTCTCCCAATCTGTTTCTATACAAACTATTCTGTAAGTTTTTGAGCTATCTTGATGTCTTGGCAAAGAGGTGTCTTTTTGCTACACGCAGTAAATATATTCGAAACTGATCGGATTGATCAACTATATTTTATAGCTGTCATAGAAACGATTGTTCGAAAGAATACTAAAGTTCTTAGAAAGTAAAGTTTTCATATTTTAAAGTTTTATTATATATTATTACTTTGTAAAATTGTCAAATGTGAAATTTGATTTAAATATGGACCATTATATGATCGAAATGTCATAGTCGAAAAATAAACTTTTTTTTGTATTTAAAAAAAAAGAATATTTGTTTGAGGAGTTTTCTTTAATTTCCTATAATTGTTCCAGGTAAATTCTTCACAATCAGCCTGTTTTGTGATTGAAAATTGAAAATAAACAATTGTTTTTAAAATGTACTTTCTAAAATTTATTTTTGAACTTGAACTTTAAGCGTGCGAAATCAAATTAACCAAGGGAATACAATTAATCTTTGAAATTTATTTACTATAATATCGATATAAATTAAAATGTTAACATGCTTACCGTGCCTTTGGTTGTGCTGAAAACACGTGATTTGTTCGTTTTTCATACTGAATGTTTAGTAATTGTTAATTTAAAAACGTTTAATCAAATGTTTAGATTCAATTAATATCGATTATAAGAAACATATCCAAATATTGGACAACAAGTGTTTAACATCGATATATCGATACATTTTCTACATCTCTAGATTGCTCATTGTTTTTGCACTACTTTCGTTTTTCTTGCATAATTATTAAACTTGCCATCGAGGTTGTTCAGATACTTTTAAATAGTTGAGTTGATCAGTCATGCAGTGTCCGTTTCTTAACCGTTTTAATGCGAATTATTTGCGCAACTATGCTGAGATTTTGTACCAATCGTATGGAGTCTTCTGTCCGGTAATTGGCAAAACAGTTCAAAATACTAGTGAAAAGAAACTTTCTCTTGTAACCTCGTTACCATTTTCAACAACGGCCACAAGGTCATACTCTTCGAAAAGCTATTCGTCTGATGCTAGTTCTCCACTCTATGATGTAAGGGGTGGCCATGACAACGCCAACGTTAACGCCAACGCAGCTGATGCAAACTCGTCTTTTCATTATGAAAAATTTTTCAATGAACAAATTATGAAAAAGAAACGGGATCACTCGTATCGCGTTTTCAAGCGAGTTAATCGATTGGCTGGCGATGGCTTGTTTCCACATGCTCTCGAGTACTCCACCCAAAATGAGCGGCCGATAACCGTTTGGTGCTCCAATGATTATTTGGGCATGTCGGCGCATCCAAGTGTGAAGCGAGCGGTGAGCGAAGCGTTGGATATGCACGGATCTGGAGCCGGCGGTACGCGTAATATATCGGGCAATTCGTTACATCACGAACGCCTCGAAAGAAAGCTCGCTGAGCTTCATCAAAAGGATGCCGCCTTACTGTTCACGTCGTGCTTTGTCGCAAATGATTCAACCTTATTTACACTTGCAAAACTACTGCCTAATTGTCAAATATTTTCGGATTCTGGTAACCATGCTTCCATGATAATGGGCATACGAAATAGTGGTGTTCCAAAGCACATCTTTCGTCATAACGACGTAGAACACTTGCGCCAACTTCTCCAGAAAGTGGACAAAAAGACCCCAAAAATTGTTGCCTTTGAGACTGTGCATTCCATGACAGGTGCAATATGTCCGCTCGAAGAGCTTTTGGACGTTGCGCATGAATACGGTGCAATAACATTCATTGATGAAGTACATGCAGTTGGTCTTTATGGTGATCACGGAGCTGGAGTTGGGGAACGCGATGGGGTGCTACCGAAAATGGACATCATATCGGGAACTTTAGGAAAGGCATTTGGCAATATTGGCGGCTATATTGCTGGCACCTCTCCGCTAATTGATATGATACGATCTTACGCAGCAGGTTTCATATTTACCACCTCATTACCGCCAACAGTACTCTGTGGTGCTTTAGAGGCCGTGAATATTTTAGCATCAGATGAGGGACGACAGCTGCGAAGTTTACATCAAAGGAATGTATCCTATTTGAAGAGCCTGCTTAAAAGAGAAGGTAATATATCATTTTTTTTTAAATAAATACTGTGCATTTAGCATTAGCATGCAAAAACGCATTTCTGTTTACGTCAGCAACTCTCTCTAAAGTATTTTGCTTGCCTTATATTCTTATGCGATAAGCTCTGCATATAAATTTGTAATTATTTCAAATGCGTGTGTATATATGTGCTATAAGTAGTCCAAAGAGGAAATACAAAGGTCTTTGGAATTACTTTTTTGCAAACTTGGGGTCGTACCCCTTACTTTTCTCTTTGAATATGCTTAATCGAAATCCAATAACCTTTTTATTTTTTTAGTAATAAAAAATAGATAATTTATATTTTTATTGACTGTGTTCGCGTGTTTGCGATTATTTTGATGATATAATGTTTTTGTTAAAAGAAAAATATAAAAATTATATATATCTAATACTCATGTATTTCTACCTATTCTATTCTAATTTTATCTTAGGTTTTCCTGTTGAAGATACACCCAGCCACATTCTACCGATCAAAATTGGCGATCCTCTCAAATGTACTCAAATCTCTAACATGCTAATGGAACAGTTTGGACATTATATACAGGCAATTAATTATCCAACAGTTGCACGCGGCGAAGAAAAACTTCGATTAGCTCCCACACCCTTCCACACATTTGAAATGATGAACGCCCTAGTTACCGACTTAAAGAAGGTGTGGGATATACTTGAACTTTCCACAAACGTGCCACTAACACCCAACGGTTGCATGTTTTGTAACACCGAAAATTGTTGGCATCAAGATAATTGTCCGGAACTTGAGTGCGGCATTCCAAATTGTCCACGTTTAGAAGTATCTGTGGCTGCCTAGAGGTCATTTATCATTTTATCAAAACGAAAAAAAAGTAACAAAAAATAAACACAACATAAAATATCTATATTGCTGAAATGGTTTAATGTGCAATGTGACAAATATTAATATTGGTATTGGTAGTCTTCAATTATTTGGTGTCTTTTAATAAATTGCAAATTGTATAACTGACTTTGATGTATTTATTTATAATGGCCATTAGTTTGACTATAAAGTAGTGTAGGTATGGAGAGAAGCGATCCGATTACTCATCCGAACGCTGTGTAAGGATATCTTTTTCTGTATTTATAAAAATAGAACCAAAAAAAATGTCTAAGTATTCATCAATTGAAAAAATCTGAGCCAATTTGGCTCAATTTTTGTTTCGGTTGTTCGTAATTGCCAAATTTACTCACTGTTAGCATATACAGCAGTGTTTAAACAATCAAGCATATATTTCTTCGATATAAATCATTTACTTGAATTGATGTGTAAAATAAATTGACACATCCACAGTATATTTACATACTATGTAAAGAATTCCAAATATCCGGGCATACATAATACTCTTGAAAACATATCTGTACATAGTAAGTAGATAGTATGTATATACAGATAATATGCAAGTACTAAAACTATTTATTCAAGTCTCTGTTGTTTTCGAACATCTCATAGTCGAATATTATACTGCCGGAAGTTTGTCCCAAACTACTTATCGCTTTGCAATTCTAGATTGCCACAGTTTGTTTCTTGAAGTTAAAAGAAATTGTGACAATCTGAAATTGCAAAGTGGTTAGTTTGGTACAAGCTTCGGGCAGTATAATATTCGATATATTTAAACACATTTTCTTTCGTGCTAATTTTAACATTATTTTACTTAAATAAATCCGGACAGATTCAAGTACAAATAGTAGTATTCTAGGTATATGCTATATGCAATTTCAATAAAAATAATTTCTCTATTTTGTGTGCATCACCTAAATTTAAGATATAAAATGTGCAGTCAATGATGAATTGGTAGCGAATTGTTTTTTATTAAATTTATATATCATCTATTAGTACTTAATATTAACGGCTTGGAAATTATATTTGAGGCGGCAATCAGACCCAAATCTGGTCCTATTTGAATAAAGAAAAAATTATTACTATAAATAAATAAAAATATTTCTGTGAGTGACATACAATTATCATCATCGCTATATCAGAATTTCAGGTCCTTAATTGCCTGTGGCAGATCGGGCAGCTTAATATCCTTAATTTGTTGTGGAATGTTCATGCTCTTTACAGCGCTTACGGCACGAGCTGGCGCAGCCGAGATTCCAGCTTCTTGTTTAACCAACTTATTTTGCTCTTCAATTCGGGCCATTATATCATTCATATTGGTTTGCAATACCATGCCGCCCATTACCAGTTCTGAGAGAATATGATGAACGGCATCAGCATGGAATATTAAATCCAGTTCACAAACGTTTTCGAAACATTTATCCAAAGTTTCAACAAATACTTGTATCAGATCAAGTATGCCCAGTTCACTCTCTGAGGAGTCGACGCAAAATACAAAGTACAGCGTGGCATAATGGCGGTATATTAGCTTATAATCTGAGCCGCCAATTAAGCTAAAATATAAAAATACATAAGTTACATGAAATATAAATATATATACATTATAGTGATTACACATCGCTGTAAATGAGTAAACTTTATCTGCATTAATTTAGAGCTACATTAGTTATTCCCCCTGTCAAATTGTGATACGCCACAGAAATTTGTTTTGTAAATTGAAAAAATCCCGGTTTGAGTACTTTACTTAAGTTGATTATTTTTTATTTCTAAATAAAAATGTTGAAGCTTTTGTTTTGTTCAGTCAGATCTCAAATATTGATATGCATAAAATTAGCAATGTAAATTTTAAACGTGCCAAGGCCTCGGAAATACGAATATTTTCTTTGAACTGAACAACTGGAGATACATTTTCACGTTTTTTTTATATATTTTTTTCTATTAAAAAAAGATGCACATTTGATTGTTGATGTGTATAAAACATTTTTTATAGCAGAAGATAAGAACGCGAACCTTCCCTAAGTAATATTGTTCATTTTATACGATACCCATTTCGTTACTTCCGGGATACTACCGTTCGCTTGCTATTGCTAAATTCGAGTTGTGCAAGACGACTGTCTTTTAAATCTCTTATAAAGTATCACAAACTTATTAGCAAATTAACATGTACCTGCCGCCTTCGAGAAAGTTGCAAACATTATCGTCACGCTTTGAAACTAGTTGGAATGTCTCTTTAATTATTTGTTGTTGAAGGCTCTCATCCTAAAATTAAGAAAAAACAATTATTGTGGTTTTGTGTATGTTTTTTATGTACACACAATACATAAATGAGCATTTGTTCGGACACATATGTTTAAAAATTTGCAACTGAATAATATGCCGTACATAAAAGCAAATTCATGCACACGTACATACAAATGATGCAAACAATACAATTTCAGATCTTACGTACAAAATATTGGTAGAATTTTGATAGTCGCGGCTTCCCATGATTGTTAAATACCAGTATTGCTTTTATCATTTTTAATATTATCTCAATTTTTATTAATATAATAACAATATAGAGATGGGGACAAATGTTGGCTACATCAATAAAGCTCAAAACATATGTTCGTTTTTAAACAGCTATCGATTGTTTTTTCTGCTATCGATAGTCGCCGTCCACAGCTTTAGCACCCATTTACACGAGCGCTGTAAGGAACTTTTTTTGTGCTTTGTTTGTATTTTCATGGTGTAGTTGTAGTTATCCAACTTTTGCACTAAATATAAAAATATTAACATTAATTTAAAAATGTAGTTCTTAATTAAGCTGAGATAAATAATTAAACAATATAAGAAATGCAGCTTTATTTTAGAGAAGTTAAGCCAAGAGAGCAAGAAACAAAGTAATACCTTAATTATCAGATATAAATAATGTTTGAACTTCTTCTCAGTTGGAAATTTAGGATGAACACTTTTAATGTAGACAAAAAGTTTGCTTAGTAAATGGTCCTTCCAAATTTAACCGACTTCCTCGAGGAATTTTTTTCTTCCCATGAATTAATTTCTTTATTAAAATTTTTAATTGTTTTATTTTTTTTTTCAAGGTTTCAAACTCAAACTCACCAGTTCAATGCAGTATTATAATTTGTACAAATTGACCAAGTTGCCACAAGTTAAAGCACCAAAAAATGAAATTTGCATAAATTTGAAAAATTGTTTTTTTTGAGAAACTTCTTTTGGTTTTTCAAGATATTACAACCAAACTGACCAGATCGATGTTCTATTATGAAGTATGTACCTAATCTGACGAAATTTTATTAAAAATTAAACACTATATCTTATAGCTTCCATAGAAAAACTGATTTTACCCCCTGAGCCTATAGAAATGTTTGTCAGATTACTATTAATTCAATTTTTTAGTCAAAAACACTTACAAGACCTCAATTTGAAGGTTTGGTGTGTTCATAAGAGTTAAACTTTCGAGTATTTAGAAAAACTTAGCAAATGAAGATTTTTCGAAAGAGCCAACACCAACCGATTTGCCTTTTTCCTTTTTTTCGACTTGCACAGTGCTAATAATTGAAATAAATGGATTATGACCTTTCATTAGAGATAATAGAAAATATATATAATATATAATATTTTATAAACATATTTAATAGATTATCAGAGTTACAATAACGACAAGTTAATTTCATCACATAAGACACTTGTACTTGAAACGGGGTATCTCGTCGACTATAAGACTTTGTTTGTTTTTATTGATAAGACTATCAAGTTCGTTAGCACATATACGAGTATAAAATAATACACAAACATAGTATATACAAGTAAATAAAATAATCAACGTCACGCTGACCTGTTCCAATTTAATTTTTTTTAGGAATTCAAATCTTTAGATTTGTTTTAATTATTTTAGTTGATAGTTAAGATAGTATGAATCATAACAAATAACAATATGGTATAATATAACATAATTTTATGATAAGTTGATTAATTTATGAGTACAAAAGCTGCGGAAATTCTTTTTTTTTTTACAAAATTAGATAAGTGTTTTGAATATTTTATATGAATAATTACCAAATTAAAATAAATATTCAAAGTCAATTCCAAAACACATATTTTGAATATGGAGAATTTGATTGGATTTACTACGTGGAAAGTGGAATTCGGAACATTACTGATTAAATTCAATAAGAGATTGAAAAATTGCAATGAAAACAAAGCGGATTCAGATTATATGTGGTATTCTATGTAGAATCTTGTGTCGATTTACATCCCATCAACTAGAACTCTAAAAGATGAGCTTGTGCATAATTGGTGCTGGAACGGCAGGACTTTGCTGCGCCCGTCAAGCTTTACAAAGTCAATTAAGTCCAACCGTATTTGAGCTCTCCAATCAAATTGGAGGAACATGGGTTTACAACAAAGATACTGGTACAGTTAACGGCATCGATGTACACAGCAGTATGTACACTAATTTACGGTTAGTATTTCTGATATAAGATTATTCTATATTATTACAATTTTAACAATTTTATTTGATTTGTACTTAGCACAAATTTGCCTAAAGAGGTAATGGGGTTTCCAGATTTTGAAATTGGTGAACATGAAAATTCCTATATATCATCAGAGGACATTTGTGCATTCTTAAATCGTTATGCGGATCATTTCGAACTGAGAAAGTATATACAGTTTAATACATACGTAATACGAGTTGTAAAAAAGCGAAACAAATGGCAAGTAAGTTGATAATGTTCTATATACTTACACTATTATAATCAAAATCGTTTTATCGTTTATATTTATAGGTGCTTGTTAAAAATCTATTAACGAATTTGGTTCAGTATCATTATTTTGATAAAATAATTATTGCAAATGGTCATTATCATACACCAAACTATATCCAGATTCCCAAAGCACATTTATTCAAAGGCGAATATTTACACAGTCATGATTATAGAAGCAGCGAAATATTCAAAGGTAAATATTATGTAAAATCTATCTTAAAATTTATCATTAAATTATCTTGCTTATAGGAAAATCTGTATTGGTTATTGGAGGAGGACCAAGTGCTTTGGACTTATCGAACATTATATCAAAATCGGCAAAACAAGTTACACTAAGTCATCATGTAGATGGCATTTCCAGATCCATATTTTTTAAAAACGTTGACCTTAAGCCCGATGTCAAGGAGCTTGATGAGAATGGAGCATATTTTAATGATGGATCTTATGGAACATTTGATACCATATTCTTTTGTACAGGATATAAATATGCTTTTCCATTTCTCAGTGTCACTACGGGCATATATGTTGAAGAGAACTATGTCCAAATGCTTTATAAACAATGCATTAATATACGCAACCCAACAATGGCTGTAATTGGTTTACCATTTTATGTTTGCGCAGCCCAAATGATGGATTTACAGGCACGTTTTGTTTTAAGTTACTTTTGTGAAACAAACAAATTGCCATCTGCAAAAGAAATGCATGACGACACAGTAAAGAGCACAAATAAACTTTGGGAAAAGGGGTACAAGAAGAGACAAGCTCATATGCTGGGAAATAATCAGGTATAACATTTTATTAGTAAAAATTTGCCTTATGTTTTCTAAATTTAAGTTTTTATTTTGTATTTTTTTAGATGGATTATTTTACTGAATTGGCAGACGCAGCTCGAATTGAAAACATTAAACCTGTTATGGCGAAATTACATCTTGAAAGCAGTAATTGTTTTAACGAAAATTTGCTTCATTTTCGTGAAGATAACTTTAAGATTATTGACAGTGAAACTTTTGTAAAAATTAACTAACAAAGCTTTAATAATTCTATTGCAAATTTAAGCAATTTTTGTAACTACATGTTTTATTAAAAATAAATGTAAATGGGTTTTTTGTTTGGCATTGCTATTTTGTTTTATTTTCCCTACATGAATATTTTTCTTTTTTACCATATAACAAATTAAAACATATTCTATGCTATTCACATATATTATATATACATACATACAGAATTTGATTCATAAGAATATTCTACTGCATACTGCAAGATTTCTCTCAAACATTTATATTTTCATGTTGCATTTTACGATTGCTACCAAAATTTTCACACGAGTTTACATAATGCATACACACTTGTAATTTTCTTAGTCACTTTGTTAATCTTCAATCTCGTGGTTGTGTTTCTACTGTAAAAATATTAAAAAGTTAAAATGAAATTAGCTGCCTGTATATGTGTCAAAGTTCTTCAACTAGTTAGTATCTACACATGTACATATGTATATTTATGTCTGACTCACTTTTTAACAATTATTTGATTTAACTTTTTGCCCTAAATTGTTTTTTAATTTCCACTTTGAGTGTGAACAAAAGTGCATGTAGAGTAAAAAACTAAGCTATATTCTCAATAACAAATATTATTTTTCCTAATAAATAGATCTTTACTGTGGCTACATTTATCTTGAAAAAATTATCAGACAAGCATTCTGAGCGGGTGGCAACAAGCAATCAAAAATTTTTAAGGGAATGGATGCTTTTGAATACTATTTCATTGTCGAAGGAAACTGATGAATTTAGTATACTGACTATCATGGGATTCACATTTATATCAGCGGTTTTATTGATTTCCAGGTAAATTTAAATGTGTATATTTATAGGTCAATTTACTTTTAATTATTAAATAAAATGAGGTCAATCTGAAAATTTTTAATTATTTAATCATTATTCATATAGTTTTGAATAAAAGTGGGCTTAATTATGGGATATCTATATACATATAACTGTTCAACCTGACCTGATTGACGACTCACGAACAGGCCAATCGGAAGAAGTTGGAAATCTGATATTTTGTCTGTAGATTCCTATTATAACGTAGGTTGGCACTCTGAAAAAATTTTGTCAAATATATATAGGCAAGTGGGTGGAAAATGAATTTGAAAAACGTATAAAAATTCCAGTGGCGCAATCATAGTGAATATTAGTATATATTTTTGTTTTTATTTATTTTTTTTTTTAAGCAGAAGCACGCCGATAGAGCTAGTAAATATATAACCAAAAAATAATTTATGAAAATTTATATTAGCTTAAATATAATAGTATTTGTAGCTGTAAAAAATTCTAATAAAATGCTTTAGATTTGCATATGACAATTTTAGATTTGTAGGTTTGAATTAATACTACTTATAATAATGTGTTTTTATTTTCTTTTAGAATCATTGAAAAAAAATCCAATTATCACATATGTGAAATTATTTTATTAAGTTTTGGATTAATATTTTTTACTATACAAGGTTAGTATCAATAGAAAAGTACATAAACAAAATCCAAAATTATAAATACTCATGAATGGAATAATAATTCTATATTTATTTCTTTAAGGATTATTAATATTTGGTACTGTGGAACAATTGGCAGACAGTGTTTCGTCATATGCTTATTCTCTCGGAGCGTTATCGTTTATATGTGCGGCTCTATTTGGCATAGACCTAATGTTTTTTAAACGAATGACAGAATCTAAAAATGCGATTTCACAAACCGACTTGGAAACTCCAATAGAAATAACCCGCACTCAAGCATACCAGACAAAAAACAACACTAAATTGCAATGCTGTGATCCATCGAAGACAGCAAATATAACACTTAAATTTTTGCGAACGGATTTGTAATGAATATATGGCTTTCAACTGGAACGACTTTTAGTTAATATTTTTCTGTTTTTCATATTTTATTCAATTTTGTACACCAGTATTAAAAAAATTGCACAGAAAAAAATTTAATAGCTTTTGTTTATTTTTAGCTTGTCAAATTACAATAGTAAATGTCTCACATGTGTAAGTAAACATATCGATAATCAACTTTTGCAAAGTTTGTAGCAGAATAAGAATGGAAACATCGAATGAATGTTGCTGTCGCATTTTGTATTTAGGAATCGAGTCAAGTATTACAGATTGCAAAATTTTGTATATATTTCTGTTTTGCCAAAATCACAGAAAAACTTAGATCTGTAATATAGTAACTGCCCCAGCGGTAACTAGTAGGCTCTGCATTATTATTTATCGAAATTATAAAAAAGACAATACCACGTCAGTGGAAACGTCATACTTATTTAGGCGTACCGCTAATTATTGTTCATATGCGGTAATTTTATTTTTTTTTTAAGCAAATCACCCTGTGACTAGAAACATATGATGTTTGCTTCGTGATATTTTTTGTCTAAAGTTCACTAAAACTAACATATTTATCAAAAA
Organism: Hirtodrosophila alboralis; assembly: GCA_035043045.1. Taxonomy (NCBI): domain Eukaryota; kingdom Metazoa; phylum Arthropoda; class Insecta; order Diptera; family Drosophilidae; genus Hirtodrosophila; species Hirtodrosophila alboralis. The sequence continues at coordinate 675,285 of JAWNNH010000101.1, forward strand.
TGTCTAGGTTATTGTTGTCTACGCGGAGACTAATGCCGCAAGTAAGTACAACCGCATTACCAAGTATTTTTGTTAATTTTATTTACATATTGCAGCAAGAATTTCTACTTGCCGGCTCTTGCATTGCAGCCCAATTTCGAGGAAAGGCCTCAACTCCAATGAACACAATTGTAATGTTTGTGCCACAACAAGAGGTACATATATGTATATATATTACATATATACACATACATATGCGAATACATATTTAATGTATGTTAAATAATCAAAATTTTTGATCATTTTCTAAAGGCCTGGGTGGTCGAGCGTATGGGCAGATTTCATAGAATTCTTGACCCAGGTCTTAATATTTTAGTTCCTGTGGCTGATAAAATCAAATATGTGCAAAGCTTAAAGGAAATTGCGATAGATGTTCCGAAACAAAGTGCTATTACATCTGACAACGTAACGCTCAGTATTGATGGTGTACTTTATTTGCGCATTATTGATCCCTATAGAGGTTTGACCGACATTTTCGATTCCCTTAATTTGCAACAATATTTAATAAATGTTTTTGGTATTCACAGCTTCGTATGGTGTGGAGGATCCAGAGTTTGCCATAACGCAACTGGCCCAAACGACAATGAGATCCGAACTTGGTAAAATGTCCTTGGATAAGGTATTTCGTGAAAGAGAATCCTTGAATGTTAGCATTGTCGATTCAATAAATAAAGCCAGCGAAGCTTGGGGAATTGCCTGTTTGCGTTACGAAATTCGAGACATTCGTGTAAGTATTTTGAATATTATTTTATATTATTATATTAAATATTATTTTATCATAATTAGTTACCTACTAGAGTTCATGAAGCGATGCAAATGCAAGTGGAAGCTGAAAGAAGAAAAAGAGCTGCGATCTTAGAGTCGGAGGGAGTTCGTGAAGCTGAAATTAATATTGCTGAAGGCAAAAGAAAATCAAGAATTCTCGCATCTGGTATGTAATTTAATTGATTATGATGAAATAATACGATCATTAGGCGAGGCACTTAAAGAAAGCTTAAAATCTGAACTTTGTTTCCTCTTGTATTTATAGAAGCGGAACGCCAGGAGCATATTAACAAAGCCAGCGGCGAGGCAGCCGCGATGATAGCAGTTGCAGATGCCAGAGCTCGCAGTCTGCAAGCAATTGCAAAATCTTTGGTTCATCAGGTGAGTAATAAAACATTAGCTTAGAAATTTTTGCTTTATTTTGAAAGCTGATTTATCATACACTTTTTTGTATATAAATATATTTCAAAAATATATTTTATTCTTTATTATTTATTTTAGGATGGTAAAAATGCAGCATCCTTAACACTGGCTGAACAATATATTGAAGCCTTCAAAAAATTGGCAAAAACGAATAATACGATGATATTACCATCAAATCCGGCGGATGTTACCGGGTTTGTTGCCCAAGCCTTGGCTGTATACAATCATGTTTCTAAACCAAACTCCGATTCTTTGCCAAACTTTACAAGCTGTCTGAGCGAGAAAACCGAGTACAATTCGTTAAAAGATGATAAAAATGCTGTAAAAATAAATATTGAATAAAATAAAATTTTTAAAATAGCAATTATTATATGATCTTTGTTTTGCTGTGGCATTTAATTGCAATAAAAACTAGGAGCTTTAAAATTTGTAAACAGGTTGAGGAGTTAATAAATAATTAAATGAATTAATCAATCTGTTGTTTATTATATTGTTGAGATATGGCGTTGCTGGGAAATCAACTCACTCAGTAATCCAATTATTCAGTGTTTATAAAATTAAATAGAGATTTCAAACCTGTTCCGGTTTTCTCTTTTCTAAATGTTCGCATTATCAGTATTGAATTGTTTTTTTCGTTCGATCGTTTTTCACAATTCTCTAATTTAATATATTTAGATAGAAAAAGAGATAACATTTTGAACAGAATAATACAAAGTGACATTTATTAAATGTATTTAACAAATTACAATGCTATTTACTTCGGTATATATTTTAAAAACCTCAGTTCGTGCGAGAGCCACACAGCAAAGCTGAGAAGCATTAACGATCCAGATTGATGAGCAGTCGCCAATGGCACAGGTACATAATTAATTAATGTGGTTACGCCCAATGTGGCTTGGGTCCAGGCCATAGCCATTGTGGCATGAAGAGCCCAATTAGCGCGTTTGGGCAATTTCTGTCCTCTCGTTGCGAGCCATAAAGCTGTTATCAGGGAAACTGTTGAAATGCCCAAGATACGATGATTAAATTGAACAGTCGTTGGATTTTCAGTGATATTTTTGTGAATGGGTTTGAATTCTAGTATATCATCTGGTATCCAATTGTCGCCCATTTTTGGAAATGAGTTATAAACTAAACCAGCATCCAGTCCGGCAACAAATGCTCCAGAAATGGCAGTCAAAAAAACCATACCCTTGGTTAAATGAGTCAGATGCTTTATATTAACTGCACGCTTTGCTGTAGATACTATTTTCTCCGCTGGCATCAGTTTAGACAGCCCGTTAGATAAAAACAGAGAATATAATACAAATGCGGCAGCTAAGTGTGAAGCCAATCTATATTGAGAAACGCGGGGCACATCATTTGGATTGTCGAATCTGTTTTCCAGACCAGATTTAACCATATACCAACCCATTAAACCTTGAAGGCCAATTAAAGTGCCAAGCACAATAACCATCTTTTTTGTTTTTGCACAGAAATATCCCTTTTTCCAAAAGTATGCAGCTGGGATTAAGAAGACCGCTCCAATTGCACGACCCCACATCCTATGCATATATTCCATCATATAAATGAATTTAAACTCCTCCAAAGTAATTGTGGCATTTTTCCTGTAAAAAGGGGAAACAAATGTCATTAAATTTATTTAAAATGTGTACATTACATTTCTATATTTCTACATATTATACATATTATCAGCTACAGCAGACTTTACTTACATTTTAAATTCGGGATATTGCTGATAATTCTCAAATTCTGTAATCCATTCTGCCTGATTTCGCGGCATATGTTCGCCCATTAATTTCCATGTAACCATGGAGAGTCCTGATTCTGTTAGCCGTGTTACACCACCTATTTATTAAGAATAAACCATATTAAATACAGTACTATAATTTTTACTTTTTTTAGTTACCAAGCCCAACGGCAACAAATACCATGCCGCTGCATCCTAGAAACCACTTGCCAACTGCACGATCTGCTTTCGAGCTAGTTATTTGTTGGACTGGAAGTGGCCGTGGAGTTACGTGCTAATAATAATAAAATAATACAAGTTATAAGTTGCATAAACAGATTAGTTTTCTAATACACGAACAAAGAGCGCGGAGCTGAACAGGGGGGTCTAAAAAAATCAAGTACCTACTTTAACGTGAGGGTCCACAAGAGTCTGTTGTAGCCGGCGATTTGGAAGTTTTGTTTTAAGTAAATTGGCTCTTTGACATATAAGGCGTAGCATTATGGAGAAAGATTGATACAGTCTTTAGTAAAAAAAAAACAAATTCTTTCTTTAAATTGTGTTGTTCTTTTACTCAAATGTCAATTTAATCATATATTCATAAACTTTGCTTGGCATAATAAATGTGTTAGAGATGAGCGGAATACCAAAGTACCAAAAGCATTTTAGTATCGCTCTATTGTACAACACAGACAAATTTATCAACATCGATATAGAATCACGACGATGTTAGTATCGATATTAATATAGGTGACATCGATATTTTTCTAGCTTGTGTTTCCAATAAAATAACCCATCCATAGTTTACGAGAAATTGCTCAGATAAAGTTGTTTTAATACTTTTGTGAACATGGCAAACGTATTAAACACGCATTTTATGAAACTAAAAGAATCTATCGATGAAATTCTGGAATTAAAAAATAAAGTGCGTAAATATTTGCTTGCGACCGGCTTATCCTAATACTGCATTTTCATTTACAGGGACACGTTGTGGAATTAAAGCAATCTTCGACAGCGTTAATGTTTGTCGCATTGAAGCATTCAAACCGCGAAGTAAAACGCCACATTAAATGCGGACGAGATGATTTGCATTTGGAGAAATCAAAAGTAGATCTTAGCAGATTGCAATTGCAAAATCTGTTGTATGAAGTTAGCCATTTAAAGAAGGAGATCGTGCGTTGCCAGAAATTTAAAAGTCGGGACACATATTTGGAATTGTTGTCCGATAAAGAGTATGCGAACAAGCTCACTCCTGATACTGAGGAAATGGCGAATCTTTCCAACCACAAAACACATTTATATCGGCTGGAGTGCGAGCTACGTTTGCGTAAAGACCTTGATAATCAGTATAATGCCTTGCTTACCTCAAAGCAGGAGCTACTGCAAGCAAACCTCAATCAGACCCAAAGATATCTCTCGTTCGCTCCAGCCTTGCGCACACTGCAGGAATCAACAAAACCATTGCACGACGCCCTGCAACTTTCCCTCGATATTGAGTGGAAACTGAGCTCAATTGTCAAGTATTTGCCACGAGCTTTGTATATTTTATTTATGAATTTGCAGTCGCTGCAACGTGCACATGATTTGTCATTTAATTCTGAAATAATTGGTTTCGAGAGTGAAGTACAAATGCAGGAACTTCTATTGGAAACAGAGAATACATTAAAAGAACGTCGACATTTTAAAGAAAAAAATAATGAGATGGAAATTTCGACTGATAATGTATTAGAACGCGTGCTTAAATCTCATCCACTTCATATACGCGTGGTTGTAAGTCTTAAAGTTTCCCTATGATGAGCTCTTTTAAATTTCTATGTTTTGATTGTAGATTGAAAGTCCAGATAAGTCTTGCGAATTGATATTATTAATACACTATTGGACACTACTAAAATGTGCCACAGTGCGGGCTCAAATGACTAACAGTGCTAACTCACATAGTCAGGGGTAAGTATCATTACGATTAGTTTTATATACATGTTTATATATTAAATTAATTTAAATTTGTTTTAATAGAGACACTAATTTGGTTCAGGACCTTCTTGGACATTTATATCCAAATGATTTGGGCAATGATATTCCTGTTCCAGGCATTGAATATGAGGTAATTTTTAGCAAATATTTCGCAATTTATTTGCCTAGTTTTGTTATTTAAAAATATGCTTTATTTCAGTTACAAAACTTAAATTTGAGCACAGAAGAATGCATGGAATATCTTGCTAAAAATGGATACGGAAAGCCATATTGTTGGCTGCAAAGCATGTGCGCCATAGCGACAGGCAATAAAGTGAAGTTATTCAATCACGAATTCAATTTGCATAAATGCACTCGTGAGGTTTTAACCCGGATATCCACACGCTGGCGTTCTTGGTTGAGATTAACTCAGCAAATTCGTGGCCTAACTTATAAAGATATTGATTTGTACGCTTTAAAGGAGAATGTTTATCCGGAAGGCTTATCTTGCAGTCTTGTTCAGTGGACTGTGATCTCTACTGAAGAATTCAATGTTCAGAACTCTGATTTATTAAACAATTTATCTGCCGATAATGGTATTACATATACCTACTACAGAGCTGTAATTGTGCGTGGATCTGCTAAAATGGAATGTTTTATACGAATCCCAAGCAATTATCCCATAGAGATTCCAATATGGATTTTAACCGTACATTGGAATGGACGACATACAGCGATGAACAATTCGGCAATCAAGGTAAGCTAAAAACATTTGCAGCTTTATTATTTATTCATAACTCTTAATGTATTTGCAGATGATGGAATACTGGACAAACTCTTTAAGCCCAAAACAATTGGATAAGAATATGCGATTGCTTTATGCACAACTCTTCCGAACATTTTATAGTTTTGATATATTTCTTGAGACAGAGGGAATAATGCAAAGTACAAGGGAATATAACAAAGAAAAGCCGTACATTAGCGCATTTGCTAAGCGTATTCGCTTGCGTCCATACAGATACATCAAGAAGGGATCAATGTATACTTTTAAACAATAAATTAAGAACGATTTCTATGTTAGAAATTCATAATATGCCGTGTAAAACATTTATCTTTTTAAATTTATTTCTTTAAGCAGTTAGACACATTGTGACTGGTGGTGACCTAGTATAATTTACTAAATGTAAACAATAAATTAATGAAAATTAATTTTCTGAGACGCCGTTGCCGCCACAGAACCTGCTGGCAGCGTTGAAGTCGAACTATTTTCAATAATCTGACGACTTTCGTCTGGCATTATTTTGTCAACAACGTGCTTGCTTATTAAGCCATCCTCTCCCATATAGCAGATAGAATATCCATCGTACCATGCCTCTTGATCTTTGAGTATCTCTTGCAGCTGCCAGACTTTGTACTTCCAGAACTGGAACATCACTTTCAACCCAGATATGCCTCTCACACGCCATCTTATACGAATTGTGTTATCATCCGTGTGTTTTGTTATTTTAAGTATCTCAAATTTAACGTATGCATACTTTAAATGGCCCACTGTGCGTAGAATCGCGATTTGCTTAACATAATGATATAATCCTACTGTGTGTTTGCCAGTTATGTTGTTTTGGAAGATGAGGTTTGGACTGTAAATGGAATAGTCAAGCGGTTCTACAAACAGTTTCGGCAGCGTATTTTGAAGTACATTGAAGGCACGTTCCAATCCCTCAGCGCTTTTATTTGGTTCATTCTTTTGCATAGAGTTAGAGTTGCTTTCGGTTGGATTTTCCCGGCTATTTTCCAATACAGCTCGTGTCATATTGCAGTTTTGTATTAAGGGAAATGCGTATTTGTTTGATTCCACCTCTGTTATGTATAATCGGCGCATTACCGACATCCATGATCGTTTCCTGTGGTACAATCCACTCAGCCATATCATTTTTGGCCCACGCATCATTTTTATAGAATGCTATATGTATGATTATAGAAAAAATTACATATGTATGTTTTAGTACACAATTTAATAATATACTTTTGCTCACTAATTGTAAATATATGTCTGTACGAATTGTTACAACTTATTTAAAAATTGAAAGTGAATGTCAAAGAAGAAACAAACCATTTTTAATTTATTAAATCTATTTTCATATTTAACAATTTCATAGAGGTTACCAAATCAAATCACTCGGCAAACAGCTGACAGCAGGCTAAACTGAAAATCTATCGATAATTAAATTGATGTTTAAATGTTATCGGTAATGTGAGGTAATTTTTAGCTTGGTATGCAGACCACTATCTATGTTTATCACGAACAAATTTTAAATATTTATCTTATGATTATATAATTGTTTAGTTATATTTTTTTTTGAGTTTCTTTTTTTTAATTGAACACTTAAAATTAAAATAAATTCAAAACTAATAGAAACATGAAAATTGAAGCTAAATGATCTGACAGATATTTAACTACTAAAACAATTCTCTATAACCACTATGATTTTAGCTGAAAATTATAAGTGCAAATTTTATGAAATTCGGGGCCACACATGTCCCCTCCAATAAATTAAAGTATATTTATGTTAGCACTAATTTGAATACTAGGATTTGAATACTTGATCCCATGTTATTGATGTTAGTCAGCGAATAGCGTTCATCTGAGCTAAAAACTGACCACCTCAATACGTTTTTGGAAAGTCCTGCCTTTACTGAAATTTGATTATACATATATTTTCAATCCCTGGTAGGTAGTAATAAATAGTAAATTTTTAACACTGTTTTTAACATTTTATTTTCTGCGCAGACAATATTTATGCGCAGAACGAACGAAATATGTAAGTAAATGTACATATATATGTATGCATGCCAAAACATGCAAGTATGTTTGTATAGTATCTTTACTGGCTCTCTGGCAATCACCTTTATGTTATTTAGAGACATACATATGCAATATATTTGTATTTGCACATGAATACAAAAATCAAGGTGGTTTTGAACATTAAGCAGTTTGTCGTACTCGATTTTTAATATTTGACAAAAAATAGCAAAAATAAATTGAATTCAAAAGTGCCAATCACTCAAGGTTAAATTTAATAATGCCTTACTAAAATATTTTTCGCGATTTTTTTTTATTGGAAAATCAATAAAAAATTACAAAGTAATTATTAATGTGCGTCAACCAAAAGTTAACTTTTAGGTTTTTTTAAGTAATCGAAACAGCAGCAGTACTATCAAAATGTATGGAATTTCTCCATCAGCGCCTGATATTAACGTAAGTTTAAAACCGGCCCTACTCCAAAAATCAGACGAAAATATAACATTTTATAGAGGGAGTATAATAATTTTGTGTAAAATGGAGCTAAGGTATCCATCCCTTCACTCCTACAAAATGTGATTATATTCTTTCTAGTCTTGTTTTTATACTGCGTAGTCGTCATTGAAGGCTCATACATTTTATATGAAAATATACACAATTAATGTGACTAACAAGAAAGTATTTGACAAGTTGATAACTAGAAATTGAGAAGCGTTTAATTCTAAATCCTATATTAATAAACAAATATACTTTTTAATAGAATCAACGTTATCGACTTCGTGATATTGATAACGAACAAATCATGTCAACATTTGGAAATATTGGACATTCTTTAAGCATAGCTGTGGAGCGTTTTATAACAATTGGGGAAATAATTGCAGAGGAAAATACTGACATCAAAGCTGATATGTATGAAGCTGCTAAAGAAGCGAGAGATGCGGGTAAGATTAATAGTTATTTTAAATGTGGTTAGTTTTCAATTAACAAAAAGTTGTTAACAGTTCAGTATATATACTAAATATAATCTTATATGGCTGTTATTTATTTTTTAGGAAAATCTATTGAGCAACTTTGCGATCTTTCGCCTTTAAGTGGCATGGAACTTCGACATCATATTGAACCCTTAAAAGATTATGGTGCTATTGTATTAGCAGCCCGATCTCTACTTTCTTCGATAACAAGAATTTTGCTGCTAGTGGACATTATTGTGGTTAAGAAACTATTAACTGCGAAAAAGCGGGCCTCTGAGAGCTTGGAAAAACTGGAGTCCGTAATGAATTTCACTGAATTTGTTCGTGCTTTTTCTATATTTGGAACAGAAATGATTGAGTTGGCATATCTGACAGGACATCATCGTAACTCGTTTAAGGAGGAGCGTCGGCGTGCACAAATGTTTTCGGCGCGTCAAATTTTGGAAAAGTCCATATCAATTCTATTAACATCATCGAAAAATAGTTTAATACACAGCGATTGTGTTATAGTTAAAGAGAATCGCGATACAGTATTTTGCCAAATACGACGCGCAATGGATTTGATACATTTCGTAATTAAAGATAGTATTTTTGATTCGGCAAAGCATATGGCATTTCGTAATGCGCGTTGTAATTCAAATTATGAAAATGAGAGCATATATACGACAATAAAGCGTATTGTTAATCTAATTAAGAGATACAAGCTGCAAACGAGCCAATATGATTGCAATAGCAATAATGAGGGCAACAACAATGCAGATACTTTCTATTCCTTATTTGATGATGAACCATGGAAAAGTGATAATTACCATAAAGAAAAGAATTTAGCACCAATTGGTGGCCATATGATAAAAAATACAAATTTTAAAAAACATTTGACCTACGAAAGTTTGGACTTGAGGGAGGAGCTCTCTTTGGCATTTGACAAGTTATTTGAGAAAGCACACGATTTTACAGATTCTCCCTATATAAGTCACGATCATCGTAAAAATATTCTAGCCTACTGTGACAATTGTAAACTGGAATTTGATATGTATCTCAATCATATAATTAAGGATCAGCATGATAACATTGGAGTGCAAGTTCAAGGCAGGGAGCCTGAAATAAGTATGTTGGGCAGTCTGGAAGAATTGTGCAAGCAGCTCGTTATATCAGTGTCCAGCCAAATAGCTGACTTCAATGAATCGCTTAAGATATGCACAAAGATTGTGAAATCGTTTCATGTCCTGGCAATGACACATGATCTGGAGAATCTTAATCAGTGTTCAACCAAGTTTCACGACTGCTGTGATCACATTTTTGATATTTGCAAATTATTGCAGCATATTGCACCCACGGAAAGACTTCAGGTTCATGCCAAATGCTTGGCAATTAATTTAAGAATCTACGGTCCACAAGTCTTTATTGCGGCAAAAATTCTTTGGAAATATACGAACAGCAGTGCAGCAAATGAGAACTTTGAATCGTTTCTAGATATGTGGAAATGGTTAATAAATGAGATATCAATTATTGCTAAAAAGATTCTTGTATCGGTGGATACAACCAAATCGGATATAGACACTCAATTAGAGGTAAGTCGAAACATCTATGTAATCACAATCATATATTAATTTAATTATGATTTTATATACATTTAGAAAAGTGAAACTGCAATAAAATCAACAAAACCATATGTACCTGGCACAGATGAAGGCGAGATGGATTATTCTGGATTAGAAAGTAAAAACAATGGTGATTCGAAATGGGCTGAGGACTTGTCCGACGATAATGATATTTTAAAAAGAGCTAAGAATATGTCGGCCATGGCATTTCTAATGTATCAATTTACAAAAGGAAGCGGTTCTCTAAGAACCACACAGGATTTGTTTACTCAGGCTGAATATTTTGCTGAAGAAGCCAATCGACTTTATAAAGTCCTACGTCATTTTTCATATCAGGTAAATAGGAATTAATACATATATGCATGTAATGAGGATCCAATTTTATTTCATTGAATTCAATATTAATTTTCTAAAAATTTATATTATTGTCCCTTTTTTAGGTACCAGCAAGTGATAACAAAAAGGAACTTCTAGGTATTTTAGATAGAGTGCCCACTTTTGTCCAAGCACTTCAATTTACAGTGAAAGATCATACAGTTGGTAAAGCTGCCACTTTTGTTAAGGTTGATCATGTCATAAGGGAAACGAAAAACCTTATGAATGTTATAAATAAAGTAGTATCGAAATGCTTCGAGTGCGCAAACAAGGTAAAATTAAATTTAAATATATTTATTATTATTATAATTAGGCTATTTTAAACTATTAACCCAACTTATAATCAGCATTGACTTCTAAATATGCTTAAGACATTATATCATAGCTTGATCAGGATTCGTATTTCGAACTGAACTTAAGCGCGCTTACAAACAATAATATTATATATAAATGTAGATAGAAATTGTGCTCATCTTAATGAATCGTTTATTATATAATTATTATTATAATTAAACTAAGTTATGGTAACAAACATTGAAAGGAAAAACATTCACGTTTATTAGGGATAACAATATCTTTTTGATGCTTTGGACTAAATTCATTCCCAACTTTGTAACTATTTTTTTAACAGTTTAAAAATAATAATGTACATGTATTATATGAATTTCATCCTTCAAATGTAAAAAGATAACCAAATGGTCTTTATTTGGAAATATGCAATTCTGTTTTATTATTTAATTATTATTATTCTAAAGAATAGTACATTTATCTTTAAAATTTAAATTTCGCCATTAGCCCAATTTTTTTGGATGTAAGCTAGCAATGTTATCGGGCTAAGAATTTGTATACTCTCTGATTTATTAAAACGCATCTTTTAGATATAAAAAAAATCAAATACTGCCTAACTAAAATCCCTATTTTGCAGTATTTTCCTAGTTTGTTCTTAATGTACTTTTATACCATTTTATTTAGATCCCTATAAGTAATGTATCAATATTAGGTTAACTATTAGCTGTTACCTTAAAATTTTACGTGTATAAAAAGAATTCCCTTTTACCATAGAACAGGAAATGAGCAATTAACATGGCTTTTGATTTTTCTTAAAGGTAATTATTTAATAATATTTTGTTAAATATTATAATTTACTTAAAAAAATAAAAATATTAAGTTAAATCATGTTTACCTGCACCAACGATTGTGATTGTTCCAAAACTTTTTTAGCTCTGCTGAATGTTCGACAATACGTCCTTGTATAAAGTAAAAAAATTCTAACTAAGCACCCACTTAATTTTAAAAGTCATTGAGGAGACACCTGTCATACAATTGGTTAAAGTCCACTTTTATTTTAGCAGTCCCTTTACAATTTGAGAATCGCCGAGAAGGGCGTACATCACTTGATCACCAAAATAACACTTTTAGCTTAGCATTCACTTTCACATCTGAGAATCGGCGAGTAAGGTGCACATAATAAAATCAATTTGATGTTTTATTAAATGATTTTTACCTGAAGGTGATTAATCTTGTTTTTTATAATATTAAAAAGTGGTTTAACTATATATATTTGCTTAATTTATTCTACTTTTTTTTGTATTTGTCTGTTAGTGTTAAAGATTTTAAGTTATTTCTAAATATGTACACTGATCATTTATTGATTATAGTCTGTTATTTATACCGTCGTTCTGTTAATAAAACGTTTTGGTCATTTGTGCTTTGTTTTAAAACATTTAACTATTCGGGGATTTATGAAAAACATTTGCGTCCATTTTATTTGTGATTGATGAATTAAATTACTCTACTAAATAGGAATCTAAATACTTGTAAAATAGAGAAAACACAGTCCTTATATGCTGACTGCTAAAGCTGGTTAAAAATTACGTATTTTGCACAATTTTGTTACAAAATAGTGCTTATAAGTATGCAACACTTTGCATAGTCATTTAGCGGGTTGTTATAATTTTTTTTTCTTGTATTGAGTACAAAATATAATCAAAGAAGATGTAGGTATTCTTTTTCGGATTTTATTACTTATGAGGCCAAATAAATATTTTGTGTGTGTTTATATATGTATGTGTTTATATGTTTGTATATTTGTTATTAAAATAATTATGTTATTAATTTAGAAATGTTTTGTATAATTCTTGTGTGCCTTTTGTGTCGATCATTAAATCTTAAAAGCTTTATCTATGTATTTCTATCCATATAATAGCTGATCTATCAGGTTTTTAATTCAATCTTTGAAAGACAATATACATTATTACCTGATACATAGGATATAATATTTTCAGAATAGAATCTTAAAAAAATGTAAGGATTAATGTGTACCGTAATCAAGTGCATGGTTTGAAATTTTTATTTTGAATTCATTTTAAGATAAATTATGATATTAGGAATTTGATAGGAAAAAATATAATTATATTTATAAAATAAAATTAGTTTATGATTTGCTTTTATAATTAACTAATTATCATATTTTACTTTAACTAAACAGTACAAATTAAATTTAACCGGGATAACTGGAGGACTTACTTCGGGCTCTGTGCGCGGAGATGATAATGTCGCTGGAGGAATGTGTGACTCCAAGGGAACAACAAGTAGCAGCGAGGGGAGCATGTGACATTATGGTATGGCTCGAAGAGCCAAGGGGGATGCCAGAAGGACACGAGTGTCGTTTTTATTGTTTTGAGTCGAATTGTTCAACTTATGTTTATTATTATGCATACATTTGTCTATTCATTATTGCAAACATACGATTTAAAATTCTGCCTGTTGTGTCAAAATATATCAAAACTCTGAAGGATTGTATAAACTTGTGACAAACAACAAAAACTAACAAACAAACAAACAAACACAAAACATTTTTTGAATTAATCATCATACAAAACAAATTTATTATTCACACAATTTAGATACGTGTCTTTAAGTCATCGATTAAAATTAATAGTTTTTTGTGCTATTGTTGTTCTAGTAATGAATGTAGATTGGTGGTGCTTAGTTGCCAGTTGTCAAATGTGTAATTACAAATTTAATAAAAATACACTGTTTATCGTAAAATTGTTTCCGAAATTCTTTCATTATATTAGATATACTCGTACTTTTTGGTAAAATAAGGTAAGTTCTAATCTTCTGCTTTTTACAAACATAAAAAAATGTGTTAATAAACAGAACAATTTTGAATATTTATAAGAGAGAGAGAGTGACATCTCCGGTGCTGCAAAGTATATACATATTATTTTCTTGATCAGCTTCAACAGACAAATTTATATTGCAATGTCTGTCTGTATAAACAAACAACTCTAGATCTAGGCGCATTAAAATGTCTTTTTTATTTGTTATAAATAGGTCATTAAAAAGGAAAAAATTAAAGCTACATACACTCGCGTCTATCACAGATCTAAATTATGAGAACCGCAGAGTAAGGCGTTTTTCGTTTCGCGTTGGTTTGGAACGTCTTTTTATACGTGTGGTACCCACCAGAACGCTGACCAGTTCAAGTCGGATCATTCGTTGACAACGTGATAAATACCATTAACTCCAATTAAATTATTTTTCAATGCGTTCGGAGGTTGATTTTTGCATTGACTTGTCCCCATCTGCACTATTTCCCTTAAGCCCTCCTTTTAATTTATGAGAATCGCGGAGGAAGGCACATATCATAAGTTCAGCATAAGTGCTTTATACACCGCATTAAAAATGGCCAAATGTATATAAGAGGCAGAGAGAGGCATCTCCGATCTTATAAAACATATATATATATATCTATTTATATATATATATAACTTGATCTGCATCAACAGACGAGTATTGTTTGCTTAACTTGTTTTTAAAAATACATAAATATTATTTATATTATATACTTAATATATATACACATATATATATATATATATATATATATATATATATCAGATACGTATATATATTTATATAATAAACTGGATCATTCCAGCGTGCGTTTCTACTTCCCGCTTCCGATCACAAAAAAATTAAATAGAATAAAAAAACAGACTAATCATATTTTACAATGTCATTATTATTGTAGCCTATACTGTGCCATCTGATATGCTCCAGCCAAAATTTTCATTTAAAATGCATTTTTCACCCACTTCCCGATATATTTTTAATAAAGTTAGTCAGTTAGTTAGGTTGAACAGATATATATATATATAGATCTATATAAATTAATAATACTATTCCTTATAACTGCCACGATAGATTTTTACTTTTACTCGCTTCTACTAAATATAATGTAAATGTTTAAAATATAATATCTAAATAAAAATCACAGTGAAATTAACTTTAACTGATAAGACAGAGCCTTTGACATATGTAATATAAGTGAACATATGTTTAAAATGGACGTACATATGTACAAACATGCATGTTTGCTTAATTCTTTGCCACTGTTTGTTGAAGTATTTACCACAAATTATTTGAAATATGGTGGAAGTGACGCATAAAAAGCATAAAGAACAAGTTGCAAAATTCTAGTTGAGAATACTGAACTAGGCGATGCCCTGCATTTAGTTTCAAAATGTAAGCAAAATGTTGTACTTATAGGAAATTAATTTATTCATTTAAGATATTCTCTTCTCTTCTTACTATATTCATTTAAGATATTCTCTTCTCTTCTTACTATAGAAAATATTCTATATAATAAATTGTATATTCAATGTCCGAGAGTCCTTGAAAAGATAAGTTAATAGAAACATATTTTTGTGTACTTGTGTAAAAATACCATTTTATTTAGTCGAATTAAATTAAAAAATATACATATAAAATTATATATATTTATATATGTATATAAACTCGTATAGAAATATTTCACTCCCTTATATGCACATGAACATTTACAAAAAAATGTATCCCTCTTTACATATATCCAATGCGTGCAGGGTATATAAAAATGCAGCTTAGTGGTTAGTAAATAATGGGTATGCTTTTTAGTTGTTAGCCATTAAATAAATTAAATTTTGTTGTTGGCGTGATAACACCCTGTTTATACTTACTTACGTTCAATATGGTATAAAAAGAACTGAGTTCTAAATGAAAATCACAGTCTTTTCCTACTATTCCTACAGTTAACAGTGGATTGTTTCGTAAAATATAATTTAACGGCATTTAAAAAACTAATATTATAATGGTGTTGGTGTTTATTAAAATTAAGTTATTAACATACATACAAGTGTGTTATTGAACAAGGATTTTAAATTGTGAAGTTATTATTAACAGTATTAATCAGTAGTACCGAAATCATTAAAGGCATCATTATAAAATATTCGGAAAAAAAGAAATAAATAATTTTTGGTTTTTTCGACAATATTTAGAATCTACCTGTTTCTGAATTTTTTTTTAGATTTTTATTACAATTTTAAGCCAAGGAATCAATTTTTAAATTCGGATCAATGTATTCAGTAAAATTTCCTGTCTTTAGGGTTTCTTAAAAAGTTCGCACATATAGAATAGTCAATATAAAAGTTACCAAGAATTATAATCATTTTTATAATTTTTACATTCTGTACCCATTAAATATGTGTAAATGTGTTTCAAAAACTGTGTTAATGCAACATAACTATCATTATGTGGCATCTCCAACCATATAAATTTTATAAATTTATTATATCAGTATCAATATAGCCCAATCAATCTAGCCCTGTCCGTCTTTTCGTCTATCTGTATAAACACTCTGGTGACTAGAAAAACATCATATTTGTTGTGTATGTACATTCCTGTACACAATACGCAGATTGAATTTATTTAAAATTCCCGATTTTTGCCACTTTCCTACACAAGATGATAAAAACGTTACGTAATTTTATTGTTAATCTAAATTTATGCAAGCATAACCGTTAAACTGCTTGACATTCAAATTATGATTTGCACTGCTTGGTATGAAGTTGTATTTATATGCGAGTATTTGTGTTTGCGGATCTCGGTCAGGGTACAGGCTGTTCCGCAGTCGGGTATACTCGACTATTGCATTCTTAGTTCGTTGATATTTTAATATAAATATTTGTTTCTTTTCAGAAAGTTTCAAAGCACATTCATATGAGATTATATGAATATAATAAATATATTTTGACTAAGAAGTAGTCAACTAGAAAAGGCTAAAGAGTTTTAAATCTTTCTTGTCTCAAAGTTGAATAAATAATGGCTTATGGTTTATCTATAGCAAGAGCTAATAAAGTAAAGGAGCGAATAAATAGCATAAACACATAATTAATATGGACTTAATATCTTCAAAAATCAACATTTAATTTCAGTCTGTATGGATACAGTGCTAATGGATTCTAAAATAAACTACATTCCGTATCATTTACTTTTCATTCTCCCATATTTTTTTGCTTATAATCCTAATTATTCTTGCTTTAATTTTTTTTATTTTCAATTGTACATAAATATGTTTCATTATTAACTATTACCCATATATACAGTATATTAGAGTCTATTGTAAAAAAGCTTCTCAAGAAGATTTTGTTTATTTTTACTAGGTATAATAAGTTTATAAGTTCGAAAAAAATCTAAGTCAGTTTAAAGACCTTTGCTGTTGGTTCATTTAATTTTGAGATTATAATAACGCAAAGATGAAAATACATCTTTAATCCTTAAACAAGAATTTTGTTCTATGAAAGTTTACGATAAACTGAACATGAGTTATTGTTATGGGAAATGTAAAATAATATCATATTTTATTAATTAATTTTATTTATTTATTAATTGTTAATTCATGTTTTTCTTTTAAATATCCGGATAATTATTATATGTTCTGTTTACTACAAATCATGTTTTTGATTAAGAATATGTATATAAGTATATGTAAATATATAAATAACAAAACAAATATTTATCTTTATTATATATCAATGCATAATTTACTTAAATATAATATTTCTTTATTTATTATTATGTATTCTTTTCCTTTTATTTTTGGACAGATGCTTCAAGTGTACAGCTATATAATGACATCTATAACAATCTGCAACCCAACGTTCTTTTCAACGAAAAAGTTTTTGCCACCGAAGTCAATTTAAATGACTTTTTCAGCATATTTTCGAAAACATTAAAGCTTTCCTATCCACCCAAAACCGGTTATCAAAATCAGCCCAAAAGTATTTTTTCAAAACTACCGAAACGAAATTTAGACAGCATTGGTGGAGGGCATCTAATAAAGAGAACTGAAAATTTACTGCGAAACGATTAGAAATAATTTTGGCAACTTTAATTGAAAATGACAATTTTTATTCGATACTTATTTATTGTAAAATTTATTTTTGTTTAGACTTTAGCAATATGTGTAAATAAATAAATAAATATATATTATTATATATGAATGCGCGAATGGGAATCTACTTTGATTTACGTGAATTGAGTACAAATGGCATATTAAGTTTGTTCAATTTTATTCAAAAGTTATGAGGAAACATTACCAAATATATATATATATTTATATGTATATGCATGCATTGTGTGTTTGTGTATTTATATGCACAACTATAAATGATTATATATATGTATATATATATATTTGTCCAATAGCTAACATATCAATATGTATACTTGCAATGAAATCAAATTTATGAACTATTAAATAAATAAACACGCAACATAAGAAAAATAATAATATAGAAATTTTAAAATAATTTTTTTTATTTATAAATTAACTCTTTTAAGTACATATAAATATGTTATACTATGTATGCATATGGGGATTACAGTGAAAAAAAACTTGCACAGCGAAAATTTAATTTGGATTTAACGAGAAGCGAGAAAAAATTATTTTTAATGATTTGGTAAAATTACTTATGTGTATCCTAATTTATATCATAATTAAATTTTCTAATATGAAATTTAATTTTAAAATTTTAAAGATATGTGGGCAACTTAAGAAATTGATATTAGGAGCCTATTTCTCGACTAGCTAATTCATTTTAAATCCATAACATTCAATTTAATTCAAAAGAGGGTCACAAAACTGTGCAAATGTATGTTATTGCATAGGATATAAATATATATATTCTTGATGAAGTTAATATGTACAGATTCAGCCACCTGTAATAGAGTTTGAACTAATTGATTTTAAAATTATGATTTGCACTATGATTTTCGCGGACTGTGTATAGAGTGTATATAGCAATCTTACTCTTGATTTATTCCATTCAATTCGAGCTCTATATTTACACATATTTAAATGAGTTTTCGGCACAAGGTGTAAATATTTAAAAATGTAAGCTCAATATATATTTTTAAGTATTAGATATAGTATTAATAAGTGGTTAAATTGTAGGATTCTCTCTTACTGCATAATCCTTATATTACCTAATAATGGAATTTGCTATTATTTGTATACTTTCTTCATAAGCCGACTGGGAAAAAATAGATGGACAATTGGTTTTGAGGTAAGTTATCATCATTAATATAAAATTTAATTGTCAACGGTAGCATAAAGATAGCTATCAAACTTCAAAGATATCAATATAGGTTTATGCTGAGGAAACCAATAAATTTTTACATTATTATGTGTAATGTATACTTACCTTTTCTTTACCTAGATCTTCTATGAGTGGAGTCCTTAATATTAAAAAATTTGGCTTTGTCTCCTTTATAACGTCAAGTTATACTTATTTTAAGTGATTTTGTGTGCTCTAGATGTGGTATCTCAGAACAGTGTGCTTTTATTTTAATTCGAAATATTTGTGTCGATAGCTGAGTCGTCTAATATAACTTCTATATATATCATATAACTGTGTCGATCTTCAGTTCCTGCTCTGAAAGCCTTTTAAGTTCTCAAATCTTTCGAATGAGTAAATAAATTCTTAAACTCCTATTTAAGAACAAACATTTTCAGCATCATTTTTAAAACACAATTACCTTTTTTTCAGAATGATATTGGTTTCGAAAGGACAAGCGCTGAAATGTCTTATCTGTAGGCAACCGGATTACAAGAGCCAGAACAACTTTAAGGGTTTTATTAACAGTGCACCAGGAGGCGGCAATGAGCACGCCGCATTGAGGCCATTAATGGTTAGAAAGGATTCCATATACAACAAGAATGCCTGGCGGAGTAAATTAAAAAGAAACTTTGATGAAATTGATAAAGCTTCAGTCAGCTTTGGTATACTCAATCCACTTGTATAGTTCTCAATACTTCCGTTTTTGTTTAGAACTACAAAACAGACTCATAACTAAACGCAAGATCGCTTTTTTGTCAAGGGAATAAATTTTAAAAAAATGTTTGTTTCGAACACTTAAGAGAAGGAAAAACATTTTGTAATGAATATAATATAATAAAAAGAAAACAATTATAATTGTTATTAACATGTTTATTTATTCTTCTTTAATGTTGAGTTTTGTGAAAGGTCATACCAGATCTAAATGCAGCGCTTTTTTTTCTTTTTTCAAGGGACTATTTAAATACAAATTACATTTGATAATTATATTTAAAACAGTAATTCATTAATATATTCTTTACTTTATTTATTTGAATTACGGCGATAGGGATAACCTATAACAATTCATATTGACGAAGGTGCATCCTTTGAATTATATCCCTACAATCATTAAAAACTCGTTTAATGTTTTCTGTGTCCACGGCGCATGTGAAATGTGGGTAACAATAGTGTTTACCGTCTCCACTTGCAGTTGATATACGCTATATTTGATTAAATAAATAATTATTAATCAGATAATGAATATGTATTAAATATTAGATACTAACCAGAAACTCGTCCCGTATGAAATATTTTGCTCTGATTACTTCTGGGTCGTCATTGGATTCCATTATTGCGTCACCTATATAACATAAAAAACATAATAATTTAATATTTTTTTGGGAATTATATTTCAAAAGTGGAGTTTTATATCATACGATTCTTGTAGTGAATATATAAAACTTTTAGTTTTATTTCTTATTTCGAGCTGAAGGTGTTAATTTTGTCTTCAAAATAGATTGTATTTTAGCATAAATTTTATTTGTTAAAAATATAAATGAAAAATCAAGATGCCAATTTTTCTTTTGGTCTTAGAGACGAATAAGATTTTACAAACAATCTAATGGAATTATATATGTATAGTATATATTATAAGGTCGCAATTATCTACACCATAATTATTTTATATTATTTATATTTAATACATTTGCATAATAAGTATTTTGATTAATTCGACTAGGACAATCTTACTTCTTCTTACTTTCAAAAATAAATTTTTCAGCATACAACTTATTGCCATTTAAATTGTTTGTTTCTTAGTTTTAGCTTATTTAAAGTCTTTACTTACTTGGCGTTTGATATTTGTTAAACTCGGAGAAATATTCCGACAATTTACTTTTTCCAGCCTTAATTTTCTCTGCTAACAAATCTTGCTTATTTAGAAAAAGTATAATGGAAATTGTGCGTAGCCATCTAAAACAAAATTATGTTATTAAGAATATAATGTATGAATATTGAGCATATTACCTGTTATTCCAAATACTCTTAAATAAGTCCAAGGATTCTCGAAGCCGATTTTGAGTGGGGTCCTCACGCAAAACCATATTATAACTTGAGCATGCTGTTACAAATATTATAGCAGTTACATCATTGAAACATTGAATCCATTTTCTGCGCTCGTCACGCTGTCCTCCCACATCAAACATACTAGATAAATAAAAAAAATAAAAATTTTGTGTTAATATTTAATATACAACATTAACATACATATATTACTACTCACTGAAAATTAACTTTGTCCACCTGAAATCTTGTTTCGAATATTCCAGAAGTCAAAACACGGCACCGTAGAATATCTTGTTCATTGGGTGTATAATTTGGATTCTTAATTGTGCTTACTCGATCCAGAAAGCTTTAATGCAAAATAAAAATAATATCATTACTCATTTAATTTGTTAACCAATTAATCATCATTTATAAAATTATATATATAGAGAAATAAAATTATTTATTGAACAAAGTATTCTGATATCTCTGGATCAAGCGTACTTTATACTAGTTTCACAAATTATAATTGCTCATCAGTGTTCCTAAACTAAAAAAAATCTTGACTTGTCAACACTGATCAGTCTTATATAATTTACTGACTTACTAATCGGTAATCAGCACACAATCTGTAAAAGCATGAATCTGAATTTCAATAGAACTACAACATTTTTTTTTTCGTCTTTGTGACTCAAGCTCCTATAAGTGTGTTTTTATGTTGTTAAGGAATGTACAAGCAAAATTTTCATGAAATATTTAGCAAAACTTTATTTAAAGAATATTACTTATGTACTTTATTTCAACAAAAATGCAAAAATCGCTTGATATCAATATACCACCAATAAACCCGAAAATATTTCAGACTTATGACAATTTTATACTCCAGCTTTGTGCTTGTGGACTTAATAAACACACTTAATATTCGAAAACCCTAAAAATTATAATTGAAGTTGTATAATTTATACCAGGATAATATGATCTATAAGACAATTGGGATAAGTTCTGTGTGTTCTTGCAATTATATATATTGACAATATAATGCAAGCTTGTATTTTACAGAAGACAATTGGGATAATTTCTGTATGTTCTTTCATTTATACATATATATTGACAGTATAATTCTAGCTTGTATTTTACTTTACATATGCGTTCACAAGCTCTAATTTTTTACAAATACAGTTCAAAAAATTTACCCCTTAAAACATTTCCTTTAATCTTCATTGGTAATTTATCACAAAAAAAGATATTGTAAGTAGTTAAAACAAAAATATCATATTTATATACATTATATAAATGCAAGCCAGCTTTAAAACAATTATTAAAATAAAAAGCAAATAAATTATCTACGAGTATTACTTACTATTTTGCACAATCAATTAATTGATATTCATTTGACCTCTCATAGGTTTGAAGGACTCCTTTGTCTTTCCATAGTTCTTCTGTGTGTTCATAAAATTCAGGTGGATAGTTAAAGTCGGGACCTGAAAGATAATGCAACTAATTAATATCTGAAATAGTTGTTCGTATGTCAAAGGCAAGCAAGTAAACTTTTGGAAAAATTAAATAATGTTAGATTTACTATATAATTATTATAATATAGAGAAGTTATATTTCTAATGTGCTTAAATTACATTTATATTAGGCTATGTTTAATTATTGTTATTATTCTTACTAGAGGCATAATCCTGAATATATTCCACCCTGGGCTCATTCTCTTTCTTTTCTAAAGATACAGGTGGATTAAGTGTGCTCATGGCTCCAGTAATAGTCTGTAAATAAGTTTCAATATTGAAAAATTAATCAAATAAGAAATCATTTTCAATTCGATAAAACACGACAAATCAATCAAATCGAATTAAATCTTTAAGTTGTGAGTCTGTAGATTGATATACTTACCAATATAGCGTCTCGAATATTCTTTTTAATATCATCAATTTTCTGTTTTTTCTCTTGCTCAGAAAATCCATCGACATGCAATATCCGCATTTGTTTGACTATAGTTGATTTACCAGACTCACCCGCCCCCAACAGGAGCAGCCTGTGTGTAGCTCTATAGAGCTGTTTATCCTTTTGCAATTGCCTTGAAATGGCATCGCTACGACGCTTTTGAGTTTTCGAATCCTCCGAATTTACATCTGATGACTGTTTTGATGTTGGAGAACCAAAACAACCCATAGCAGTCCACGGAGTCCACCAACACGTCGCTCGATTCTCTTGGTTGGCGTCGGGGGACTCTGCACCCCTAGTACTTTCTCCGTTCTGCTCCAGTATAGCTGAGGTCTTTTAATTGTGTACACAATTTTATATGCTTATCGATTATTGTGGAATCAAAGTAGTAGCTTTATAGGACAGTTTCCTCTATGAGATGATTTTTGGTTTTAGTCTGTATATAAAATGCAACAAAATAAAAATATTAAAATAATTAGTAAAGCACAGTGTTTATTTCCTTAAATTCAGGGCTAATTTTTAATTTATGTATATCTTAACTTAAGAAGCTTTCCATCAATTCACAAACTTTTTATATCAACTTTTTTGAATTCAACTTAAAATTATTTCAGAATTATTCTTACAAATTAGTATAAGTATTTTTGGATTGTCATAATTTACGCTCGTTATTATTTATACAAAGCACGTGCTCTTATAATCTAGACCCAGATAAAAAATAAAAATAAATACTTAAATAGCCTTAACTGTAGCTTGGCAACCAAGGAACTATTCGCAACTGCCATAAAGCTTTAAAAATTATTTGCAACTTTTAAAATGCGGAATTTTTTATTAAGTATTTATTATACGATTGATGTTCCAAAAGTGAACTTAACAATTGTGGTTTTAATTAGAATTTTTTTGATTCATACGGAATATAAGTTGCAGCGTGTATTTGTGGGTACTATTTCAAAACCATAAAATATAGTTCTTAATAAATTAAAAGACCCTTTTTTTTTTACATATTTTTCAGGAAACGTCACAAAAAAAAAGGTATATTAACATGTATTTCATAACAAAACAGCAGAATGCTTCAACACATTTTATTATATTTATTTAAGTACTGTTGAAATTCGATATTTAGTGATCAGGAATCACATGAATTTGATCAAAAATTGATATTTTTATGTTTTTGCATTTGGAGTTTTTATTATACACGCGGCTTGTCATCAGAACTCTCCTCTAAAAAACGGTTTTTTTCTAGCTCTTATTTAAATAATGAAGCAAACTATTATCAACTATTTATCCTATAGCTAGTGAAATTCAAGTTTAGCGTTCCAAAAATGTTACCGACCCGCACCCAAAGAGGCTCCTTTCTCAGATCGCACCAGTAGTGCCGCAAACTATCTGGTTCATCGAGATTAAACTTTTCCCATCAGAAAAAAGTAACAAATTGGCAAATAAAGAATTACTTATTCAAGAAACCAAAGTACATTTATTTTGTGCAAGTGTCGAATCTTTTTGAGGACATTCTAAACAATATAGTACGACTGCGACCGATATCTATTCACCCAGAATTTGAATAGGCAAGAACGGACTTGTTTTTCTCGTCAAAAATAAATATTGAGCGACTTATTTTTATGTAAATTAACTTCTTGAACGATAATTATACCAAAAAAAAACCCAACCCGAATCTTATTGTGTCTTAAAATTCTAATAAGGCTGCAGGCAAGCACATTTTTTGCACATCAAGGAAAAATTAATGGTTGTTTTCCAGGAATGCTAAAAATATAATATTGATAAGGACCTTACTTATGAAACTTCTATTAGATAGTATCGAATGTTATTTCTGCACCATCGATAGTATTGAACAGACAAGTAATAATGTATGTAAAGTCTAATATCTTATTTTGTCATTTAATTAATTTTATTACAATAACTAGTAGTAATTTAGTATGGGTATAAATAACTTGTATGTAATTGGGCTTTACAATTACTAAAATTTAAAATATGCAATTTCGTATTTGATTAACGACTTTTGTCGATACTATCGATAGCAAGACTATCACCACTAAAATAAACTATCTAATGAAGATTTTCCAGCACAAACAGGTAGAGTTATACGATAAATAACCAATTTTAACTTTTTATACTGAATTTAAATGTTATATCCTTTAAATGTGTAGACACATACATATATAAATGTATATATATATAAATATATATGTATATATGTATGTATATGTGGAATTAACTGGACGATGCTAAGCACGAGCAATCTTCAAAAACTACAGTGTAACAGGTGAAGGAGTGGGTTGGATGGTTTGCGCATACACTGACAGTACATACATCTATAAGTATGTAGGTACATATATGCATGTACCAATATATATATATATACACATAAATATACATATATTTAAACATGTAGATACCAGCATTAATTTTGCCTAAAGGCAGTATATGCATGCACACATGCAAACACACACACATTTAAATAGATATAGTATATATAAAATATATAAATGTATATAATATATACCCATATTTCTGTTAGCACATACACGAGGACATCAGTATGTGTATATTTGCTATTAGTTATGTAGATATATTATTAATATTATTAAAAATATACATACATACATATATATATACTGTACACATATATGTACATATACTTATGTGGGTAAAACTCCCGACGATAATAAAAAAAAAAAGTATAACGCAAACGAAATTTATTTAATCCAATAAATATTGCCGAATACCCAAAATATTTCCACCAAGTGTCATGCAAAAATATAGATACCTTTGTATTTGTATGCATGAATACATAAATACATTTCATAAATATGTATGTATACATATGTATATACAGAGCTCTGTGTGTCGCATATATGTATGTATGTACATACGAATTTATTCCAATGTATTTATATACATACGCACGTATGTCATACATATGTATCTATGTATGCAAGTACATCATGCAACGATTTATTTAGATGTATTTTATCTGATATTGTTTTCACACTTTTTTTTAACTTTTTCAGGACTGAAAGGTCAGACGCGTATCACATCTTTTTCTACGCGAGCTGAAGAACCAAATACAAATGTATCTATATATGTATGTATACACATTAATTATTCAATGTGCGTTGACAAGATATGTAACTGTTTTGTTGTTTATGAAGTTTTTTTTTTTATTTATATTTATATATACATATACATATTTATATATATTATTAAAGGCAATTTATAGTTAAATGAACACTCCATTCGTCTTTGAAGGCAATACATATCAGCGAAAATCTACCTTGATTACACATATTATTGCATTTGCACTTGATATTATTCACATGCGTTAAGGGACTGAAGACAATTTATAGAGGGATTTTATCAATCGCCTTGACGCTTCACATTTAAATCCTATTCGGATTTTTAACTTATTTTCAATAACTAAAAACTCACTTTTATGTATTTTTATTTTATGTATCAACCTAGAGGTGCGCCATCGTCGATAGTTTCATTGTTAGAATTTTAGTATATCGTTTTTTCTAGTGATGTAGGGAAGTGGCAGATACATATAGAAAAATTTTAGTATAATGAAATTGTGTAACCGGGTATTCCTACAATTATTTTATATTAAAAATGAGCTAATTTCGTACATGTCATTGATGTTCCATAATGACATAAAAATTGTTTGATTAATTTCGTGGGTGGTTGGCTGGCATAAGGCCTTTTATGGTTTAATGTGTTTTGTTATCCTTAAAAGAAATAATTACATGACAATATATAAAAATTATGCATAAAATCTGAACACAGCTGTTAAATTGTTTTACTAATTTTAAAATTTAAGGCAAAAGTGCTAGATATTAAATCAAATCAAACTAGATCAGCTTCCGAGCTTATATTGTAAACTAGCTCGTGACTGCTGCTGTCTTACGACACTGTATGCTACATATTATTTGATACACACACAAATGTAATAAATTTCTGGAATACCCTTATATATTCTACCTACTACTAGAATATCGATGTCATATATATATATATATGTATGTCGTATATTTTGCAAATAAGTGTTGGAAAATGCCACAAGAGTCCCCGTACATGGACTTACACAATTTTTAAAACCACTTATTTGACAGAAAGATATTAAGAGAGCTAAGACAATGGCGCAAAACAGATTACAGCTGGGTGAAGTGAGCAATTTCTATGGTTCAGTCTCTTTAAGAAAAACCATAAAAATTAAATTTTCTAATAAGTTGGGTTTTTAAATATTAAATTTCGACTTCCGGTGGCAGGACATTATTTCTTGTAAATATATTTTGAGTTGTGCACTATCGTTTAGCTAAGAAGAATATCGTATAGTTTTAGAGTTGTCATGCCGTTTGATATCGTTCGATACGCAATCAGCGTATCACAGCACTGCAACGAGGTACAATTACAAGGACATCTTTTAACTTTTAATAAAGAAAATGTTAGTATAAATCGTGCAAAATTTACTGCATCTTTCAAAATTTTAGCTACACTGCCTAAAGTATCAATAATTTGAAAACTAGAAAATATTCTTAAAATATCGATAGATCGGAGCAATATCAGCTTTTTTGATTTAATCGCTTCCGTCTCTATTACAAAAATATCAGCTGGTTTCTGTTACCCACGTTTATTTATTGTATTGAAATATTTTTATAATAACATATAGAAATGAGGGGAAAACAGAAAACCAAAAGCACGCGACCTAATAGGAATGCATCTGCTCTACGAAGAAACGACAAATTTTCCAAAAACAATGGCTTTATTCAAAGGAGCAAACAAATGGAACAAATGCATAGGACACAATCTCGCTTTCAGAATACAAATACAGTCAATGAATTAAAAATAACTGCAGATCTTTTACCATCAATACAACAAGATGAAAGCGGATTTTATGATCAACTTGTGAGTGAATATAGCTCTGCAAATACAGGTGAGAAATACTTTGGAATAATTGTTGTCAAACACATGGTTTCAATAAAATCTACTCCACAGCCCCAACAGTTAAAGAATCAAACAAATTCATTTCACCGGGAAATAAAAAGTTCAAAGTTGAAGATAAAGTTGAAAAAACCATAACAAATTTAAAACCTCATAATTCATTTGCAAAGCGGTTTGATTTTGATCCTACTTCAGATGATATTACGGAATTAGTTTCGAAACAAACTAAGATATTAAAGTTTAAATGGTCTGCGATTGGCAACTTTAAAATCGAAATACCACTTTTAAAATCATCTATTTGCTCAGATGCCGATTATTGTCAACCTTCAATAGCTTCAAAGCTTGAAGATCTTCAGATATTCGAAGTAAAAAAGCAATTATCCACAAATGTTACTTATCCTTTAAACGCACTACAAATGGAAATTTTCCATATTGCAAATAATTATCTGGACCTTTATTATCCACGACGTACTCATGAAAATGCCGAGGAAATTCGTTACGCTTACTGTCTTCATGCCATAAATCATATGTTAAAAAGTAGAACATTAATTTTAAATAATAATGAAAAAATTGCTGGTCTCGCAAAAGATCCGCGGCTGCATGCAAGTGAAGTGCCTATACCAGACAGTTTGAGGGATCAGGGTCTTACAAGGATGAAGGTGCTCTTTATACTGCCCTTCCGAGAATCAGCTCTAAAAACAGTAAAAATTTTAGCAAGCTTACTGTTTTCAAAGGGTATGTATGAGATTTATATAATAATAACTTACATTATTGTTTAAGTAATCTTTATATATATATATATTGGTTTAATTTATACATTTCTTTCATTCCAGACAAAAATACAAACTTACCGATAGCGAAATATGAACGCTTTCTTCAAGATTTTTCAGGAGACTCAGTTTACTTTCCAAAAACAAATCCTAAACCATCTGATTATGAAAAAACATTTTCGGGGAATACAGATGACAACTTTAAAATTGGGATTCGTTTAACTAAGAAAACGATGTCTTTATACTCGGATATAAGTACATCGGATATATTAATTGCTTCTCCATTGGCTCTACGCATGATTATTAATGATAAAGAGAAAGACTTTGATTTTTTGAACTCCGTTGAACTACTTATCATAGATCAAGCTGAACTTTTTATAGCCCAAAACTGGGAGAATCTTCTCTACGTAATGGATCATTTACATTTGCAGCCGCAAAAGCTTCCGGAAACAAACTGTCAACGCGTTCGAACGTATTGCCTCAGTGGAACGTCACGTTTCTTTCGACAAACGCTATTGTTTTCATCGCATGAGCTCCCTGAATTTCGTGGGTTGTTTAATAATAAATGTTTTAATTACCAAGGGAAAGTGCGCATTACGAATCAGATTGAGAGTGGCGATATTTCCAATGTGCTAACGCCAATTGAACAAGTTTTTCAACGCATCGATTGCTCCAATGTTGAGTCGGCTTTTGAAGATCGCTTTCTATATTTTGTTAGAAATATTCTGCCACAATTTAATAGAACGGGTTCCTCACATTGTATGCTGTATGTGCCAAGCTATTTTGATTATGTACGTTTACGCAATCATTTTAAAACCGAAATGATAAATTTTGTTCAAATAAGCGAATATACGAAAAAGGAAAAAATATCCCGAGCGAGAGATATATTCTTCCATAGCGGCGCACCATTTCTGCTTTACTCGGAAAGAGCTCACTTTTTTCGGCGCACACGAATCAAAGGCGTTCGTCATTTGATATTCTATCAGCCTCCAAATTTTCCCAACCTATATTCGGAATTAATAAATTTAATGCTTGAAACTAATCAGAATCCGAGAGATGGCTTACAGGATGTAATGAGCGTACATGTCCTTTACACAAAATATGATTTACTTAGTTTAAGCAATATTGTTGGAAATGATAATGCTGTCAAATTGACCACAGGAATAAGCGATTCCTATCTCTTTTCAAATAAAGATTAAGAATTATAATTATAATATTTTATACATATGAAGTAACTTTTGTAAAGAAAATACATAATAATAAATACTATTTTAATTTGAATAAAAAATATAAATAAATCAAAAACTATACGAAAACGTTGTGCACAAAAAAAGACTCTAAATTTAGAACTTTTCTTATATATGTAGTATATATATCAACCGCACCATATATTTCCACAGTTGCCATCCATTTTCTAGTAATTATATTTTTTTTTTGGCACACGTCGCGTTGTCGCTGTTTATAGCGTGGTGTGTGCTTTGTGTGTTTATGTAATCTTAATTTACGATTGGGCGGGCTATCAGCTCAACGCAAATTCTTTTTTTTTTTTGTCTGAGAAGAGGCAGATCTTATTTTGTGTGGGAGATACGATATGCTAGTACTTTGGAAGAGCGTTCCCTCGCTAGCCACCGCTCTTCAAAATATATATGCGCAATATATTAAGCCTTTTTAAATTCAGATGGAATGTTATTTCAGTTAATACTCTTCCCAGATATCCAATTCTTATAACTTTCTCAAAAGTAGACCCAGTTTTTATCTAAATGGAAAGTTATCTTAGATATCCCACTCATAACGGTATCAAAACTTAACTTATTTCATACGGATCCTCTCCTTTATTGAAATAATAATCAATAACTAAATCAAAAATTAATTAAAATTTTTATGTATTTTCTTGCCTTTTTGGTCTAATTCCAAAAACTAAATAATTTATTTCATAATATGAAAATATAAAAAATAAATCATATTTTATATATGATGTAGACAAAGGGCCAAATAGTTGGTCCACAAATAAATCAGTTAATTTTTGACAAAGTTATAAAGGTTGGAAATTTGGCGAGAGCATTTTTGATACAGATTGGAAGTTCATCAGCTTGGGAAACAGTTTGTCATCCTGATCAAGAATATATACCTTATAAAGTCGGAAATATCTTTTTCATCTGGTAACAAAATGTATATTACAATTTTAATATTTTAATTATGGAAATATGAAACACAATGTAAAAAAGAACCAAATTATACAACATATAATTACCAGGAACTTTAAACAAACCATGTAGCTAAAAGACGAAAAATAATAAGTGTATAATATATGTATATTAAAATAATAATATTAAATAAAAAGATTTTAATAAGTTTTGTTGTATTTATTTATTAAATCCATTCTTACAAACCAGTAAGGCAAGATATTTTTCCATTACTTTCTAAATCAAATAAATAATTTTTATATTCATGTTGGATTTTTTAACTTTGCAATTTCAGGTAACAGGGCTGTCTGAGCAATTAATACAAGATTGATATAAGGTATACAAATCTGACATCCTTGAGGATCTCCTCCATATTTGTATCGGTTACACAAATGGCCACTTTTTACCATTGTTGTTTGACGGCTTCAGGAACTACATATACACAATAAATAATATTGTCGAATAATTACCAAAATTTAATTTCATGAAATTAACGCATATGCAAACCAAAATTCGGATTGAATGGTAGAGGGGGCAGGACATCAGGAAGAACTACTAAAGCTGCTTCATTGATATTATAATAATTATGATTCGCATTTAAGAAGTAGACGCAGTTCGGGTTTCAGTATTTATATATTTCGTTATCGTTATCATGTTTTGGATATCTTACATGCTGAATTTGAAATATGAATTTCATTCGCTTATACGTCTGAGTGTCAATATATGTGGTAGACCATAATGTACAGCAATTGATCTGTTGCATTCACATAGGATTTTTTGGCACACTAGTATATCAAAATTTAACAACTTCACATACTTTTCTATAGCAGGGATGGACTTAATATATGTTAAATTAATAAGGTGTCATCCAATTAATGAAATCGGGGATTTACTGTATCAAAAAATAAAACAATATAAAGGTATATATATTTAATATAATGTGTATATATATATATGTATTGGTTGGTTGGTTGGTTCATCGAAGATCATCAAAACAGCAGCAGTTGCAAGAGCGAGCGGGCATTCAAAAGCTAACTATCGCATTTATAGTATATGGAGCTAACGCCACCCATTCAATGGGTTTTTAGGCGCGCATTTTTTGGTTTAGTTTCGCATTTAATATAATGATTATTGTTTGGTTGGGTTTGTCTTTTTTTTTGTTTTATTTTACAGCGTCTATAAATTTTATAACAAAGTACATCATGTAAATTTAAATGTGAAATTTCTATAAGAAAAAAATGAAATCCACGATTTGAGGTTTATTTTCCTCTTCTTAGAAAGGCAAAAAAAAGTTTAGCCTAACCTCGACACAAATGTGGAAAGTGTATGTAGTTAAAATAAATACCATATTGCAACTAACTGTGGACCCCAATTATCTTAATTAACGTTCGTTCACTTTAAATACGAAAAGATATCAAATATATTTGTGGATTTTTGGAACTAAACGGAAAAAAATATTCTAATAAAATACACACACTAAAAACTGTTTTTTCGTTTTCTGTTCAAACGTCGGCAATTTAATCTTTATGCTTTAAAGTAGACATTTCATGCTGCTCAAAGATTACTTTCTTATATACTATGGAATGGATTAACCAATTATATATTTATTTTTTTGTTTTTTCTTTAAGATTTTAAAACTGAAATCTTCGTCTACTTAATGCATAAATTGAATACAAAATATATATCCGCAAATTCCATCCATGAAAATAATCATGTAAACCATTGTTTTTGACGAATAAATAAAATATGGATTATATGTACTATATATGTATAAATAAGTCATATATATAAATAGGAATTCAGGATTTATCTAATGTATTTGAAAATGTAGTAGCTTTATTTTAGTTTTATGACCCCTAGTTTGAAGAAATATGTACATAGATTTACGTATTCAGCGTAGAGAATGAAATTTTTGAAGTATCGTACAATAAATACAATTAATTTTTTGTTTTTTTTTTTGTTTTAAGTTTGTTCATATAATACATACAACTACAAAAACTATGATTGGAACTTTGTTTATAGAGAAAAAAAAAACTGAATTTGTAAACAAAATCAATTAACAAAAACTTGTTAAAAAAAAAAATCATCACTGCGGTACAGTAATAATCCATGTTTATATATGAACTCTATGTAATTAACGAAATTTAAAAAATTGTTCTGAAACCTACGAAACGTATTTATGTATATATAAAACTCAAATATTCCGCAGCACGAATCTTTAGCTACAGCATTGTATGTACAAAAAGCAATGCCATGTTATTTTTTAAAAAATATTCAAACAGAAATATTATGTATAGGTATATGTATTAAATTAATTGTTAGCTCATAATCTATTGACCAGTTCACGGTGTTCTTTTGTGTATAGTTTAAAATAAGAGTAAGAGTCTCTTATCAAAATATCACACGTGAATTTTAGTTATATTCGGAAACAAATCTATGTGGTGGTTAAAGTCGTTACTTTGGGTATTTCATTTTATATGTTTTTTGTTTTGTTTTTGTTTATATTTAGTAACACTTTATGCTAGTAATTAGAATAATGATGTTGGGCTTAATGATTATAATTATATTCTTAAAGCATCATAGCGTACAGCAGGCCAAAGTAGACAGCCCACATTAACACAATCCCATGCATCTTATATATCATGCTCTCACCATCTGCGATTTTTCTAGCAACAAACTTCAACGTTTCATCTAATAAAACTACAGGAATTGAGAATTTCATCACAGTTATCCATTCCTCTGCAGACAACGGTGTCACTTGGAAGACAGTCTATAAAAGTAAAGATGAACAATTGAATTATATATTGTTAATACACATATGTATATATGTCAATCCAATAATGTTTCATTCCAATTAAATACTTACAGAGAGGACATCAACATATAGAATAACAAAGTGAAGAGTGAAAGAAAGAGCCATTGAGCCAATCAACCACAAATTGCACCATGGAGGCATTGTTATTAAGGACTGATTCTCGGATAAGCTATATATAAAAATAAACACATTACATACTAAACCTATAATTGTTTAAGATTTTAACATACCTGTTCATGGCATTCAACATTTCAATGGTGACCAGCACGGACAGAGCCATGGTCATTGCATGTGGATCGCTGAAGATTTTGCAATCGACACCCTTGAATTCCTCACCACCGCCCAAGCAGGCCAAATGATGGGTCAGCTGCCAGTATGATAGTTTTGGACCTTCATCGGAGAAGATGAACCACCAAGCAGCAGCTCCAACTGTGGCTGCACCGACGTAGAAGCCAATTGCCATGTAACTAAAATGAAATAAAAATAAAATAAAATCTAATTAAAACAAATGATCACAGAGTAAGTTTAATTCACTAACCGGAAGAACAGCCAGCCAGAGATTAAACCTTCATCGGCCTTCCTTGGTGGTTTCTCCATGATGTCCAAGTCGGGTGGATTGAAGCCCAGAGCTGTAGCTGGCAAGCCATCAGTAACCTAAAAGAATAGAATATTGTTTATATTAAAACAAAAAAATAATAATAATTATGTATTATAAAACATACCAAGTTAACCCAGAGAAGCTGAACTGGAATCAAAGCTTCAGGCAGACCAAGAGCAGCGGTAAGGAAAATGGAAACAACTTCACCAATGTTGGATGAAATCAGATAACGAATGAATTGCTTCATGTTGTTATAAATAGCGCGACCTTCTTCAACAGCGGACACAATAGATGAGAAGTTATCATCAGCCAACACCATTTCGGCGGCAGATTTGGCGACAGCAGTACCAGAGCCCATGGCAATACCAATTTCAGCCTTCTTAAGAGCTGGCGCATCGTTGACACCGTCACCTGTCATAGCGGAAATTTCATTCATGCCCTGCAAGAACTCAATAATCTTCGATTTGTGCTGTGGCTCTACACGTGAGAACAGGCGAGAGCGTGCAACGGCTGCCTTTTGCTCAGTTGGCGACAGATCATCAAATTCACGTCCGGAATAAGATTTGCCAGTGGTGTCCTCATCTTCAGTGAATACGCCAATGCGACGGCAAATAGCTTCGGCGGTAGCCTTGTTATCACCAGTGATAACAATAACGCGAATGCCAGCAGCACGGCAACGAACAATGGAATCAAATACTTCCTTACGTGGAGGATCCAACATGCCGACGACACCGACAAAGGTTAGATTCACTTCATATTGGTAGAACTTGTTGGAATCATTCAAATCCATCTCATCGGGGCGCATTGGGCTATCGGCAACGGCCAGACCCAGGCAACGCAGTGTATCGCGTCCAGTACCATACTGACCAGTCAGGTTAAGAATCTTGGTCTTGAGCGCAGAGGTCAATGGAACCTTGCTTGTACCGACGCGAGCATGTGTGCAGCGTTCCAACACACCTTCTGGGGCACCCTTGACGAACAGTTTGGGGCCAGTGCCCAGGCGGGAGGCCTTGAGTGGTGTACAGTATGAAGACATAGATTTACGATCGCGGGAGAACTCAAGAGTGAATTCCTTCTTCCATTTGGTCTCGATCTCACCACGGCAAGCAATGGCAGTAGATCTACGGTCCAATCCAGACTTGTTCACATTGAAGGCGTTCAGCTTTTCGGCCAATACGATCAAGGCAGTCTCAGTTGCCTCACCGACCTTCTCAAAGCACTGTTTGAACTCATTGAAATCAATAGCCGAATCGTTGCACATAATGCAAATGGTAGCCAATTCCTGCAACGCATCGTAATCGCTGGCCTTTACTCTCTGGCCGCCCAGGAAGACCTCACCAATTGGTTCATAGGTCGAGCCGGTCAGTTCAAATTCAGTGAAGCTGCTATCGTTACCCTCGACCTTGTCAAAGATGAACATGCGGGAAACGGACATTTGATTTGTGGTGAGTGTGCCGGTCTTATCGGAGCAGATGACAGAGGTGCAGCCCAAAGTCTCTACAGATGGAAGAGAGCGGACAATGGCGTTCTTCTTGGCCATGCGACGTGTGCCCAAAGCCAAGCAAGTTGTGATGACAGCTGGCAGACCTTCGGGAATGGCAGCGACAGCCAAAGCAACGGCAATTTTGAAATAATAGATAGCTCCCTTGATCCATGAGCCGCCATGAGCGGGATCATTGAAATGTCCAATATTGATGGCCCAGACAGCAACGCAAATGATGGAGATAACCTTTGACAATTGCTCACCAAATTCATCCAATTTCTGTTGCAATGGTGTTTTAATCTCTTCAGTTTCGGACATTTCAGTACGAATTTTACCAATGGCAGTGCTCAGACCAGTGCCAATGACAACGCCACGAGCCTTGCCAGCTGCGACATTTGTGCCGGAGAATAAGATGTTCTTTTTGTCTTGATTTACAGCACGTGGATCTGGGATGGCATCTGTGTGCTTAATAACTGATACCGACTCACCGGTAAGGATAGACTGATCAATTCTCAATGTTGTTGAATAAATGTGAGTTAGACGAATATCAGCTGGGATCTTGTCACCAACGGAGACCTCAACCAAGTCACCAGGTACAATTTCTTTCGCTCTGACTTTCTGGATACCATTCTTGTCTTGACGAACTACTTTGCCCATTTCGGGCTCGTATTCTTTTAGTGCTTCAATGGCGGATTCGGCATTTCTTTCCTGCCAAACGCCGACGACAGCATTTGCTATTAGAATAAGTAAAATTACTAAAGGTTCTACAAATGCAGTGAACGTTTCTTCATGTTCTTCAAATAGCGCTAATACCTTTAAAAAAAAGAATGGAAAAGAAAAATATATTTGGTTGGTAAATATTGAAATGTAAAATACAAGTTTGTTGGCTAAGAAAATATGGAACTTGAATTGATCAACTTACAAATGAAATAATGGCTGCCAATAGCAAAATCTTCACCAGAAGATCGTCGAACTGCTCTAAAACTAATTGCCAGATACTCTTTCCTATAAATTAAAACAAATATACAATATTATATTTTATATAAATATAGAAACATATGCATAAGCACATTATGTGCTCGATACATTTTAGATAGTTGCGCACCTTCCTCAGTTGGCAATTCTGCAAATAATCAAAAGAGTACAATATTAATTTATATATCATTTTAATATTTGTATTGTATGATGCGGCTTACCATTCGGTCCATATTT
The DNA here is from genome assembly GCA_035043045.1 of Hirtodrosophila alboralis. Taxonomy (NCBI): domain Eukaryota; kingdom Metazoa; phylum Arthropoda; class Insecta; order Diptera; family Drosophilidae; genus Hirtodrosophila; species Hirtodrosophila alboralis. The sequence goes on from JAWNNH010000101.1 coordinate 712,368, forward strand.
TTTCTGGTTTGCCTTGATTTGATCAAGGGATAGACCGCGCTCTGCGTCTGTGCCAAAGAAAGTCAGAGATTGTTCGACGGTTTTCGAGTGACCGTCTTCCATTTTGAATTGTTATCCTCCGCGTACAGTACCCTGTAGTTTATAAAAAAAATAAAATTTATAAAATTAGATGAATATTTATTATCACAAGGACAACTAGACAAGGTTAAAATATATATATTTGCAACAATTTAAAATATGCTTTTTCTAAAATAAATAAAACATTTTTGCTCATTTCCACTTCAAAAATTATAAATGTCAAATATGACAGCTCATTTTAGGTCATTTTCACCCAGACACGATGACGGCCATGCCGACTGTTGCCATCTAAAATATATTTATTAAAAGACAATACTAAAATAGCTTGCTTCTCTTATAAAATTTTCAAGAACCCAAAATATTTGCATATATAAATATTTATAAACATTTCAAAGGGTTCTCATTTATTGTACGAATTTACAATCTTATAAAATAAATTGAGTGATTGTTTTTTTGCCATTATGCGCAAAGTAATCTAATAAATTTTAAACCGAGTCGTCAGAGCGATTCATCAAAAATGTACGACGTTTGTTACGCATATGACAGAATTGACGTTAAAAAAATAAAACCTGTAATAATATTAACCAGAAACTATTTATTAAAGTGCTAAAATGTGGTTTCTTGAAATAGAATTTTTTTTTATAAAATTCATAAATAAAAATAGCGCACTGAATAACACTTTAAGCCCACGTTTATTGATAAGGCTGGATTATTAATATTTTCAAGAAAATGTGGCTTTTGAAGGCAAATTTCTTACTTATAATATCGATTTTCTAACATATTTTTAAATTTCATCATTTTTTTTGTATTATAATTCTGTTTAATTTAGCATTATAATCCCGATTTTTTCAATTGCAAATAAACCTAATACGTTCGAAACATCTATACGTTAAGCGTACGGAATTCGGAATAGCCCTGAATTAAGTCTATAAAATTATCATTGCAATTTGTTTTATAGATTTGCGGTGGAGCGCAGAAGAGAAAACACAAAATTTGAATAAACGTGATCTGTGTATGGTATACGAACAAAACCTATACATTTACATATATCTAACTATCTGCCTTTTATAGACTTAAAGATGATTACGTTTATATAGAGACGGACGATCGATGCGTTAGCAAAAAATGGTAAAGACGTGCATATATATATACCCTTCAACCTGTTACTTTTGCACAATTCTAGAATACCCTTTTACGTCATTTAATGTGTATAGGGTATTAAAAATATCTATCGAATTGAGTGACAGATACATTTACTACATATGTATGTATGTATAAAATACCTTTAGGAATATGGTGTATTATAAAGGTATGAAAATAATACGAGAGAAACGTATAAAATCAACATACTAATACAAAAAAATTTTCCATACATAAAGCACATATTTACATACATACATATGAACAATCTTAACGATACACGTGTGTTCCATAAGTACACACGTCACAAATGTGTAGTATACACACATTTATACATATGAACATAATATACAAATACTTTTTTCTTTCATTACCACTGAGTTTTGACTAATTTTCTTGCAGCGCTGACTTATGAGATTCACACACGTGTCACTTTTGTTGAACTAATGCAATATTTGCGAACGACCGAACGCAATGCATAAATTTATTTACAATCATCCAAAAGCGAATAACGGAGACTTTTAAGTACTTAGTTTTTTACTATAACCAATATCTATATATATTATATGCCCATGGCGCTTTTTTTTTGTTCTAAATACATATGTGTACTGTGATAAAAATGCAGTTTCAGGCCGCTCATTAAACAAATTTCTCCGGCGTATTTTGCGACTATGACATGACAGTATCGGTAGTTGCAGGGGTGCTTATTTATTTGATTGAACTATCGATAAGCAAGCAATGTCACGGTTATCGAACAGCGACACTTTGCTTAAAAATATTTTATTTTAATTTAAGCTGCCCATTAAAGGTTTTTGTAATTTAAATGTATAGCACATATTGTTATCGATAAGCATCGCTTCGCGCGATTATACAACTTTATCATAATACGCAAAATAATAAGTGCGCACTCTTTTGGTTGCTCAATCTGATAAGAACCCGCAGATGTACGATTATATGTATGTGTCATATTTTTAAACATACAACAAATAAAAAAAAAAAAATTTCGAGTGAATGTACATCAGCAACAAACGAAACAATGGTTATCAGATTATATTAAGTACATTTTTATTTAAATAAATGTATATTTTTGAACTACACCACCAACAGCCGATAGACCCATTAAACTTTTTAAATGTAATCCAAATACTGAATGTATATTTTATATAAGAGATTTTTCCCGGGTATTGTAGCTTTCTTTACTTAAATATCGTATTTATTATCGATGAAAGTTCATTATATCGATAAGATTCAATTCCTTAATTTTAAAACATAGCTTAAGCTACAGCAAAGTTGAGCTTTTGTAGTTTTTAAGCAATTTTAAAAAACAATTGACGATTTTCTGAAAATGAAATACTGTTGTTTCGACCCTTAAATCGGAACCCCATTGTTAACGTATAACCTTGAAAGTATTCGCTGCATATATATTTTCGCATGTTATCTGCTTATTAGAAAATTTGCATATTAATCGAATAATAAACATAGAAAATAAAAAAATAAAACTTTCCGCATACTATAGAATTGGACTGTGTGTTTATATGTATTGATATATTAATTTATATTATATATGTATGTGTGAATGTTAGGGTACTTTAGATCTGGGAAAAGGTATATTCTTGTTGAGCAATAATTTTTTCTGATTTTTTCCTGATATATGACTTAATAATAAAGACAAATATACTTATTATTAAGTATTTGTATTATACTAATAAAATATTTTGTATATGTGCTTAAATACATAAATATAAATGTGCAAACGTATACGTACAATATAAATACTTATATATATATATTTATATATAATATATATACGTATTTCTTTTTTTTGGGGAAAAAGCATTTCGAGTCTACAAAGATTTAAGCTAAAAATAGAAACCCAGCTACTAGAGGTATGCGTGTGTGTATAAATACATATGTCTGTGCGCTCTTAAATTCATGAATGTTCGTATGTACATAGTCACAATATGTATATTCATACACACAAGCATGTTGGCATAAATACATATATGTATTTGCCTTTAACTCACACCTGCTATAGAAATTTAAAAATTTTCTTTTTTTTCAAATTATGAAATTTTGCCTTTGTGTTTGTCATTTAGATTACAGACAACGATTGCATAACAATTTTCTATACACATACACAAATTTATACAAGCGTATAAATTTAAAAATAATTATAAAATCGTTTCATATAGAATAAATACAAAAAAATAAAAAACACATTGAGTTATGCCAACGTGTAACCAACCAAGGAAGGTTTCCTTTTCAAAAAGATTGGAAATATATATTATATACATACGTATATACGTTTATTGTATATATACACCTTTTGTATATATTCCAAAAGGTAAATCTAGATCTAGGTAATTCCCAGAAGGCTGTTTATAATATACACTTTCTGGTTTCATATTTTGTCGCACTTTTTTCTGAGAGCATGTTCAGATTTAACAGGTACATAATATATATTTTTTACAGTGTATATACATATATATACATAAAGGAATATATTCAAGTCGATGATGACTGAATATATATTTTTTGGAGACATTACAAAAATTACAGTTCGAGGTCCAAATATTTGAAGTAGAGCGTACATTTTTTGAATTTATACATTATCTTGATAAAGATAGTATGTATGTATATTGTATGTACTTTAACAACATACACTCATATTATGATATGTGGAACATTAAATTTGTAATTTGCAATACATTTGTTCAATAACTTTTTGAAATATTCCTTGTTTTGGCATACACTTTTGAAAACACCAACTTTTTGAGATACAAATCTGTATATAATTTTGTGTGTAAATTTTCTTTATATAAACTAACATACATCATATATAAAAATGTATGAGCGCGGGCTTCTTTTTGAATTTTCAAAAAAGTTTTATTTTATTTTTTTTTAATGTTTTTGTATGTATATGTAACTTGCTTGTATTGTTGCAGATATATTTTTTTTATTCAATATTTTTTTACACTATTGTTGCAAATAATTCAACAAAACTTACAATTTTAATTCTTAACAAAAATTCCGTTATTATATAATAATTTTGTTTAGTCCAATAGACCAAGAGCTAACACAAAGATCGCGCTATTATAACGATCAACGGCAACTGAACGCAAGGAGAACGCTGCTTGATGAGAGTGTCTATTTGAATTACAAAATTCATATATTTTGGCAAAATTCCCAAAACTAGATACACTCTCTATTTTGGCCCCGGGAAAATACTTTTAGCACGCACAAACTTTTAAGCACTTACCACCTATCCGAGACTTTTTTTTTGCGGTTGTCTTGGTGTATGAGTATGTTTGTATGTATGTAGGAACTTTCATAAATATATATGAATATTTCAATATATATGTAAGTGGGTATATAGGCTGTAGGCATAATAATATTTATCACAAACGCAAAACCTATATACATAGTATCTGTATATATAATTGTGCATTTGTAAAAAAGTTAGGATTAAAGATATTTACATAAATCTGCATGTAAGTTTATAAACTCTTATAATGCATAAGTTCTCTTTCTCATTCCAAATAGAACCGGCTTGAACCAGTATCTATGAACATATCGATCTATATATTGATGTACAGCAGGCAACATATATTCAATAATAATAAAGATATACTCTTGATTATTATTTTATAATTTACAACTTATTGTCAAAGTATTTGTCTGAAATTTTATACCCTGTAATCGGTGATAAGGGGTATTATAATGTTATTTTACAAGACATGTAAATTTTCCCGCTTTTAAAGAATTTATATTCAGTATAAAGTGAGAATAATTTTTGACTTTTGTCAAAGAGTATTTATTTTAATTATTATGTTATATATGATTATATATGATCTTTGGACTTTTGGGTTAATAAGCCCATAGAATTGTTTTTATCAAATAGCTAAAAGTAGCAACCAGAAGTTGGCTATTTCTTGAATATTAAGCTATAAAAGCTGAAGTTATTTTTTTTATATAGAAGTAAACAAATATAGTTATTTTTATATTACCGGCTTTAAAAAAAGGTAGTCAAATTCCTATTTTTTCTGAAATATTTATCTTATTTATCTAGAGCTCATCCTGAAATTGCATTTGCCAGGAGCTCCCGGGGCCTTCAGTGGTATGGCCCCGAATATTAAAAAATCTTTGTTCTTATAGTAGCGTGGCCCCGATTGTAAAATTATTGGAAACCCTTAGACGGCCCTGTGTTGTACTCCTCAATTTAAGTAGAACTTCTTGATAAGGACAGTATATATATATCTATCTGCCACCAAGTGGAAGCCCATTTAGTTTACGACATAGTGAAAAGAAGGGTCCCAGGATCCAAGGTATCACAATAGGCTAATAATTACCTCACAGTGTCGAACTGTAATCAGTCTGACAACCTAACCTAACCTCACCTATTGTTACCTGGGCGTACTTTAAGTAAACTAATATTTTAAAAATTGGTTTCAATTTTAATTTTTGCTAGAATAAGAAATTTCAACTTTGACCATTAATTAAATATATATTTAATTAGATATATTAAACTGTTTTTATTATACAGGCAACAAAGTTTAGTGCAAAAACATATCATTTGTTGTAGATAGTTATATTTTTATGGGTTATTGAAAATAAACTAAAAAATACAAAAAAGTATAAAACTTAATTAAAGTATTTAATTATAATCGAAAATTGTGATTCTTGTATTTTTTGTGGTACAGAGTTATTTCTAGTCGATCAATCTTTTTTTCAAATTTGTGCTTGTTTTTATTATCTGCATTGCAGAGCGCATTATAAGATCATTTGTCAAGATGTAACGAATTGAAGGACGCGTCTCCTACCCCAAAGAAACATATGGCCAGATCACTCATCCACATACATATAAGTATGTACAAAAATATGTGTGTGTACTATATACATACTTTATATATGTATTTACATCATATGTTTGTATGAATTTCCTCATATATGGATGGACACATACATATATACTGTGTACATCCCTATGTGAGTGTCTTTAATTAGCATGACGAACAAAGTCGACTCAAAATTTGCAGTTTTTATACCCTGTGCTTAAAAATGGGGTGGTTAAAATGGGTATAATAAGGTTGCACAAATGTATTTAAAAAGCTTATATAGTATATATATATATATGATAGTTAAGAATAATAATTTAAATAGCCAATAATTTTGATTTTTTAACATGAATTTTAAACTTAAAAATTAACTCACAAAAAAAGAGTTTCACTCTGGCATTTTTAAGGATAATGGAGGTAATATCTCTTAAAAAGTTTAGAATAAATTATTTTCAGACATGAACTGGTTCAGTTTAGAAATAGTTATATGAGTTAGAAATCAAGATCATTTACTTAAGAGTTTCACAAATAAAAATTAATTTTATATAATTTTATATATATAATAAATATTGAGGTAGCATGTGTTCTCATCACATATTATTTCTCAAATTGATATAAACTTAACCGATTTTCACGGCGAATGCTTTTTTATCATGGTTTGTATTTAGCTTTATTTCACATTTTAATATAAGAAATAAAAAATTGGGGAAATTTTTTTAATTTCCACACACATTTTTGAAAAATATTGACATATTTTAAATTTGACTTTTTATCGATTACGGACCTTAAAATCTATAAATAAAAAACTATCTTTAGAAATATTATAAAGTTGTTCCCGAAAATTAAAAAAGTTTTTAATTTATATTGTATTGTCCTAAGTTAATCACTTCGTTTAGATAATATTATGTAAATGCAGCATATTGAAAGTGTTTACAGGATATTTTTTTGTTGAACACTTTCTATTTAAACACTTTTATTTGTTTTATAATACAATATTAAAGCACTGATTAGTGTTCCATACAGCAAAGATAAACCGATATTTAAACCCTAGTCTGGGTTTCGAACTCGTAACCTTGATTTTGTTTAAGCAATTGAACGTTCGAACTTTTATAAATACTTAACTATTAAGGTCGACGATTTGAATAATTATGTTATTCAAATTCTTTAAGAGCTGAAAACATTGAGCAGTTTTATAATGTATTGTAATATGTACGAACATAGGTATATATGCACATACTTATGTACATGTACATATGTATATTATGTATAATTGTATTAATCGAGAGACTGTTTGACCCAGTGATACCCAGATCTTAGTTCTAGAATAAATATTCGGTTCAAAAATACTTACCTTTCAATTCAGAGACATTTTCCTAATTATATACATTTATACATATGTACATATATATACAATGGCGGAGATAAAAGGGGAATGCAATGAATTTGAAAAAAATTGTGACAATCCGCGAAAATGTTAAGTTTGTTAGGTCTTATGGGTAATTTGCTTATAGACAAAAAACACTTTAGTTCCCCTTGATGGAAAACTGAAGTTCAGATCCCCATAGGTGGTAATTTAGCTACGCCCTTGTACATACACTTATAAATATGTATGAATATTTATATACAAAGATACATACATACATTGAGATGTACAAATTAAATCATCTATATATACATACCTATGTATACATACATATATGTATAGTACTTATATATACAAACATATATATATATACAAATCACTTTCACTTAACTTTCGCACATTCTTGCTATTAAGTGAAACCGGAAACATGCGTATTTTGTTATATTACTGTAGTTTTTTTTAAGTTAATTAAATAATAATTAATTGCCTTCATACATTGATATGTATACATACATACAAGTATGGCCGCTAAACGACAATATTTTTAATACGTCTTAAACGTTTACATACGTATGTATGTACATAGATACATATGTATGTTACATATGTATGTATATGTGTTTGTAGCATTTATTTCTTGTTTTTAGTTCCTACTACTAACAATAAAGCTAAGATGAGTTTTCTAATTTTGGGAAATCGACTAGGAGTCACCCTCTGCTCGGGTCTAAAATCTCTTATATTTATATGTACATTTGGGAAAATAGGAATGTGAAAGCTTAAATTTCCTACAGTTAGGCTGGGCTGATTTTTTTAGATGCATTTTTTGGTTGTTTATATATTTTTGGAAATTTGTAAAATTTATATTACGAATTAAGTGATTCTTTTCCAAGATTTTGATTAAAAATACTTAGGGGAAATCGAAAAAATAAAATAAAAATGAAGTACCTAGATCGTATATGTACATACATGGATACATTAAATAGGAATCAGTATGGAAAGCTATAGCAATTTCTAGCACAGACGATTTATTTATTTTCCCATATATGTACATACATAGTATATATACATTTACATGCAAATGTTAAGCTTCTTAATCATATGAAACGTACTAAACCAAATATTTACATACATATGCATATGCATAAAATAGAGCGGTTAAATTTTGTTCCTCCATTTTATTATTCCCCATTTCCCTTATTTTGAGCACAGGGTATAAAATGGCCACACGAGTGCAGTTTAGCCAGTTTATAAATAGACTTGTAATGTACATACATATGTACATAAGTACGATATACATACATACATACATATTTAAGTAATTATGTAGATTTGTGGCCTCTCAAAATGTTGGCAAGCAGCAAACGAGCGCTCTTCGCTCATGTTTCTCTGTGTGAATGACACGTACATAATATACATATACCTATGTACATGAATACATAAATACATATGTATGTACATTTATGCATACATAATATAAAAAGCTCTTTGCCGTAAAGCCCATACATACTACATATGCATGAATGTACATTCATAAGTATGTACGTACATCTTAATCTAGACAACTCTTGTGAGCTTGTGCATTCATGTACATACATATGTACATGGTAAGATATATACGTATGTATGAATGTGTAGATCTGTCCATACATACATATGTACATACATAGCAAAATGTCACTTTATTGTTATATTCATATGCACAAATACATACGTATCTATGTAAGTACATAATTCTCTACCTACATACATATCTACATAAATAAATACACAGTACATATATATACTTCTAATAGGATTGGACAAATGGGGCTCACACACTTAACTTCAGAGCACGAACATTTTGAGTACGATATTCATCGTAGCTTTATTACTCACATAGATACATATGTACCTCTACACACACACACTTGTGCTCATCATTATCTGTATTTGTGTGTTTAAGGAATTTATCTCTTTTTCAAAAAGCTTTTGGCAGCACACATGTTTATTTTTCGTGCAAAAACGCAATAACAAAATATTGAAAACATGTCTTAGTTGAATATACCCTGTACAAACTTAGTTGCCTAGATTAACTACAATTTCGGACAAATTTCGTTGGCAAATTTTCGTTTTTAAATAATTGCTATTTTTTTATTTCCGTTAACTTACATTATATATTTTCAATTCACATATTAAATCACTTTTTATTATTTGTATTTTCCACTATAACTTAGCATTTCGTTGCAACATCAATTTAAAAATTAAAAATTAGGAAATTGCAAGTATGGATTATTTAACTGTATTATTTCAATATTATAGCTTTCAAAAAATGCAGGGTATATTATTTAACTATTAACCCATTATTTGAAATAGATAGATAGCGATCGTATCTCAATAAACAAGGCTGTCACCATTCTAGATTAAACTGATAACGGTTATGTTTATTTAAAGAGCTAACAACAACAACAAAATTGTAAATATCGTTTTTTAAACGATTATTTTTAAAGAAAAAATAGAAACACGCTTATTTAAGAGTCAGTACAAAATGAATACAAAATTTTATTATGTAAAGAAATCATATTTTTACTTTTACAGTTTTTTACACGCAAGCATGTAGTAAAATAAATTCATAAACTTGAAGTAATTTTTAAGAAAATTAATCAAATAATTTCTTAATTACATTTTCCAATTTCACTGTATCAACAGCGAATTTTCTTATGCCATCTGATAATTTATCCGTCGCCATGGCATCTTCGTTAAGTAACCATCTGAATTTATTTTCGTCAATTGAAATTTTCTCCACATCTTGAAGCTTGGCATTAGTTTCAGACAAATGTGGTTTAACGATATCCAAATCATTTTCCAACTCCTTTAGCAAAGCTGGACTAATCGTTAGTAAGTCACATCCAGCTAAGGCTTTGATTTCACCAATATTTCTAAATGATGCGCCCATAACTAATGTTTTATAATCGAATTTCTTATAATAGTTATAGATGCTTGTAACAGATATCACACCAGGATCGAGCAGAGGTTCAAACTTCTTTGTTTCGGTGTTAGCCACATACCAATCCAGAATGCGACCAACAAATGGAGAGATTAATGTAACATTGGCTTCAGCACAAGCCACAGCCTGGGCGAATGAGAACAAAAGCGTAAGATTGCAGTGCACACCATGCTCTTTTTCCAAAATTTCCGCTGCCTTTATGCCCTCCCATGTTGAGGCGAGTTTAATTAAAATGCGTTTTTTGTCTATGCCAAAGGTAGAGTATAAATCAATTAACTTCAATGCCTTCGCCACACTCTTCTTTGTATCGAATGAGAGACGAGCGTCTATTTCAGTTGAAACCCTTCCAGGCACATTTTTCAAAATTTCGCAACCAAACAATACGCACAAATAATCCATAGCTTCCGCTACTTGATTTTCCAGAGATCTGAAAATACAAAAAATATTAAAATTTAAATAATGAAATTCTATTTTCTATACAAGTTGACTTTACCCGTCTTTAGTTTTTCCATAATCGACTGCCTTGCGTACTAAGTATTGATAGCGTTCCATACTCGAAGCAGATAAAATGAGTGAGGGATTAGTCGTGGCATCGGTAGGCTTGTAGATATTGATAGCTTAAATAGAAAATGATTCAATTAGTAAAATCATCAAGTACAAATTATATATGACGGCTATGAAAAAGTTAATTTATTAATTTGTGTATGTTAGAACTTTTAGCTAAAATTAAGAATTTGCTGTGATAAATTTGTATAAATAAACAAAGTGTGGTTTACAAAACTTATTTTATAAAATTTCGTTACTTAAGCTGTAATCGACTGGGAAAATGATCAAGAATACATATCTGTTGGATTTGCTTTTTTTCTTTTCTTGCATAACATTGCACAACTTTATTAAACACATTTTTATACCCTTGTATTGGTGTAATAACTCAAAATATGTCCATAACTCATAGAAGGCATAAAGAATATATTCAATAATATTGATCACGACGAGAAGTTGAGGACATGTCCGACTGTTTCTATGTAGTTTGTATTTTAGTATTTATGCTACCTTGATGTAATGTGAACAGATCCTTATTTTTATTGTAGACGAATCAAAAAAATTATATAGCTATTATGCAAGCAATCTGATGAAAAATAAGCTTTCCTATGGAAAACTTATTTGGTGAAAAGTTGGCTACGCCCTTGTCTTAGATCCATAGGAACGATCGGTCGAAAAATGTGTTGTATAAACAACTTTTTTGTTTTTTCAAGATATTTCAACCAAATTTAACAAATTTTAAGTTTCATTCAGTTCTAGACAGTCAGACCAAGTTCGAAGGACTTTTGCAAGGATATATTAGCTTTCACAAGCTTTTTCCTTCTTGTTAGTATGAATTTTCAATCCATCCCCTAATATTGGTTGCTTTAGTTCTTTTCGCCTGCGATATTGACGCTTTTGACTCGTCTGGCTATCAAAAATAAATAAATTAATTTCTTCTTAGGAGATATTTGCATAGCGTTGCGCTTTATTAAGTAATTTTTTTTATCTTTATACGTGGTACTGACATTAATAAACTACAAGTTTGCTTTGTACACAAACCCATATAAAAATTTATTATGCATATATACAATAATTGTATATTAAAAAATTAACATTAAAAATGCATTTGTTACCGGGCACATATGTACATGTTTTTACCATTCACTTTTAATAAGGTCAAATCAAAGTCGAACTCACTTTCGGCTTTAACTTTGATTTGAACTTGTGAAGATATATACAAACACACATAGGCTTTTATCTTTGTAAGTAATTTGCGATCATAGCGAAAAAACATTCCAGTTGGATTTTTTCTAGATTACAAAACAGTTAAAGGTATAATAAACACGCTTAGATAGTGATGGAATGTATGTACATACATATGTAAACAAACGCACATGTTTTAAACCCAATATCTTAAGTTAAGCAATTGTATATTTAAGTACCATTTGAATTGATATGATAATCACTAAATTATTGTTAATATTTTACCTTCAAAATCGCCCGTGTCAGCAACAATCGTTGTAATCTTCTTAAGCTGTTCCAAAGCCGACATTTGTTTGCTTTTTTATCACGCGATCACTTTCAATTTCTCGGTTCAAATGATATTTGATAGAGCCTGCCAAGCTCTGGCAGTGTCGATATTTTTCAGTCACTATCGATAATAAAAAAGCGATATATTGTAAACAAAATTTCTTTGTCTATTCATTTAATGACTTATTTTCCCTGACGCATAGCGTGTATATAAATATATGTAGCGTATACAAAATAACAAAGTCTGCAAAGCCTCACTTAACGCTCATTTTTTTATTATATCATTATTATTTGTATTATACCACAACAATAGTTATCACCACTGCTTTTTGCTTTATACTTCAATCGATTTGTAATTTGTATACAATGACTGTATTATAGGTATTCCTCAATTTAAAAATAAAAAATATTTTCTTGTCGATGTGTTTCATTCCCATTGCGTTTAGTGTTCCTAATGGATTTTAATATTTGATTTTTATAATTGAGAAACAAACTTTTTGACTTGTTGCAAGCTAGTTTTCCATTCGCTGACAATTTAAAGCACAATATAAATAAAAGTTTTTAGTTGTCACACATAATTCCGAAGGTAGAGAACAAATTGCACGCAGTGAAGCAGTAACGTCTACAATAAATAATTATTTTTAAATTTTAGATCGCATCTGCTTTGTGAAAACGCTATTTTAATGTCAATTGATATATGTTGCATTTTTTTAAGGTAAACGCGAAATACGTTAAGTGGCACTGATATTTTACAAATTACTTTTACAGTCTTTCTTTGCAGGAAATTTCAAATAGAATTTTTGAATATCCGCAATATATTAACTGTATATGTATTCTGTATAGCGGTATTCTGACAACTGGTTTGACAGCCATAATTTGTGCTTTAAACAATTGAATTTTGAATTTTAAAGTGGGACAACAATCGGAAAGTTTCATTTCAATGTTCCTCTAATCTGGTTTTAATACAAAAAGACATCCGTATTGGATATTACCATCGAGTGTTTAGCCTACAATTCGGTTTATTAAACAAATCGAATTTTTATATATTATTTATTTCATATTTAAACATTATTTTTAAAATATTATTTAATGAATACTGACGAGAGGGACACAAATTTAAGAGAGGTAAGAAAAATACGTTGGAGATTGACAGCAAAATGTATACATATGTGTATACTAAACAGAAAAGGTTTCTACGTTGCTACGTGTTGGCATTCCATAAACTTGTATACGAGTCGTCTTGACAATTATTCAAATGGACAAAAAGCTTTGATTATTGTATACATAAAGCAATAAATCGAAAATGGTAGGGACTACTTATGTGAACAGTTTCAAGCTTTTATTTTATTTATACATTATACATAAGATAGAATGCATACATTAATAATATGCAATAGTCCTAAGTGCAACGTAGCCAACACCAGTACTCTTATGTTTATGGGTTTTCGGATTGACTAAATTCATCTGTTGTCATTTTCTTCCCTTGATATCTAACTTTTATTTACTTACTTACAGAAAATATATCTTAACGCGATCACGCACTTTTAATTTAATTTATTTTAGGGTGATGTAGAACGGTCACATTTTGTAGCTGTTTCTACCATATCTGACTCCCAAGCAATTCGCAGTGTGGATTTTCATCCCGATGGAAAGCTTTATGCGGTGGGATCGAACTCGAAAACCTTTCGAATTTGTCAATATCCCCAACTATCTAAGCTGAGGTGACAAAACATACACATATTAATTTCATTTCACATTGATATTCATTTGTGATAATATTACTAGGCAAGATCAATATACATATCCTCCATCTGTTTTATGCAAACGGACAAAGCATCACAGAGGCTCAATATACTGCACATGTTGGTCAGCCGATGGCGAGCTAATAGCAACCGGATCTAATGACAAAACCATAAAATATATGAGATTTAACAATGATACTAATCAGTTGGTGGGCCATGAAGTAGAACTTAATATGCATGATGGAACCGTCAGAGATATGTGCTTTCTTGACAACCTATCAACAAAATCACGTCTTCTTGTTAGCGGAGGTGCAGGTGACTGCAAGATCTATGTAACAGACTGTGTAACTGGCATGCCCTTTCAAGTATTTAGTGGTCATACTGGCCACATATCGTCGCTATATAGCTGGAACAATGCAATGTTTGTATCGGGATCACAGGTAATAAGCTTAAATTTGAAATTGAATCGTAGGTACATTTATAACATAACCCACAGGATCAAACGATACGATTTTGGGACATCAGAGTAAATGTTGCGGTTAACTCTTTTGATCAAGAATACAAAGGTGGAGCTCTACAAAATTCCCCTGTCACAGCCGTTTGTGTTGACCCGACAGGACGACTACTTGTTGCTGGACATGCGGATAGCTCTTGTGTTCTATACGATATTCGAGGAAATAGACTAATACAGCGGTTCTATCCGCACAGCGCCGAAATTAGGTACTTATTGAAATTATTAACCCAATTTTTTTTTTTAATTTAATTATTATTTATCTATTCTTTCTATTTAAAGATGTGTACGGTTCTCCCCTTCCGCTTACTATATGCTAACGTGTAGCTATGATAATACCATAAAACTAACAGATTTGCAGGGAGATCTTGCAAATGATTTAGCATCAGTAGTTGTGGCAAAGCACAAAGACAAGGCTATTACAATACGATGGCATCCAAGCGAATTTTCCTTTATTTCAACATCCGCGGACAAAACTGCCACATTATGGGCCCTACCTCCATCTTAGCTTCAGCACGGATTAACTTATAAAATGTTGAAATTCATATAAATTTTATTTAAACGTATATATATTATATATTTACTAAGTATTAATATTTATTCTAGTTGATAATGGCGGAGACTTATAAGTTACTCTTTGGTATATGTTTTTTACAGAAAGATCAGAATAAAAGAAACGCAAAACAAATTTATAGTTTACGTTAAAAATAAGTTAATAAATAGAACCAACTTAGATGTAGTAATTTTTAAAGGTTGCTGGTACCACACCCTGGACCTAAGAAATTAACTAGAAACAAATCTTCGACACGCTACAATGGTTTTCTAAAAAAATTTTGAATACTTCACCGATTGTGCCTATGGCAGCAGTCCGATTCGAGAGTAAATACATGGATGTGTCTTTCAAAAAGGGTGTAATTGAATAACTAAGGTTTACTTACAATCACTCCTTTTCTTTGGGGTTAGAAACAGGGCTTCGCAGACACTGATTAACGTATGTTTACAATGTCTGCAAAGCTCTTTTCTGATCACTATATCTTATATCTAATATCGATCCTCTCTATATTTTAAATGGTGCGATGAAGCCAATCACAAATCAACCCGGTAATCGATCTGCCCTTCACAAAGATAATTTCTTAAAAGCACAATTTTGCTACTGAGATTGTTTCTTATTTATGTATCTTCTTTGATTAAATATAGATTCTGTTATTAAACATAGATTCTTCTAATAAATTTCAGTTGGAAATTTTAACTAGACAATATTCAATAATGTGGTAAACTAATTCAGTGACTATTTTTATAAGGATAAATTACAACTATGTCATACTGTTTGACGGTATTATCATTTAGTAAGCTGTGTTTCTCCACTTTATGCTATCTTTATCCTTGCAAATATCTTAGAGCGACAGCTCCATTTAAAGGAGTTCATTAGTTTGTCTATAAGGTGCTAGTACCTTCTGCATGACAGTCGTCTAAAATATCGAAAATTAAGAAGCCCCATGTTCTTATTCATGCAAAAAGAAGCTTAGACAACCGCACATGTGTCCAGATCAACACAGAAATTAAATCTCCCTTTTTGGTTTCCACACCCACTCTTTAATAAGTATATTCTACGAAATGTTTCGTTTTTGTTTTATGTCTGCATGTTGATAGGGTCCTTGAACTCTTAATCTTTTGACGTTCACAGCTTTAAAAAATGTACATGATTTCTAAACAGGATCTCAAACACAAGGACATGTCTAGAGTTTCTTCTCTTCTTGACCAATAAAAAATGACTAAAATTTTGAAATCAACAAAACAAACGTTATTGATTTCAAAATTAAAAGACTGAATCAAATTGTAAGACTGAGAGATCGCATATCGATAAGCAGAATTAATACGGAATTCGATTCTTTTAATCATTAAAGAAAATAAATATATTTAAAAAGTGTTTAGCAAATATTTAAAATGTATTTGTATTATCTAATATATATATTTCAAAAAGTTAATTTGGTAATCATATTAAATTTGGTTGACTAAAAAGAAAAGGCGGAATTTAGGGTCGTTTTTTGGTGTTTGGAACAGAAATTAATTCCGTTCATTTTGAACTACTAATTTGAATTTTGAATCTCAACTATTGTTTATGTGTACATAATTTATTGTTTTTTATGTACATATGTGTATACATATTACGAAAAATTTAAATAAATCTGTCAGCAATGAAAAATACGCAGTCATGGTACATACATATCATATAATATATGTAGCTGTATAATTCTATATCACTTATATAATATAATACTATATAATGGATGTACATATGTATATACTAGTATATATGTACCATATCAGTTTCAAAAGGCAATGACCCGAAATATATTTGTTAATACTACTTAAATGTGAATGGCACAGGTTACAATTTTCAATCTGATAAAACAGGTGTTGATTATGTTCAAAAATTTAAAGACTTGTCAGATAAAAGAGGCAGGACAGGCTAAAAATAAATTTAAAATATATGAACAAACAACTTACATACGTCTGAAAGACGTAATCAATAGATAACGCAATCCAACTAAATATTATATATTAACTATATCTTAATCTTTGGTTATTTTAGTTTTCAGAAAAATATAAAATTTTGTTTTGTATATGTTTTATATACATATGTATGAAAATATGTACATTTATTTATTCTATATTTTGACATAATATACTTACGTAAATAAACATAGACAAATGAATATAATATGTATGTACATTTAAATTATGAAAACCTACATAGTATTAATGCTCCATTGAAAAGTACTCAATTAAAAGACCATGTACCGGGGTGTCTACAATCTAGAGTCTAGATCAATATATGTCAATCTTTTTTATGAAGTATGTGAATGTACTACATTTGTATTGTGTGTATGTGTATACATACACATATGTATGTATGTATATACATACATACCTAAGAGCATGATGTTTATTGTAATAAGATGTATATGTGAAGTATGTTTCTTATGCACATGCATATTTATAACAATATACCCTATTTACATATTTTATGGTTACAGAGTATAAAAATAAATTAAATCCTGTTTCCGACAAACATCCATATGTACATGTAAATTTAAAGTACATGCAGATGTAGGTACATATATAAATATATTCTGTGATGATACACACACAATAAGCTTTTATTGAAAGATATTAAACATACTTACATACATATATGTAAGTAAACATATATACATACATATGTACATACAATGCATTTGCATTTGCATTTCGAAATGTTGTTTATGAACGGCTTAATTATGATTAACTTATATATGTATGTACAAATGTAAATACATACATACATACGCTTATAAATAATAAGATTTTTTCTAAAATATAATCGGTATCCTAAATGTTTGTCCTAAATGCGCTAAATTTGTTTTCAGTTACGTTTTTCATTAATACAACAGTATTTCCCCCAACTCACGACTCCAAATTATATACAGTAGAAAATTATTTTCTGTTACTCATGCGCCTTCAATATGATAGTTTAATTTTATTCGTACAATTGAAAAGTTCACAACAATATTACGTAGAGGAAAATCAAGAAAGCTGGAAATTTGTCATTACAACAAATAAGGAAGCACACACATATTTTCCGGTTATCGTCAACCTTGAAAAAAGACGCTTACTCAAGTAAATATCATTTAAATGCATGTAGCATTTGTGTGTGCATACAAATGTATGTATGTACTTACATATGTACATATACATATGTAAATACATTTGTCCATTTGCGGTTTTGCTCTTTTTGGTGTAAGAATGTTGTTACATACACACATGTTGTATGTACAAACGTACATATTTCCTTGAAGTTACCTTAAATTAAGCAGACATTGGAACAATGAATTCCAAATTGTGCCACTTTAATCGTAAATACATACACACACATGTATGTATGTACGGCAAATATTTATGTATGCATGCTTATACGTGTGGTATGCATGAAAACATATGTACATACAGTGGCTCATCGCGTATTTCGTTTAACTTTAAACTGCTAAAGAAAAACTAACTTGTAATATCGAAATAATTTTAATGTATATTGTTATTTTAATAGAAACATGTTTGTGGTCTTTACATAAAATATGTAAATACGTACATAAAACAAAAGAATTTAAAAACGACATTACACAGCTTATTTCGTGCAGTTACTTTGGACCTCGGAAGCTAGAATTATGTACCGTAAATTAATTCTACTATTACGTTATATGACATTATTATTAATAATTTATTTTTTATTTTCCCACATATTAAATTCACGGACTGAGCTATATATTTTACAAAAGAAAAACTAACCACATTGAATTCTGAATTTTTTTTTTCGATATTACTTATACATAGTTTGTCAGCTTTAGCAGTTCAAATTGAACACTGTGCCTGCACGAAATAAGTTATGTGCCACTGTAAATTATTATCATACAAATTAAAACATATTTATTAATTCTTGAAGGAGCTTACATATGTATTTACATACATACAAACATATGTATATTTACGGTTATCTTTTGTTCCCGCGAATATTTGTGTTGATTTTCATGTTATTTACAATTTCATATTAATTTGTGCAGATGTATGTACATATGTATTTTTTCTTACTCTGTTGTTTTATGAATGAAAATCAATTTGTATTTATGTTTGTAGTACAAACTTTATACAGTTTATGAATTAAATCTGATAATCTATAGAACATTATGAATATGTGTATGTACATATGAACGTGTAAATATATGTATGGAAGTCAAAAATATCGCACGCGATCAACTGATAATTAATTAATAAATAAATATTATATGTACATTTGTATTCATGTACAAACGTAGTACATACATATGTGTGTGTTCCTTTAATGTAATTTGAGCAGTTTCATTAAAAAAATAAATAAAAAATAAATAAAGTTACAGTCCTTTTCTTAAGTACAAGTAAAAATCGTATATACAAAAAAAAAAAGAAGTCAAATGGTGATAAATTAATTTGTGGGTAGTTAAATTATCGAGTTAACTATCTCGGCAGACGTAGAAAGCAAAATATGACGGTTAAGAGCATTTCTCCCAAGAAATGCAGTTCTCCACTTAGAATAGGACCAACATATTTTAAAGAGGACTGTAACTTCAAGTGTATATGTATATTTCAAAAACAAAACAATGTGTTTGCGTTTGCTTTGTTAAAATACGCAATGCTTACAATTTGTTTAGCTTGAAATAATATCAACTGAGTTGTTATTATTGTGATAATCATAGCCTAAGTCTCGTTTAGAATTTTTAAAAAAATGTATAAACATATCTTTGTTGTTGTACACCATCTCCAATTGATGCTGAACAGGTCTGCACGAACGATTTTATAGCAATCAGCATTTGATAGTGGATAATACTTTAAAATATGTGTTTTTTAAACTGCTTCCCTTTTAAAGTTGGTTATTAGTTTGAATTATGAATCTTAAATACATATATTATATGGTTTTTTTTTATATTTGTCAAATTTAAATACTTTGTAAACTTATTAAGTGGATTTCCACACTTGTCATGGTTAATCCATCCATCAGTCAACAAAAATGTGTGTGTGAATGCAAAAAAGTGTGGTTACCATAAATTTAAATAGGGTATTAGTACAATAACTAAAGTTAAGATAATTATCATTTTTTAATTTAAATGTGAGCTCGATGTGGTTCAGTTCTGAAACCGGGTCAGCGGACAAAGCTCTACAACCACAATATAACCTCATTATACCCTTTAACCATAAAAATGCGTAAGAAGGATATGATAATGCGTGTTAAATGCATGCCATTTCTGTCGTAGACATTTATGATTCAAAAAGTAGTTTTGTATAATACCTAATCAGACCATGCCGCGTTAATCTTAAAATTTGATTTAAAATTTTGAAAAAAATGCAACAAAAATTCTATTAAAATCCTATTTAAACGTTTAAAAATGTATTTTTTTTTACATGCAAACCAAAGATCGGATAATAAACACGCACAAGTTATTCAAGAATCATATTCGAAAGTGTGTGTAGTATGTGGGTACGAAACTTTATAAGCATTCCTTCTTGTTTTTTTTAAATATTTTTTTAATATTTTAATTTATTTTGTTTTAAACATATATGTATATATTTAATATAATATGATCATTAAATTTATTATTAAATCTATTTAAATTATTATATTTCAGAAAACATTAGAGCCATAAATATGCCGGATAGATTTCAAGTTACAAAAACAGACGAAGACACTGTATTGGATTATCTTCAAGATGAATCAGCAAGTGGGAAGCTTCTAGGAGATGGACAGGATGAGGAGTTACAAGGTAGTATAAATAATAACTTTTAGCTTTTAAAAATGGAGCGTGTTAATTTCAGCTCCAATTTAAAATATAAAATTGTTGTTTACACTAGTTTTTGGAATTCTGTAGAAATTTCCGACAACAATAAATATATTTTTAGTCATGTTGGGGGTGTAAATTGTTTTAAAAGTCTAAAGAGAAACATTTTAAATCTTAATTAAAAGATTACGAAATTAAATTAACTATAATGTCATAATTGCTTGCACATGCTTTTTAAAAAATTATGAGCGTGTTATTCATAAAAACTTATCTATCGTAAATGGCGTTAAACTTATATATATATGTTACTTATTTGATTAATTAACATACATACATATGTATTATAAACCTCTGCAATTATACTGTTTCGGATTTAGAAAGCATATATGCATTTTTTTCAACCAACATATCTATTATGAATTCAGAAACTTACAGATCTACAAATACAATTTTTAAGATCTATATAAAAGATATCTAAGCATCGAGCATTCTTGACGAAAGCATTTACAAGTATTTTCAGTTTTTCATATTCATATTCATGTATATATATACCATATATATATACCATAGATGCGCGTGTATGTGCTAGTATCTGACTGTGTATTCAAAAGGACTCTAATACTCGTACATGCATATTTATGTACTATATGTATAGTATACAAAGGTTGAGATTGGAATGCCGACATACCTATACATACCATCTATATACAAGTACATATATGTATGTAGATATACCCGCACATGTACGTCCCAGATGTCCTGCTGACACATTTAGCGCAATCTGCCCATTAAAGCTTACCCCAAAGAAAAGCTTTTGAAAGCAGGTCAGGCAATGTGAAAGCTTTAGCTTTGCGGATGCTGTGTGTTATAGAGAGGACCTGTACAAAAGCATACAGGATGTGAAGGCTTTTTTGTAGGCAAAACAAATACAGATGCGTATGTACATATGTATGTATCTGCAATTGGCTCTCTCTCTGGGGCTGTCTCTCTGACATTATCCTCCTGAATATGGGGTGAATTTGTGTGTAGACAAAAGCTTTCATTTTCATCTCAATTTTAATGCTCAGAGTCCTGGGCAACATAATTTTTATTCGGTAGCATACAAACAGTTTTCTTAAGTTTTTCTATTAATCCGATTCAAAAAATAGTACAACTTTTAGCGTCTTCGCTCGATTTCAAAAATTATAAAAAATATATTAACAATTAAATAACACAAAAAAATATACAATGTGCAAAATTACATAAAACTCAGGTTCTAATTCACAACAGCATAATTTGAACAATTTGCTGTCAAATTTATAATTTATTGTTAAATAATACATGTTTAAGTGCGTTCAATGACAAAATCCAGCGACAAATCCAAATTGTTTTAAAAATTGAAAAATCATTTAGCTTAAATGTATTATTTTTTTAAGATACTTTTTTTTTTGTTTATTTGTATGTATGCTTTAGAACAGTCTTAACAGGCTTAAAATTCTTGACCTAAATTTGTGTGTTTCTGAGGCACCTAGGCCTCTTCATCTCCTCTCAGTTATTAAAGAGAGGACACAGTGATTCACGGAATATTAAAAGCTGCCTCTATGGAGGCCCCCGATTTAATATGCCACATTTTTTGTCGTTGGAATTTCTTGCATATTTATTATAAACGTAAACTACGCCCCTTTATTAAAGAAAAGAAATGAGTAAAAGTATTTTTCCCTGGTCGTCTATTGTACGCCTTTTGTAATTATATAAGTGTATAATGTTTATACTTATTTTGTTTCTGAATATATAAAAACTCAAAAGTGTTAGCTAATTTTAAGTGATAAACGTGATCTGGGAGAAGTATTGAGTTCACATTAAACGACGGTAACATGCAATGTAATAGTGAAAAAGATGATGCCGATGAAGTGAATATTATGCCATCTGAACACAATGGAACAACACTCGACACAAAATCGTCAGGTATGAAAAATCGTTAAGTGCCCGTTACGTCCCACGGTCCTCGTTAAGCACCCATTGAGATATTTGTCTGAAAAAAATTATAATCCTCATAAGGATACAGACTTTGACTGTAATATTACAAAAAACAAATGATAAAATGTGTTCGAAATTGACTTTCTAAATGCATTCCTTAACATACCCTGTATATAAAGCAATTATGATATTATTGTGATAGTATGTATACTACAAAATTTGATAATTTTAAAGACCGTTTTGATATTTAAAAAATATTAAAAGTACAACTTTTTTATAACTAAGAAAATTCTGATTTAATAATTTAATAATTGCCGGTAACAAATGCATACACATTGTGTAATAGAAAATTCATTATAAATAAGCATTTGTACTGTACAAAAAATTATTTGTAAACTTTATTATATTTTATTCAAATTCCTTTTTTCGTAATACTAACGAGTACAATTATAGATAATTTTCAAATACATATATTAATTGACCACGCCTTAAATTTTATTAGTGAAAAAATGTTGATATCCTTTGAGTACCATCAAGAGCTTTAAGACACCTAAATTTTAAATATTGTTAATAAACAAATAACTGGAGACTGGGTGTGCATTGAATGTAGGATCTGAAGCGGTGTAATTTTAAAAATATAAATACTTTTATGAATACAAGTTAACGACCTTCAGGGTGGCGCCGATGGATCGTATGGTCGGTGGTATGGTGTCTCTTCAGATGTCTTCGGATTGTGCTAAAAGCCAACACTCTGTTGAAAACATTCTAAAATTTGTAAGCCTTAAAATTAAGAAAATTGTTGGCAATTTTAGGGCAAAATATTATTACAAGATTTAAATGTTTTTACGACAAAAATGTAATTTTTAATAGTGTGTACGAACATGCAGAAGTAGATCAGAATTTTAAATTTTGAAAGGAATCTAATATTACAATAAAATCGATATTCAATTTAATTATATTTTTCAATACCTATTCAATAATTGTATTACAAAACTATTTTTGTTTTACAGATACGCGTGATGTTCACAGGGCAGACGAAAATCAGAAATCAACTATCGATCCCAACTTGTACCTATACGATGATGACTTGGAGACTAGGCCACATATTTCAACATTCATTTCATCAATTGCCAATTATGAAAACACGATACCAGCGGCCACCGACCCGGATGCCAAACCACCACCACCATCGGCGCGAATGGGTATGTATTAATTAAAAATATGTAATATATATAATATAATATAAATGTATCTTATCTGGTGTGCTGTGCATCGCTCCTTTTATGTCCTAAACTATATAATATTTATATTAAAGAGTGAAAATGTATGTAACTACTTACTACTTAAGCCCTGCCCGTCTGTCGATCTTAGACTATAAAAGCTAAAAATATTTAAGATATCATTATTCTATGATGAATCATTTTTTAGATATCTTCCCATTTTGAACTGTATCGCGGTCCTACGTGTTGATTGGAAAGATTATCAAACATTTTATAAGGATAGCTTCTGTAGTACACATTTTCATACAATTTTTAACTAAGTTTTTTCAAAGTGCCAACGTACTGAATAATATGAAGTTACTGTAAAAATTCTACGGTTTGGCCTGCCCGTAAATCTCAAATCAGTTAGTCAGGCTAATGACTTTTTTTTATATAACTACATTTTCATCTCAACAACAAAATATCATTGTTATGGTAAAATATCTGAATTTAATCAGAATTTAAAAACGGCAGTTTACCTTAAAGCTTTCATTAAAGAGAGAATTTAGAGTTTCTTTAAAAAATGAATTTTAGATTCTCAATTCTGAATATATTAAAAATTTTTGAAATAAATTTGTTTTCTTTTTTTTTCAAAAAATCTAGTACATTGAATCAGTTTATATGAGAAAATGACTTAAACCTTATCAATATAATACCGTTTAAAAACAATTTATACAGAGTTTATACGTGCAATGGCTAATTACATTCAAAATCTTGTATAAACTTCTTTTTAGGAACCTTAATTGGAGTATTCTTACCATGCATTCAAAACATATTTGGTGTAATATTATTTATTCGATTAACATGGGTTGTTGGCACAGCTGGAGCTGTTTGTGGATTTTTAATTGTTTTGACCTGCTGTTGTGTGGTAAGAATTACCGAAAGTTCCTATAGATCAAATGGATCTTGTATACATATGTATATATATTTTATATTTTAGACGATGCTTACTGCGATATCAATGTCCGCCATTGCAACAAATGGAGTTGTGCCGGCAGGAGGGAGTTACTTTATGATATCACGGTACGTAAAATAATATATTTATATTTATTAATTTTTTTAACTCAAGCCGGTTAAAATCTTAATTTATCTTTAATTAATTGATTATTTGTATATTTAATAAATGTTTTAAATTCTGAAGCAAAAAGAAAAAATAATATATATACAAATTTACTATAGATAAATAAATTTTATGCTGAACCACTTTTCTGAATTTTAACTTAACCTAAAATAAAGAGATTAATAATAAAACACAAAAACTCTTAAAATTTCGATTAAAAATATTCAAAAATAAAGCTTCTAGTTTTAAACACATAGAACAATTAATTATACGCATTTCATAATTTTTGTTTATCTTATAGAGTTGTTAAATAATATTATTTTAATTAATATTATAGGTCCCTTGGTCCTGAATTTGGCGGTGCTGTTGGAATGCTGTTTTATACGGGGACGACGTTGGCAGCGGCAATGTACATTGTTGGCGCTGTTGAAATCGTTTTGGTAAAAATATAAAAAAAATTTATTTTTTTAGAATCTGTCTTACTTAACTGTACATTTTAAATTGTAGACGTATATGGCGCCATGGGCATCTATTTTTGGAGATTTCACAAAAGATGCTGAAGCTATGTATAATAACTTCAGAGTCTATGGTACATGCCTGCTAATTTTCATGGGTAAGCTATTTCGAACTCACAAATACCATTAAACATATCTTAATGTTTCCAATTATTTATTTTATAGGTCTAATTGTGTTTTTGGGTGTGAAATTTGTCAACAAGTTCGCAACGGTTGCACTGGCCTGTGTAATATTTTCAATTATAGCTGTATACATAGGAATCTTTGACAATATCCATGGAAATGAAAAGTTATAGTAAGTTATAGAAATCTTACGCTATTGTAGAGAGTTCACATTTTAAGTTTAACCTTCATTGCAGCCTATGTGTACTTGGAAAACGAGTTCTAAAAGATATTCCAATTGATAACTGTACCAAGGAAGATCCATTGTTATACGATTTGTATTGCCCAGATCGTAAATGCGACGAGTACTATCAAAGTAATTTATATAATTTAAGAAAATGTTAAACTTCTTATAGCCTATCAATCTTTATAAATAGATAATAATGTGACCAAGGTAAAGGGTATTAAAGGTCTTGCAAGTGGCGTTTTCTATGACAATATATACCCATCATTTTTGGAAAAAGGACAATTTATATCGTACGGCCGCGATTCAGTTGATATTGAGAACGTTGGTGGAGAGTCATATAATCAAATTATGGCAGATATAACAACAACTTTCACATTGCTAATTGGCATATTTTTCCCTTCAGTCACAGGTAAATTGATTTTAATATCTCTTTTATATATTTATTTATAATCTTTGCTTTCTTAGGTATTATGGCTGGTTCCAACCGATCGGGAGATCTGGCTGATGCTCAAAAGAGCATTCCAATTGGCACAATTTGTGCTATTTTGACAACAAGTACGGTTTATCTATCAAGTGTTCTGTTTTTCGCTGGAACAGTTGATAATCTACTACTGAGAGACAAGTAAGGGTTCTTTAATTATCCGATATTTTATCATACTTTCATACACATTTTCTTTTAGATTCGGACAGTCGATTGGTGGAAAATTGGTTGTGGCCAATATTGCGTGGCCCAATCAATGGGTGATTTTAATAGGTTCGTTTTTGTCCACCCTGGGAGCTGGCTTACAAAGTTTAACGGGCGCACCACGCTTACTGCAAGCAATTGCTAAAGATGAAATTATTCCATTCTTGGCTCCATTCGCAAAGTCTTCTAAACGTGGAGAGCCAGTAAGGGCTCTACTTTTAACACTTGTTATTTGTCAGTGTGGCATTTTGTTGGGTATGTTGTACATTTGGAAATATATTTTATAATTTAATTATATCATTATTATAACACAGGTAACGTTGATCTGCTGGCACCATTGCTATCAATGTTTTTCCTTATGTGCTACGGCTTTGTTAACTTGGCTTGCGCCGTCCAAACACTTCTAAGAACGCCCAATTGGAGACCACGCTTTAAGTTTTATCACTGGAGTTTATCCTTGATAGGTCTTACATTGTGCATATCAGTTATGATTATGACATCATGGTATTTTGCACTTATTGCCGCTAGCATGGCGATTGTTATATACAAATACATCGAATATCGAGGGTAAGTTAAACAGAGTGTCATTTCCATTGTATATTAAATCAATCGCAATTAATATCTGTTTTGATATTCGAAAAGCGATATAAAATACAGTGCATAATTTAAAGTTATCGATTTCCATTTGTAACATATGTATACTTTAATGTTGTTACAGCGCTGAGAAAGAATGGGGCGATGGCATTCGTGGAATGGCACTAACTGCGGCAAGGTATTCCCTACAGCGTCTGGAAGAAGGCCCACCACACACTAAAAATTGGCGCCCACAAATTTTGGTGCTTTCGAAATTAAATGACAACCATGTTCCAAAGTACAGAAAAATATTCTCCTTTGCTACACAGCTAAAAGCTGGCAAAGGTTTAACAATTTGTGTGTCTGTGATAAAAGGTGATCACACAAAAATTTCCAATAGAGCAGTTGATGCAAAGACTACACTACGGAAATATATGACCGATGAGAAGGTTAAAGGATTTTGTGATGTTTTAGTAGCCCAAGAGATTGGCGAAGGCTTAAGTTCAGTGTAAGTATTATATTTTGTATGCCAATACCAGTAACTTTTAAATGATTAAGTATATATAATATCTTAGCATTCAAACAATTGGTTTGGGTGGTATGAAGCCAAATACGGTCATTATTGGATGGCCGTATAGTTGGAGGCAAGAAGGTCGCTGTAGCTGGAAGACTTTCATACAAACAGTGCGAACTGTTGCTGCTTGTCATATGGCATTGATTGTGCCAAAGGGTATTAATTTTTATCCAGAAACGAGTCACAAAGTAAGTGCTTAGTGAATCCGAAATTCAATTTATTAAATTATTTACATCCTTGGTCTTTAGATTGGTGGTAACATTGATATTTGGTGGATTGTTCATGATGGTGGCTTGCTAATGCTGCTGCCATTTTTGCTAAAACAGCATAGGACTTGGCGTAATTGCAAATTGCGTATTTTTACCGTTGCTCAAATCGAAGATAATTCGATACAAATGAAGAAAGATTTAAAGACATTCCTCTACCATTTACGAATTGAAGCAGATGTGGAAGTTGTGGAAATGGTAAGCATATAAATGGTTTTTGTGATAGAACTAATAAGAATTTTAATATTATTTCAGAATAATAGCGATATCTCTGCATATACTTATGAGAGAACACTTATGATGGAACAGCGCAATCAAATGCTAAGAGCATTAGGTTTAAATAAAAAAGAAAATTCCAAAAATGTAAGTACTATTATTTTATTTTATGAAATCAAAATTCTCAAAATGACATTTGTTAGTACAAATATTGTATATACATACATACCATAATATCATGAATAATTCCGATGATTTTTCACTTGCGCACACTTTTTTCTTTAATTTATTACATTTTTTTATGTTGTTTTTTCTATTATTATTCTTTTAAAGTACGTTTTATCAAACATCTAATATCTATTGAGATCAATAAAAATTTCACACTTTGTATATTTGATTAAAAGGTTCAAACTAGAATGGAATTTAAGGAAACTCCCAGTGATAATAAATTATCTTTGGTAAAGCATACATACAGAATTTAGAATCTACATATATTTGTATTCGGATATACATATGTATACTATATTGTATACATATTGTTATTATTATAAGTAAATTTACCCAAAAAAAAATTATTCGCTTGTTTTAAAAATTTAATATGCATTCAAACATGTACGTATTCAGTTTTCATACAAGACGTCTTTCGATATAGAACCGAGTATATTTATAGTATATACATATCCTATTTCCTGTTTCTATGTATATTTTGGAGCCATTGCACGAATACACATTAAGATTCGTTTTCTATTCACGTCAAAGCTCACTTTAAAGTTCCCCTTGTTTTCCCATTCTCACATTACCGAAAAGTTGAAACACTAAAGCTGGATGCGTTTGCCAAAAAGATCGATATTTGCATAGGCTGTTAGGTATGGGAGATGGGCTGTTAGGAATGGGAAAAGTCGAGTTTGGATGAAGGCGGGCTCTACCAACACGTTTTTGGTAGAATTTTAAAGTTTGCGTTGCTGTAAAGTAGCTATTAGCTCAATTTTGCAAAAATAATCCCTTAAACTGCAGTGCCTCATAATTTTATAATATTTTATTTTGCTTTCTTAAAAAATAAACAAGGTTCATGACAGCGCACAGATCAGCGGACCCTTATAAATATAAATCTGCATCAAGAACTAATTTCATTATATTATCATATTTCTGATAGAGGTCGACCAAAACCATACTAACCGTTGATTACCCCCCTCTATAATTCAAAGTATCATGTGCATATTTTGCCTTTGGGCACTGCACAGTGTAGCACCCACTTGCAACAAACTCTATAAGTTGTAATTCGTACCACAGCACGACAATGAAATTGTCTCAAAAATTCTATTTGTTAAATTCAAAGAATATTTGAAGTATTGCCCCTTGCAAACAAACGATCAGCTGATTGCAAACGCATCCAGTCCAGTAGAAACACCAATCAAGACCTATCGCGTTTGCGTGATATCGATGACAAATCGTGTTTGTGTGGAAATCGTTTATAAGTGGATAAATTTACTCACTTTATTGATGTAGGCCAACACAATATGTATATGGAGAGATATATTTAAATCAGGATGTTTAAAATGTTAATTTTTTAACAGTTATCTCTAACTATTCATTTATAGAATGTTCGATGCTGCCATATGTGAGTTTATTATTTGAGTTTCTTGACCGAAAATATTGCCTTTCCATTTAAAATTTTTATTTCAAAAACATTATGTCAGCTTAGGCTTTGCAATGCGAGGGCTTCAATTTCAATTTTGTTGAAACATAAAAAAATATTACATGTGGTTAGTTTTTAAAGTGTTTTTACAAACTGGAGTTTTCGATACATTCGCTCATCACTGCCAACTAGGCACAAAAGTTAATGCCATCGACGTCACAAGCATGCCTCTCAGGCTAATGATATTCATCTTCTTTATAATGTACATACATATCTATGAATGTGTGCATGTATGTACATATGTATGTAGTCTTATAGAAAGTTCCACTATTCTCAACATTTACTGTTTCATTAGTTGACCGTTGCCGTTCAGCGGTGGCAAACAGCTGATTTATTAGTTTTTAATTGCTTATCAAAAGCTCAAATGCTCAATTTTTAAAATTAAAAAATATTAAAAGTCTGATTTTATATTGAAAGATCCTATTTTTTTCGTTGAGTCACAAACATACTTTTCATGCTATGAATTTTATAAATGTTTTTCAGAGAGTGGAATTAGGCTAAATAAAAAAAAACTTGACTACCCACTATTTTTAAATAATATCATTCTATTTGCATGATCTAAAAGTATGCATGTACATATGTATATGTAAATGTATGTATAAATGTTTAAAAATGTCGATCTCATATGATAAATATATAGACTATTATGATGTCAACATATTAGTTTAAATAACATATATGTATAGTCAAATGTTTAGGTATAAAATTAATATATCCGGGCTGTCTGTATAATCTATAGACACAGAACTCGTTTATTGCCTATACCTCGTAGTATAGTCTCTTTACTGTTAAAAAAGTATTTTATATGTAACTATAAGATCGTCGTTCAAAATGTAATTAAACTTAATTGTGTTGCAGCCATAATACGGACTAAAAAACTATGATTAATATTCAATCTATTAATAAGAAGGATAACTTTATTAATAAATATTATACTCTGGATTGTTTATTGTATTTAAAAAAATATTATGTGACTTATTGGTTTTAATGGAAAGCTTTCATAAAACCAACAAGATCATTAATATTCCGTAATATCTTCAAGTAATAAATATTAACATAATCATTTTGTTTTGGTCGTTCGATGGCTTTAACACAATAGGGCTTTTACATATTGATCTTCACATATGTTTGTTTATGTACGTAAATACTTTACGCTAACATTTTCAGGTTCAAACAATTGTAGACCACCATTACGACGCCGTAAAAACAGCGTCGAAAGTTCGGTTTGCCGATCCTACCATAGAAGAAATACAAAATCACGTATGTATTCTTTTAAGTATTGTAAATAATACATAATTAGATTTAAAAACAAGAATGGAGATAGCTCAGTTGTATTTCTTAGATCAATAATAGAGTAGAGTGAAGATAATAATTTAATTGAAACTAAACAGGTATTGTAAGCCTCTTAACCTAAAACAATTCATCTTTTATGTTTTTGTTTATTTTGTATGTTATTTTTTATTCTTTAGTTTTTTTTTTTTTTTTGTTTTTTTTTATATTTTTTACGAACTTTTGTTTTTTTCAAACAGCACAGGATTCAAAATAATACAAATTAATACAATAACACTTATTAACATTTTTCACTTATATATAATACAATACAGGACTCTGATCACGATGAAAAACGTCATTCGATTGATTCAGATGCTCCAGAAAGTACGGAAACACCTGATATCACATCCAATAAAGATGAGTCAACAGAAAAAGCCGACGGAAACTTAAAATCCAGTGTGAAACCGTAAGCGAAAATAATAAGTTATCATTTCAGTTTCCTAATATAATTTGTTATACAGGGATGAATTCAATGTTCGTCGCATGCACACGGCAATAAAACTGAATGAAGTTATAGTAGAGAAGTCACAAGATGCCCAATTGGTCATAATGAATTTACCAGGACCTCCTAGAGATGTCAGACCGGAGCGTGAAAGCAATTGTAAGATCAATTTTTATATGTATATATGCTATTCATTAAAGGTTGATAGTGAAAGATAAGACTTGTAAACACTTCTCATTATCAACCTTTAGTAAATTTCAAAATATTCTTTACATTTAATTTAATACTATAATTCGCATACTTACATAATTATATTCTATTTTGTGTATACACTAGATATGGAATTCCTGGAAGTTTTAACAGAGGGTCTTGAAAAAGTATTAATGGTTCGTGGAGGAGGTCGTGAAGTTATAACAATTTACTCTTAAGAGCATTAATCGCTCGGTTTTTAAGAGTTCGCAACATTAGACAAGTTTAAGAATCAATCAAATTTTTAAATGAAGGTTATTATTAATTTGTTATATTAAATCATATGTCCAAATATTTTATTTTTACGTAAATAAAATATCAAAAATTGTAACAATAATTGAAATGTTTTTTACTTACTCTAAATTCAATATCAACTGCGACCAACGCTGCTTACATTGCCAGTCACAATGACATCGATATCACGGCAACACGATAACAGTTGACGGGTGTTTCTATTAGAGTGGATGCGCTTGCAATCAGCTGATCGTTTGCTTGCAAGCTGCAAAATTGAGTATGACAAATAAAAAAAATAAAAAAAAAATATATGCTTAGAAATACAGAAATTGAAACCAACGGTTCGTTTTGTTTTGGTCGACCACCATCATATATATATAAACATTTAAAAAAAAAAATTTATTCAGTTGTAGATGCAGATTTTATATATGTAAATACTATATAAGGGTCCGCAACCTTGGGCGCTTAAGAGAACATAACATAAATGACGCTGGAAGTCTTTGAACGTGTTTCAAACAGTTTGCGCCAAAGATTCAACTGCAGCTCAATTCGGTAATGCTATAACAAGCTCTAAAAATTGTAATTCCTATCATAACAAGATACTAAAATTTCATATAAAGTGAATATGGTAATTTAAAATTGAACTTAGCATAAATCTTAATGGAATTTTCATTATTTTCCATACTAAAGTTCCTTCTTGCAACGAATTAGCATCCACGATAGCAGTAAGTGCTATCGCGTTTGCATGAACTCGATTACAAACACATGACACATGTCTAACACCTTAATATCGACCAAATGCCAAGTGGAAACAATGCTTCGTTAATTCGATTCGATATGAAATCAGAAAATTTATATGGAATTTACATTGTGTCAGGAGATAAACAGATCGTAATAAAAGTACCAGGGGTCTATTCCCAGTCCAAAAATTATATTAATAATATTACTATATTATTATATCAATGTACATTCACCATTTTTATAAATAAAATTATTATTATAAATAAATTTCAATATTTTATATAATTAAAATACGTTATTTCGGCAAAAATAAGTATTTTTAGCTTTTCATGATTTATTAGTTACAGAAAATATTTTTCATAAGAATATTTTTAAGCAATTGAAAGAATATATCAGTAACGAATTTTCAATCAATTTAATTTTATTGCATAACACTTAGTAAGCGCGCCATATTACCGACGTTAACTTTTAGATGCTATCTTGACGATTTGCTTAGCATTTCTTGGTTGGCTTTTGTATTTACTTTAATATAATTTTTTGCCCGAGCTACCCTGTGAGAGCCAACCTAGTTCTTTTGGATCGGCATTGTTGCGGCGTGCTATTCGCTTGGACAGATTTTCGGCTGAAGGTATGTATTTGTATTTAAATAAATTGTATTTCCTCAAAAAATTTGCTTACACATATATGCCTGCATGTTAAAATATACATTTAATATTTTATTACGCATGTACTTGGTTATTTCAATAATTACGCCCATATGTATGTATGTACATACAAATGCTAGTGCGTAGTGCGAATACTTTGAGCAAATTCTAAACACGTGTTTTCTGCAAAAAAAAAAATGTGTTGAGGAATGTATTATAATGTATGTATGTAGCGCAATTCTTTCAACCAATTAGTAATTTTCATTAATAATTGGTACATTACACGAAATTCATCATATTATATATAAAGTGTATATATGTACATATGTGTAAAAAATGCCAGACACTATTGAACGCCATTTAATATAAAATTTTGTATGTGCATACGCGTTTCAGACTTCTGCATTTATATTAAAAATGGACGCATCAAAAGAAGGAAACATTGATGCTGAGTCTTGCAATGAAATCGATGACGACAAGTCTAACTCTGACTGTCAATCCATGTAATTAAATTGAAAATTTATTCTTATTTCATATGTACGAGTTCTATAAATCTTAAAAATCGTATATCATTCATTCCACAGGCCAGCCTACATGAACTCGGTGCTGCGACGACAGTTTTTGCAAGAAATGGTTAAATCCCTACCACCAGTCGTGCAAAACAGAATTGTCGTGCTGAAGAATTTGCAGTTGGACCATCTTAAAATCGAAGCAGAATTTTTTGAAGAGGTCTACAAGTTGGAGAAAAAATACCAGTCGAAATACCAACCCATGTTCGATAAACGCAAAGATATCGTTAGCGGCACTGTAGATCCTTCAGAGGAGAAACCCAAGTGGAAAGAACCTGAGAATCAATCGACCGAAGATGGCGAAATTGGCGATGGTTTTCGCGAGTCTCTTAAAAGCATTAAAACTATGCCTCAGGATGCTAAGGGCATTCCAGATTTCTGGCTGACAGTGTTCAGGAATACGGCAATGTTGTCTGAAATGGTTCAGTCTCATGATGAGCCGGCCATTCGTAAGCTAACGGACATCGTTATTAAATATGATAACGAAGTATGTAAATTATCAATTATTTCACATCCACATATATTTATATATTTGTACTGATTTTTTTTTTTTTGTCTTGCAGCACTCGTACACTTTGGAGTTTCATTTCGAGAAAAATGAATACTTTTCGAATTCCGTACTTACGAAGCAGTACTTCCTAAAATCCACTGTCGACGAAGAAGATCCTTTTGCATTCGAAGGTCCAGAGATTTATAAATGCAAGGTAGTTAACATATAAAACAATTTAAAAACTGTCCATTTAATCATTTAAATTCTTGAAGGGTTGCGTTATAAACTGGGAGAAGAAAATGAACTTGACCGTTAAAACCATCAGAAAGAAGCAGAAGCATAAGGAACGTGGCGCAGTGCGCACAATTGTTAAACAAGTTCCAACGGATTCGTTCTTTAATTTCTTCAATCCACCAGAGGTTCCAACTGATAAGGAAGAAATCGATGATGAGTCGCAGCAAGTAAGACTTGTTAACACTTTGTATTCTATTCATAAACTATTATTAACAATTAACGATTATTTCAGATATTAGCCACCGATTTTGAAATCGGCCACTTTTTGCGCGCCAGAATTATTCCAAAAGCGGTGCTTTATTATACTGGCGATATTGTCGATGACGAAGACGATGAAGATGAGGAGGAATTTGAGAATGAGGAAGATGATTACGACGATGATGAGCATGATGAGCAAGGCGGCAAACCGTCTACTGGCAGCAAAAAACAGTCTCCAAACGACTGCCCTAATCAGTAGGATATTATATTATATCTTGATGTTTGCAACTACTACAGTTGTATATGGATATGTATGATATACATAATTCAATTAAGTATATATGTAATATTAAAATATATTTTTGGTGAATTAAAATTTCAAAGAATGTAAAAATAGTCTGATTTATTTATTTTTAAATACTTCAAGGTAAGAAAATACTAAAACCAGAATTAAATTAACAAAGTTTGGATGTAGGTAGCTGTTTTTTATTAAAAGGAATTATTTATCAACTGTTGTAAAGTTGAGATTTTATAGGTTTTTTTAATAATAAAAAACAAACAGAAAAAGCGATAAAACAAATCTCTAGTAGATAATCTTGAGCAACAGCAAAATTGATCTATTCATGCTCGTCAATCTGTCAGTAGAAACTCGTTCATTTCAAAACCAAAAAGCTGGTGACGCCAATCCGATTATTTTCGGCGCCATTATTTGATTTTGTCTACAGTAAAAAAATTTCATATTAGAAACTGGTTTAACAGCCGATCGCAAAAAATGAAATTAAATTGAATATGAGTCATTCGTGGGCAAGAATTCTTTTAAATAAAGCCTTTGAATTTGTAATTATATGAATAAAACTTAGCAAACTATACGACTCCAAGAATGTAAGATTATCTGCATATTTTAAATTTATCGGTTTATACATAAAGCTACGAGTTACATTTAAAAATATTTAAGAAATCGGCTAACATGAGATTTTTTCTATTAGATTTTTGTTCTTTCTCATAAAAAGTTATGTATAAGTTGTATTGTATATTATCTAGTATTGTTTACTTTCACAAATTGTTTATAAAATAACAAATAATGAAATATTTAAAAAATATTCAGTTTTTCTTAATTACACTCATAACAATATGCTTACTTTTGTTTTGCAAGGCTCATACCAAATTGAATTTAAAACACAAATTTTTAAAACATTCAAAATCTTATGGCACACCGAATGATACATTAGGTATAAATTGATTTACATTTTTTACATTTATTATTTATAATAAGATTCCATTCTTAAAGTTTATTTGCAGAGAGTAATTAAACCAGATGTGCGCAAAACTATGGTTTTACATTTTTATAAGTAAGTTATTAAAGGTGTTTTCTAATGTTTTTATACTCGTTTTGTAATGGTTGTTTTCCATTTCTTGGACGCGTGGTCACACAATGTAAGCTAGCAAAA
Source organism: Hirtodrosophila alboralis (assembly GCA_035043045.1). NCBI lineage: Eukaryota > Metazoa > Arthropoda > Insecta > Diptera > Drosophilidae > Hirtodrosophila > Hirtodrosophila alboralis. Next base: position 749,206 of record JAWNNH010000101.1, read on the forward strand.
AATGTGGATTTTTTTTTTTAAACATAGTTGCCAAAAGTTGTGTATTATTATATTTGTACCTTTTCAAAAAGGGTATTATAAACTTTCACGAACGCAGCGAAGGAAACGTTTCTGACCCCATTAACTATAAATATTTTTTAATCAACTTGGCAAAAATGCAAAGGGCATATATGTAATATAACTTAAGCAACCCGTAGATAACTGCTATTTTGTGTTTTTAATTTTTCTAAAGAATGCATTTAAGAAGTTTTTGATTGTTTAAATGAGTCGAATGATCTTTTTATTTATAAATAACTCAGGGACAGAGAGCGTAATATTTATATTATTTATATTATATTAAGATTAATGATTATTATATTATTTTCTAGAAACAATACAAAAACCTTGGAAACGCCAGTAAATTTTAATGGAAATATATTAGCAAGATCAGGATGTTTACCTACAGATAAATTTGCCATTATTCTACATGGATGGATACAAAGTTGTTCGGATGATTGGGCACTTTCATTAATTGATCGTAAGTTTAAGTTAAAAAAATATTCAAAGCAATTAAATATAAGTCTTATATATTGATTGTAGGCTTGAGTTTTTACCGTCGCGGCTGTATAATATGCATTGATTATAGCACTATCGCAAGTTTATCTTATATGAGGTACGTATGTAAATGTGTTAAAAATCAAATAAAAAACTTATTTAATTTCGTATTTAGATTGTATGCGTATTTTGAATACATTACCGAATCAATTGTCTCAATCATAATATCCCTAATACGATACGGTTATGATCCCAGTCGAGGATATTTGTTTGGTTTTAGCTTTGGTGGTCAGCTAGCATCAGCTGTGGGCCGACAATTACAACCTCATTTCACTATACAAAATATAGATAGTAAGTATTCGATTGCAAACAAAAATATGTTATAATAATTGTATTGTTAATTCTTTTAATTTGTAGCTTGTGATATGGCAGGCCCTGGCTTTGATCCAATTGTTGTGGATCATTCGCAGGCGGGCAAACATGTTCAATGTTTTCACACAAGTCGCGATAAAGGCACTTTAATACATTCTTGTCATAGAAATATTATGCTGGGCAGCTGTGGACTCAGTCAGCCTTCAGTAGCTAGTCAACATCATTTGGGCAGTCATGGTCTATGCGTTGATATTTATATCAATGCTTTTGATTATCCATTTTATGCATTAAAATCGCCGCCAAGTGAATGTATCTCATTTCCAACAGCAGTTCAGATACCAAATGATTATACTGTGGGATATGAGGAAAATTTTAACAAGTAAGTGCAGAATTACATAGAACTATAAAACATTCATCATTGATCCATTAAGCTCTTTCTATTATTTATATTAAACTGTTTCTTGTACAGAATTATAATCTTAATTTTTTTCTTATATTTCAGGCAAGTTACGGGAAAAATTTATGTTCCAACAAGCTTACATTACCCATATAATTTATCAAAAAAAGAACTACGACTATTGTCTAGAAAGAATACCTAATGCTGAAGATAAAAAAAATTTAATTAAGTACAGTATGTTGATTTTTAAAATTTAGGGCTTATATTGACTTTTATCTAATTTTGAATTGTGTAAATAATAAGAGAAACTATGGTAATAATAATAAACATTAGTTATAAACAATCGCGAATTATTTTTAATTAAAAGGTTGAGGAAACAAAAAAAGGAACAACTCCGGTATAATAGAGATCTCATCGTCGCTGTTATCCAACAAAAGTTATAGTTATATGCTTGCCCTTATTAACCCACTTTAAATGCAATCAGTAAGAATTTATATAATTTTATTGCGTCAAAAATATGCTTACTTCAATGCGTTATACACATATTGAAAATAAATTTGAATGTAATATTGTATAAAAGTATTAAATATTTAACTTGATTTCTGTCATATAGTAGCATTTAACGAAAACAACAAACATCTTCGTTATATATTTAAGCAGAGTTCTTTTCAGTATCTTCAAAATCCAATGTATTAAGCACATTGACGTCTAGTTCTGGATCAGCATATTCAAGTATATTAAAATCATCGCCAATTTCTGATGTTAGTGATTTTAATAAATCATCATCATCGCCCTCACCGAATCCACCCAAAATGTCACCAAAACCAACATTTTCTAGTTCAACAGCAGACGATGATATTCCTTCCTGTGATTCTGTCATTTTTATATCAAGTTGATTTTTCGCATCTTGCTCAAGATTTCTCATTTCCGTATGTTGTGGATTCCCGCTCATACTTAACATTGGATTATTTTGAGTTAAGCCAGCGTTTTGTATCATTCCAAGTCTCATAACATCGTTTTGTAAAAAGTATTCAGAACTTGAAGTCATTAACATCGCTTCCGAATTAGTCTTTTGTAACAAATTTCGCAACTTTTTATCACCAACTGGTGGTTCAGGTCCATATGAAGGATTATGTTCCATACGATTTTCTACATTAGATATTTTTAATGATGGCGATGCTACCGTATGTATAGTATTCCTTTGAATTGTAGACTTAACTACCAAGTTTTCATTAATAATTGGCGGCGGATGATGTGAATTGGCAGTGTGAAGCGATGATCCAATGTAGCATGTCGTATCGTACGAAATTCCATCTATTAAAAATAAAAAAAAAATATTAATTTCGATAAATTAATTTACACTTTAGTACTTACTATAATTGCTAAACATATTCGTTTGTTCTTCCTTTGGCTTAGCAGGATGGTGTTTCCAAGCGCGATTATCATCTTGCTTTTCTGTTTTTGCCGGCTGAGTAATTTTGCACTGTTCACGCCTTTGTCGCAATGCGGACCGATTATCCTTGGCTTTTTGTAAGAATGGAGCCTTTTTTTCGTTGCATAACGAGCGCCATCTCTTCAGAATCTGCTTACATCGATCATTCCAGTTCGGATATAAATCTTTAAGATTTGAATGCTCGGTATTTGCATACAATACAGCCGAAATTGTTGCCATTAAACCAAGATCTGTAACAAGAATATCGTATTATTATATTACTTTAGATATTGCTTTCTTATAATGGTATTATACCCTCATCTTTGCGCATTTTCTCAGCAGTCTTTTGGGTGCCAACGTTCATGCCTTCTACACTGGGTTCATTCGGTTTTTGTTCTTCAATTACTCTTTTATCCGCTTGTTGTAATGGCAGCTGTTGTTGGCCCGCCGTAATATTTTGCGTTTTTGCCTGATAATGAAGTGGCGCCGATTTAGCAGGCATATTCGTCGGCAAAAACACTTTATTATGAAACTTTTGCTCTTGACCCAACTGTGGAGGTACTGCATAATTATCGACTAAAACTGGTGTCTCACTAAAAGAATCATTTTTTTAATTAATTGTTTAATTAACAGTCAACATTAATATTACCTCATTGTATTCTTTATATTATCAGATGATGTAATAAAATTTACTGAACTGTTTGCTCCATCTAATTCCGTAATTCCCTGAGAGGCCTAGATAAAATAATTTTTTAAAAACGAATAGTAAGTAGATTTGAAATTTTGAACATATTTATATACCAAGGGATCCAAAGAATGTATATTATTCGTACCCGCATTTCTTGCAATCTCTGATAAGGATGAGTCTGTAACAGAATATATTTTCAAATCGAAATTAAATAAAGTTTTTAATAAAAAGTAATACTTACCAAATATACCAGCATCTGAAACATTCTCTTCATTCTGCTGCTGTGTAGCTATCGCAAATTGATCCACAAAAATATTATTCTTATTTTCGGGAATAGTTTTCTCAGCTTTCGTTTTTTTAACCGATTTAACAGGGCTCTTAATAGCTGGTGTTACTTCCTGCTCAGCTTTTTTGCCATTTGCGTGCGTAAAATATATTTTCATTGTTGTATCGATTTCATCCGAAGAATCTGAATCATAAATAACAACATCACCCGATTCTAACAGGGGCTTGCCAAAAAATGCCTCTTGTAAATATGCCGGATATGCTTCTATGAGTTTGTTTTTTTGCTTTTTTCGTATAATTTTCTTTTTCTTATCGGCAACTAATATTGCATTCATTTGATCGACAGTATCGTCATTATCTTTTTTAAGTGCACGATTTCTAACTGAAAAGCCACCGATGCCCAATTTCTGCAAATTGCGCTGGCGTTTTTTCCGTAAGATATGAACACCATCGTCGTTTGTCGAAATCGAGAAACCTTCGGGTAACGCAGCTTCCGTTCTATCCCATATCATTCCATCCTTATATTTGTCGCCTTGTACATCATCCGATACACCATTATCGTTTTGTCCATCCTTATTCGAGTTTGTTATCGGCTGACGCATTTTTCTTTTGCGTTTGATTTCAGTTGACAGCGATTTAATCATATTCAATCCATTCTCACTCAGACATACACCATCTATCCAATGAATTGCTTCAGTGCTTTCCAACAGATCGTTCGTTAATAACATATTGCGCTCGGTGAGGCTAACATTTTTACCCTCAGGGCCAACCTCAGGTTTTGAAATTGCCATAGAATCTTCATTACTATTTGTTGCATTTAATTGCAATGTAGTTTTTGCACTAGAGCGGCATTTTAAGCACTTGTATATATTATTGTCATAATATTCAATGGGATATTGAGTGTTCGTTGTGTCGCACAGATAATGTAACCAATGAGCACATTGTTCACACTGAATAATCATCTCACCTTCGCTGTAGGCTTTTGTGCATACGGTGCAGCTGTTTTGGCTTGCACAAGGCGGACACTCCGGCTGATTTGGATCATTGTAGTCGCCTTTTTCAGTTGGATTGCGACCGCATTTTTGACAAATTGTACAAAACGAACATTTCCAATTTCCATGTGGTACAGTTTCTAAAGGCGGATTTACACAGTAAATATGATATGAAATATCGCACTCATCGCATAAAAGTAAACGAGCTTCATCATTCTTTTTGCCGCAACCCTCACAGACTGTGCAGTCTAGGCAACGCCATCCCTTTTGCAGAATACCCCTTGATGGTTTAACACTGGCACAATACGGATGGTAGCATTGTCCACATTGAGCACAGGTAATCAATACGGAGTCGCTTTCAATTCCCACAGAGCCACACATAACGCACATGTCCTGAGTGAGCACAAATTTATCTCGAGCCGAGCACAGCAACATTTTCTTATCGCTGGAGAGATCATTGTCTAAATTCCGACTAATGTAACGATCATTTGGACCACTTTGTAGCACAAGTTGACGTCCTTTGCCACGATTGCTGCGCTTTTTCCCAATCTGTGACATGGCACCCATTCGTTGTAGCACAAATTTTCCTCCCTTGCCACGTATGTTGGTCAAACAAACTTTCTTTTTAGTTGTTGGCAATTTCAGAGGATCTTCGTTGCTTAATTCAATAAACGGTTTGCCATTTAACGGATCTGTTTCAATATCTTTTATATTGAATTGCTCTGACGCCTGTGTTTCGTTCATCGATCGCTCGAGTGGTTCAATTTTAAGTTGTGCGACAGTTGAGTTTGTTTTGCAATTTGGACAAACGTAATCATAATCGGGATTATATTCTTTCTTTTTATGATATGCGGTCAAATCAGCCTCCTCATCGCATGTGCTGTGAACAAACCTAATTCGCAAAAATATACATAATTTTAGAATATATACAAATAAGATTATTGCGTTATTTATTACATACTTATGACACCAGCTACATTTAACCATCTCTTTATATGCTGCAGCTCTATATGCCTTCTGGCAGATGGGACATGAAAATCCTTTGTTCCGCTGTTGATAGCACGAGTCACAAATTGTATAGTGACTGTGCCAGCGAGATGAGCTACCACCGCCAGGTGTTCTGGATCCGCAGTCTGTGCAAACACGACATCGCTGAATTCATTTGAAGAGTACATAAGATATTACAGTATACTCTCTCAATTTGTTGTGTATATAGAAATTTACTTACATTACATTTCCAGCCATATTTAGGTATCGAAGATATTACAGGTCTTAAGCAAGTTGCATGATAAATCTTTTGACACTGCTCGCATTTTACGAATTTTATGTCATTTGAATCCTGTTGCCTGCAAATTTGACATTTTGTACAGCGCGCACAACTCCAGCCAGAGCGTGTATCTACAAAGATTAAAAACATTTATAATTTTTTAAAATTTATCTTGCAGCAAACAAAACAATTGGACGAGTTAAGCTACTAAAAAACTACCCAACCAAATTTAATTAATGGTATCATTATTTTATTATTTAACCGTTAGAATTGAAAATATAGACGGTAACTTCTTTTCCAGCTTTTTGGTCATTTGATTGTTGCTGAATTCAGCAGTTAAAAATTGGTTCTAGATTAGATGCTGTATTTTATTTAGTCTATATTTTTATTAAAATATTGCAATGATCTTTCTAAAAAAAATTTAAAGTTCGACCGTTATAAGATTTTGTCAACATTTTTGCAGGTTGTATTTTGAAAAACAAAAAAATTGTTCATCTTTCACCAAGTTCTTCCAATGACAGCTATATGATAAAATCCTAAATTGTAACACTATAAGTTGGGCAAGTTTGGTTTCGATATCTGAAAAGCATACTTTTCAAGTGATTGTTACACATATTGTCTCTTGGTTTTTGAATTACCTCTTTGGTACAAACAAATTTGCATATAACCGAAATCTAATATTTAGTGTCTTACCAGGTAAATTTGCCAATCCAATGCACGTAGAATGAAAATGATCTCCACACGAACAGCACATAATCAATTTTGAGAGATCACCCAATGAAGAACATGTTAAGCACTCAACATTATTATCGCTACCTATAAAGAAATAATATTAAAAATAATGTAAAAATGTATTGCAATATTAATTATCTTTTGAATACCTACAAATTAGTGGAACTTGACTTAAATGCTCTGTACAAAATACAGTGAAGCTCTCCAGGATAAGAAAACAGCCAGCTGCAGCAGCACAGGGCCAATGATGCACTTGCCGGCAGTTCATCTTGCACGTAATTGATGCACCGTACTGCCCGCAGAAACTACATTTCTGCTCTAAAAATTCAGCTAATCGACTTAAAAATTGAAAAACATCTGGTTCCATAATTTGAATTTTACGCAGCGACCACATTACACACATACGATGCACGTAAACAAATTCCTCATCGACGAAATGCTAATGCATTTAATATGTCCTCGTAGCCGATTTTATCCAATTCATATGTGCACTCGCCATTGCTAACAGATTTATTTTTTAATTTGAGTTTGCGGAAATTTTCCTGATCTTTTTCCATGTCATTTGATTGGTACATTGAGTTTCTATCTTTGAAATCCGTAGGCACTTTTAGTTGAAACATGACGCCTTGGCCAAGAGCACTACGCTCGCCAAGATTGCATAGGCAACAAACTTTTCCGGGATACTTTTCGGGAAAGTACGGAAGTTCATCAAAGGCCACCGTAACCGATTTCTCCTCCATGTTTCCTGCGGTGTTAGCGCTCATTTTTTTTATTTATTATATTTTTTCCATATACAGATACAAACTAGAGATGTACAAAAACACAGTAATCGATGGTTCGCTTAAGCGATTGTGTTTATATCAAATAATTCTATCGATTTAACAAATTGTCCTTCACTAGATTGCGCGTTCACTGAGCGAACTTCCGTACTATCCCCGATAGGATTGTTAATAAATATATCAAAGCATATCAAAGTTAAATTTTTAATATCCATTCGATTTAAATATTATTTAACATTCTGCATATATATGAGACAACTATAATTATTATTAATATAAACATAACAAGATGCATGTAATATAAGTAACTTATTTAATTCAAAATTAATATTCTGCAAATATATGGGTGACAAACATGTGTAACGAACGAATAACAATTACAGAAATCTAGACAAATCGGAGTTAAAAATAACAATTTTTTTGTTTATCAAGATATAGCAACTAAATTGAGCATATATAAGTCTCATTATGCCCTACACCAGCTAAACAAGTTTGATCATAATCGGATCACTATATTTTGCAGCTGTCATAGTAGCAATGAGCTTAAAAGAAGCATCTGTACCAAATTTAATCAAGAAAGCTTAAAATCTGAGGGACTAGTTTGCATAAAAACAGACAAACAGACGGAGGCGAACGGCCAGACGGACATGGCTATATCGACTTGGCTCGTCTTCCTGAATATATATACTTTATGGGGTCGGATACGTCGCCTTCTATGCACTACACATTTCGAGACAAAATTATAAAGCTCTTTTGCAAGGGTATACAAATATAGAAAATAGAAGAGTCCCGTTTTAAACATATCAATATTCACGCAAAACTACCGATAATGTAATTTTGTCCACGCAAATAAAATATAAGCACGAAATATATTATCATAAAAAATATATCGATATATCGATATATATTCAACACCCTAACAATATCTTGTTTATTGTACAACTTAATGTCATTTACTGTAATTTTGTTTTTATAATCTGGAGAGTATGTAAAATTATATGTTTTATCTTTATGCATATCGCACAGATGTATGTATGCGAATGTGTGCATAGTTAACGATGGACCTTTATCGACCCAGAGGCACTTTAGCACGTGTCATTCACGCCAAATTCCATAATGATAATTTTTTGGAGAATATAGACACAACCCAGGTACGCTCAAACATTAATACAATTTTTTCTGTGTATACATGTATGTCAACAAATTGTATTTACAGTGGTATTCCTTAAATTGTGAATTACCTCAAAAATTCCAATCAAAATTTGTTGCCCTGAAGCAGCCAGACCCAACAACAATAAGATGGCTCGAACGGGCAAAAATGTTATCGTCAAACATTTGGATGCACTTGTGGCATGCACTGGCCAGATCTGTGCTGCAGTTCTTTATGACTCAGACTGATATCAATGGGCTCTTAAAGCGTGGATCCATGTTTATACTGTCCGAGGAACAGTTTCACAAGCTTTTGGAGGCTGGTGGCTTTCCAACGAGGTTTTCCAATGAAACGGTGAATAATTTAATAATTTGCAAGCTGTTATTTAAAAAATATTTCACTTTCTTTAGATTACACTGCTAGATATTGGTGCTGGAGATGGTGAAGTTTCGTTACGTGTCGCAAACAGTGTGGCTGAACTGAGCGGTAATGCAGTCTTACAAGTATTTGCCACCGAAGCTAGCTGGACCATGCGCGAGCGACTGAAGAAGCTTAACTTTAATGTAGTAAACGAGATACGTGAGCTGCAAAACGTAGAATTAATCTTATGTCTCAATGTGCTCGACCGATGCTTTGATCCTTTTAAACTTTTGGAAGACATACATTCTGCTTTAGCGCCTGGCGGTCGAGCTGTAGTTGCATTAGTACTGCCATATATGCACTATGTTGAGACAAACACATCGCATTTGCCATTGAGGCCTCTCATGGATCATTCCAAGCGTAATAATGGTCGTGGGTCCTCCTTCGAAGAGGAAGCCACAACGTTTTTGGAATTATTAGAAAATTGTGGTTTTCGCGTCGAATCTTGGACAAAAGCTCCATATTTATGTGAAGGTGACCTACGACAATCATTCTATTGGCTAATTGATCTTATTGTTGTACTTTCAAAAAAGACTACTTAAACTATATTATTTTGTATTGTATATTTAAATATGTAAAAGAAAACATCTATCTGCTAACCATTATAGTTTTTTTCCTTAAGTAGTTTGGGGGGTACTATGGAAATCTGATTTTAAGCAAAATCTTTTCGACTAATGGAGATCGCTGTAAAAAAAATGTAGCGTCAGCGATAAAGATTTTAATTTATTATGTTGGACTAATTTTGATAAACATATATTAAAACATTAGTTAGAGTTGTTAGATTTTTGCTAATGTTGTCAGTTTCACTTTCTGCAAATATAGTAAATATTCAAAATGTTACAATTCCCAAAAAAAATATGCAAGGTCAATAATTAGGCGCCACTGCGCTAAAGCCTGGAATCTCATGACTTTCTTACGAACAGCATTACATCGACTGCTCCAATAAATCTTTATACATAGACCTAAGAAATTAATGGAAAGAGAGCGGTACTTCACTCATTGCTAATAAAAAAATATTCTTAGCGTATTGCTAGGCAAATAGAAACACATTTTTTTAATACATTTTTTTCGGCAAAATATTTAATGATTTATTGATATGTTCTATTTGAGTCAATCAATGAATTGGAACAGCCATTGATATAGGCATTATGCAACTTGGTGACAAATTCCTTGTCGTTTTGAATAAGGTAAGTAAAAGCCTGCACAAATTGTGCAGAATTAAGCGGTTGCAAATGTTGTGGCTCTACTTCTGGTTTAACGTTCGGCACATCGAACATTGTGGGTGGCATAAGCGCAGGCTTTGCGTCAGGCTTATCTCCGACCAAAAGTCTCCTAAGACACTGTTCAGCTTCGTCGCTCGCACTTGCACTTGCAATCAATGCCGACGCTGGCGATTCATCTATATTTTTCTCAAATTTAAGCTTACTTAGCAACGAGATTGGTGTGCCCGTATGCCTTGGTATAGACGTTGAAGTAGTTGCATTAAGAAATGGTGATCGTAAATTTTCTGGCGAACCAATAAAATCGCCATCTCTGGTCGACGTCTCGATTGGTGTAACCGAACGCTGTTGTTTTTCTAACTGATCAACTGAAAGAGGCTGCGCCCGGCTCAAAAGCGCCTCCGATGTGGCCTGCTTGGCAGATTCAAAGAACTTTAAGACATTACATGGTGTCACATTTTCCGATTGCGTTGTGGACTGCGACGGCGGACAGTTTAACTGGGCATTGTATTCTTTTTGCGCCTGGGTTAGCATGTTAAATATGCTTGAATTTGCCGCCTTTGGATAGGGCGGCAGCAATGCTGCAGGCTGCTGCAGTCCGTTGCTTTCCTTGTTCAGCAGCAAACTATTTACGAGGCTGCTTATGCGATCACACTCTTCGCTGTTGTAGAACCAAAAACCGCGAATTCGCGACCTTTCGTTGCGATAAAGTAAAAAGGGCGGCTGCGACTGCAATTCCAGGCTGCCAGTGATTGGTTCTACAAAAGACGTTGTGTTTAATCGATTATTAATAAATATGCTGTGAAAAGGCTCGGCGTTTCGATGGTAAATAAAGAAAGCGCCTTCCACATCAGTTTTTTCCCACTCATTTTGGTCCGAATTAAAGGTGTAAAATGCAACATGCGATGATGAATCGACAATCTCTTTTGCGTATGGATCAATCTTTTTGATGGCTGATAAATTCATTCGAGTTATGCTTTCGTCTGCCATTTTTATTAGTTTAATAACTATAATTGTAATTATTTAAAGATTCAACAAGCCTCTTCCAAATGTTAGAGATGAGCGAAAATCGATAAATACGAGTATCTTAATGTACCGACGAGTACAGAGTTCACACTGAAGTACATCTCAATGGAACGATTGGGAATAGTAATAAAACGAAACACTGATAGGACCACAATTAGTTTGCAATTCTAAATTTTAAAATTATATGCAAATAAATTTTAACAAAATTTAAGTTTTGTGTTTTGTTTCTAAAGACGGGGTCATTCGATTATACCATTTTTTGCCAAAGGTGTGGAAAAATTTTTACAGATTGCTGTGTTGTTTATGTTATTTATGTTATTAATTATTATTTTTTTTATAATATATTATTAAATCCGAATTAAAATATAAGGAGCGTTAATAAATTTAATTTTCTTGCCCATTTACATTAAAACAATTTTCTTTCTGGGCTCAACCTAACAACCTAATGTATAAGCAGCCAAAATAAAATTATCGAAACATTGTCATTGTTGCGAACGTATAAATTGGATATTTAAAATTACTTTTAGGGAATACCCATTCAAATCTGTCTCACAAAAAAATATCGATATCTCAATACATAAAAAAAGGGCGCGAGAGTGCATATGAAAGAAGCTTTAATGTTGTGATTAAAAAATTTGAAGCATGCAGAAGTCAATAACGTAAGTGTTAATATCCAATATATTTCTGGTCAAAATTATAAAAATTATTTTTGTGCACAGCTCATTTTTTAAGGCGAAAACTGAGCCGAAAATTTCGTCAACAGGTGAAACAAAGTAAGTTGTTGATGCATTGTGCATAGAAATAAAGCAATAATTTTTTTTAATTTGACCATAACAGTGCTGATAAAAGCACACACAATGAAAAGAAGAGTCTTAAAAGTGAAGATAAAGGCGAAATTAAAAAGGAGACCTTAAATGAAGTGCAGCCGACTGTGAATTCAATGAAGACAGAAGAGGCTTCCACAGCTTCGCCTCCCAGTAAGCCAAAAATGCTTAAAGAGGCTACCACAGCTTCGCCTCCCAGTGAGCCAAAAATGCTTAAATTGAGTTCGGAAACGACTGAAAGCGAGGGAAATGATTCATACGACCCGTCAATGGAATACTATCATCCACTTAAGAACGCCTATTGGAAGGGTCAGGGCGTGTAAGTGTTAATAAGATATTATTGCATAGTTCTCTAAAATAATTTACAAAAATTTATTTTAAGGACGCCCTACTTGGCGTTGGCTCGTACATTTCAAGTTATAGAGGAAACAAAGGGCCGTTTAAAGATGATTGACATATTAAGCAATTTTTTCTGCTCTGTAATGCTGGTTAGCCCGGATGACTTGGTGCCAAGTGTATATTTAAGCATTAATCAGTTGGCACCAGCCTATGAAGGCCTTGAACTTGGCGTTGCCGAAACAACGCTCATGAAAGCAATTTGCAAAGCAACAGGTCGCAACTTGGCTCACATTAAGTCTCAAACTCATTTAATTGGCGATCTGGGTATTGTCGCAGAACAGTCTCGCGTTTCGCAACGCATGATGTTTCGCCCGAAGCCTTTAAATGTGCGCGGTGTTTTCAACAAATTGAGAGAGATAGCACATATTTCAGGACAGTCGAAAATGACGCTCGTTTATGATGTGTTTGTTGCCTGTCGTTTGTCCGAGGCTCGCTTCTTTATACGATCTCTTATTGGCAAGTTACGCATTGGCATTGCAGAGCAAAGTCTTTTAACTGCTCTAGCGATTGCGCTTGTTAAGAAAATTCACATTAATGATTGCAAAATTCATAAAATTTGTGATGTTTACAAAGATGAAATTGCAGAAACTACTTTATTGCTGAAAACCACGTTTTGGTAAGTCATATTTTGTTCAATTCAATAAAATTAGGTTTAAAAATAAAAGTTAAACATAATAAATAATTACTTTTGATTTTTACACTATAAATTGAAAATAATTTTCTTGCAATTCATAAAAGAAAATGTAAAATAAATAAAAATTAATAAATTAGTTTCTTTAAATTTAGATTTAGTTTACAAAATTAAACTTTTATTAACAATACTTTCACATTTCAGTCAATGTCCCAACTATGATATTATCATCCCAGCAATATTAAAATATGATATCAAGGAGCTTCACGAACGTTGCCCAATGCATCCGGGCATGCCGCTTAGACCAATGCTTGCACAGCCCACAAAAGGTGTTCACGAAGTATTGGAGCGTTTTAGTGGCATGCACATAACGTGTGAATGGAAGTATGATGGTGAAAGGGCTCAGATTCACTTGAACGAACAGGGCGAAATCAGTATTTTTTCACGCAATTCGGAGAACAATACTGAGAAATATCCGGATTTAATTGCCAGAAGCAAGTCTATTCTCAAATCTGATGTGCAGTCATATATATTAGACAGCGAAATTGTCGCATGGGATGTAGAGCGGAAGCAAATTTTGCCATTTCAAGTGCTTAGCACGCGTAAGAGGAAAAATGTTGATATTGATAATATTAAAGTTCAAGTGTGCGTCTATATATTTGATCTACTGTATATTAATGGAACTTCTCTTGTGACAAAGCCATTGTCCGTTCGACGTCAAATGCTATTAGAACATTTTCAAGAAGTTGAAGGTGAATGGAAATTTGCCACTGCCCTTAACACGAATGATATGGACGAGGTACAGCAGTTTCTAGAGGAATCGATCAAGGGTGAGTTTAAAATAGATAACACTATGTAACAAAAGTTTTACTTACACTGAAATATAATTCCTCCATAATAATAATTGTTTCCTACATTTTTTTTAGGAAACTGTGAGGGTCTTATGGTAAAAACTTTGGATGAGGAGGCAACCTATGAAATTGCAAAAAGATCTAGAAATTGGTTGAAATTAAAAAAGGATTACTTATCAAATGTTGGCGATTCACTCGATCTTGTTGCTATTGGTGGCTATAAAGGCAAAGGGCGACGTACTGGAATTTACGGTGGCTTTTTGCTAGCTTGTTATGATACGGAAAACGAGGAATATCAAAGCATATGCAAAATTGGAACTGGTAACTACTTAATTGGTAACCATTGCTTGCTATAATTTTATTAATATATTTTTGTTCTTTCAGGCTTTACTGATGAAGACTTGCGATTACACTCCGAACACTTTAACAAACATGTGATTAGCAGCGCAAAATCATACTTCAGGTACGATTCTAGCCTCGAACCGGATGTTTGGTTTGAGCCCGTGCAAGTTTGGGAAGTGAAATGCGCAGATCTGTCGCTCAGTCCAGTTCATAGAGCAGCTATTGGAATTGTTGATGGTGAACGTGGCATTTCACTACGTTTCCCTCGTTTCATACGCATACGTGATGATAAAAATCCTGAAAATGCCACAGATGCAAATCAAGTGGCTCATATGTATCAGTCACAGGATCAAGTTAAGAATAATCAAAAATCCAGCAGTCTTATGGATATCGAGAGCGATTTTTACTAATAAAGCAATATTTGCAAACATTACAAAGCTTTTAATTGAATTATTTCAAAGTTGTAGAATGGGCACTCGCGCTGCTCTCGGAAGATTTGGATACACAACGTGCATGATCAATATTGTCCTTATTATCCCGAATTTTCTGCTTATTACGTCTACCGAAGCGTTTATTCTTAGGTTTTTCGTCTGCCATTAAAATCTCGCCTTCAGGCTCTTCTGTCACTTGAGTAGAATCCTTGTCGTTTGGGGAATTGTCTTCTGACCCCACTCGGATTCTAACCTTAGGCTGGTATATAGCAATAGATGGACGATCCTGTCGGTAAAAACAGATCAATTATGTTTGCACTGTTTTTTAATAACAAAAAAAAATATCAAAAAAATTCAAACCTTGTTTCTTATACGACGATCCTCTGACGCACGCGACTTAGATTTAGATACACTTGAAGGTAATTCTTGACTATTTGAATGTGTGGTGTGCTCTGTCAATGCTTTAGCTGATTTGTTGTTGCCTTCTTTAGATTTTATAACATTTTTGGTGGGTTCTTTATTATCTGACGTTGTTGCCAGTCTCTCACTGCCAGCATCTGTTGATTTATCCATATTGCCATCGGCTGTGGACTCTTTTTTTAAAATTACAAATTCTTTGTTTTTTTGTTGATCCTTGTTTGACTGCTTTGACGTCTTTTGTCCCGTACTATTATTGTCATTTTTCTTCTTCTCGCGATTATCGCGATCTCTTGTCAATTTACGCTGTTCATGCTCTTCGCGCCGTCGTTGATCGCGTTCTGTGCGACGTTTAGAACGTGAATTTTTTGCTGTCTCATCTTGGCTTGGTCCGTTTCCTTCCTTGTTAACTCCCTTCTTTGTATTATTACTATTAACAGATTTTTTGTTTTCACTGGCTGCATCTTTCTGTTTGCTGTTTTCAGATGTTTCTAATGAGCGTAATTGTTTCTGCTCCTCTCGCTGCTTTTTCTTTTCTTCATTTCGCTTTCTGGCTTCCTCACGACGCTTCTCCTTTTTATTGGCCAAATACTGAAGCAGTGGTGTCGATTTAACCTTCTCATCGGATCTATGCTCGAAATTGAAATCAATTTTTAAGTCACCCAATCGGCTAGCCTCCTCACGTTCCTCTGTTAACTTTTGAAGAAACTCCTGATAATGCGATTCCTTTTCGATGGTATTTACTTTGTTATCGTGATTACGTGCTTTGTTCTTCATAAAGCACTGAAACGGTGCGTATTCTACAATGGCAACATATTCAGCGCCCTTTGAATCCAGAAACACATATCCATCAAAACGGTCACGAAATTGGAGCACTTCGGCAATATCTTTTAGCGACATATCAATGTACGCCCGGCATGTTGCCTCTTGGCCAAGCGACCAGTCTGCAGGGCAATAATAGTAGGAATCATTTTCTGGCAATGGATCCACTTGTTCCAAAAACTCCTGTTCTGTCATTGTAGGTGGCAAATGTCGCACCACAATCTAAGAGTTGGTCAATTTAAAGAAATAAGCAGATACATACACACATTTGGCAAGTACATACTTTGATGGCATGGCTTGACTTATCCTTTCGCTCTCTCCGTTTATTAGCCCTTGGTTTTTCCATGTTTAAATAATTTTTGTTTCTTAATACAATGTTGTGGCGCTTGTATATATTTCAGAACTTACTGAGTTGTAAAATTGCGTCTATTCGATAAAAAATAATCAAATATACATTTTAACTATCGATCAAGATAGCGTCGCAAAAGGTCAGATGAATATGATGTAAAACGCAAAACGTAAATGTACGAGAGCAAATAACATTATGAACATTATTAAATAAAAAAAAAACGTAGTGGTTGGTCGCAGATCCGAATATGTTAGTTTATATCGGGATTACATCGAGTTAGCACGCAGCGTTTCAAATTTGAATTTTGTATTCGTGCTAATTACCACTATTTTTTTTTTAATTAAACGTTACCACGAAATTGTAAACAGAATGGGCTTTTTATTTAAAGTCATCGAGTAAGTCCCAAATGACGATCTTACCAGAAAGTCCATTTTATTGGAATGCTGCATTTCTGCTGGATTCGATTGTAAAATAATACGCAAAGAATATGCTGTTAGGCATGGAAAAAGTCAGGATTTTGTAATGAACGCGGTATATGGGATCTCGTTTCTGATAGAATTTCATAGATTTCTTTGTTATTGCCGTTGCTAACTCAATGTTTTGTTCAATTATCAATAATCATAAATTAAATATTAAGCAGCGATAATAAAAATGCTAAATATCTCAAAAAATATCTCTGAATTTCACATAAATTATAACGTACCTTCCATGTTCAAGGGTCATGGCTGCGCCCAGGAGAGCGGACCTTTATATATATATATATATATATATATATATATATATATATATATATATATATATTAATAATTAAAATTTCATAGCAAGGGAATATGCTCATTTGAAATTGCATTTGTCATAAAGATACTGTTTGCTTAGTCCATAGAATATTAATTGTTTGGTTTATTCATGTTTTAATCCTTGTAAACAAACGAGCAGCTGTTTGCGAATGCATCCTCTCCAGTAGAAACACTCGTCAAGTGCAATCGCGTTTGCAAGATATCGATAACAAAACTCGTTTGAGAGGAAATCGGATATACCAGCACTAAATCAGAAAAATAACCAGAAGAAAACCAAACCAGTTAAAAACGCTTCTACTAAATTGTGAAAATCACCGAAAAATCTGCATATTACGAATTTACGAAGGCTTACATTATCCTAAGGGCTTTTTATTTAAACCCTACCAGCACACCTTAAAAACAGAACTCGCAAATAACAGTTATCTGTTTTTTAATGTCAAAAAAAAAAATTGTTATTTACTGACCCTTTAATCAAAGAGTCCGAGATGAAGCGAATTAAATAAATGCTTAACGAGCAACCATTTCTCAAGAGAGTTTGGCGATTTCCTAATATCTATGATTTTTGAAGAAAATAATTTTAAAGCTCATATACATAAAATATTTAGTGTACAATAATTATGCACATTCATATGTATTTCAACATACACATAGATGTTGGATATTCTTAAATTTTATCGTAAAAACATTTTATTTGGCATGAACTTTGTGATCCGTTTAGTGCTACATCATAACATTGGCTTCCAGATACTGTATTTTGCCGGCTGTCCATTTTAGTAGATTTATCTTTCATAATATAAATGGCATGCCTCTCCTGTTTTCGAAATTTCGCCCTTCGATTCTGGAACCAAACCTAGAAACACATAATTGATAAATAGCTTAGTGAAAAGAATTCGTTAAAATTTTAAGTTATATTATATTAATAATTATTTTTTGCTTTTAATGGTCCTGGTTTCAATAGTCAAATTATTTGACCGTTTAAATATAGCAAATTGTGGCCTTGGGATAGACTAACCAATGTTGGTAAGGCTGAGAGGTTGAAGGTGATCTTAGAGTTAAGATGTCAGGCAAGCGCCTTCAAACAATTAACTTCCGCAAACATACGACTCTGAATACGAGAAAGAATGAACAAGAAACGCATGACTACAACGTATGGAGCTATGAGAAGTTATAAATTGAGACGATATTTTTGGTAAAACGATAATTACAAAGGCGTGAAGAAAAGCAAGAATGAATATATGGAATATTCGGCAATGTCTCACTCCCAAAGCTGTTTGATTTTAAATATTTTGGATAAATACCTACAGACCTATGTGGTTCGAAAAACAGTCATGAGTCTCTGGTATTGATCTTGAAACTCATTGGCGTGATTGCATAATGTTGCTGACAGGAGTAGAGTAAGCGTACTCAGGACCAGCAAAAGTATCTAGTGACATCGTACCTAATTCAATTAAACTTTTTCTAGGGAAAGATAACACTTTGGTAATCACATCACTGAAACCCTGATCCACCAATTGCTGTGGATATATCTAATTCTATTCTTTTGCAGATCATTTCGCGAGTATCAGGGAATTTTTATCAATGCGATGATCGAGTTTTGTAAAATCAGCGAACACCCTACTCTATAAAAAGTAAGGAAATTTTATAGTGAAATGTTGTTAGTGAAATATTCATAATTGGAGTTCCACTTTGGCAACCTTACTGCGCACGACTTTTTAGTTTTGAAATCAGCTGAAATAGAGATATGCAGTTTGGTGTAGCAGATTACAGCACCATCCAATAACAAGTTGACTACTTCGAGAGAGTTGAGGTTGTTAGACAACCTTACAGAAATTTGCTTAAACTAATGGAATAATGGAAGTCAGGCGTCCAAAGGTCCTATGTAGATCAGCTAATTGCACATCGTTGTTAAACGAAATACAAAATTATTGCCACATGTTGTCAAACAGCATAATAAATCAATAACCAGTAGGAAATTCTGAGAAACGATTCTATAAAAGGGGAAAGTCCCCGTCTTATACAAAATTCTTATTCACTCTATCAGTCATTCAAATACCTTGCCATACCAACAATAAGGTACCGAGATAAAGCTAAGTACATTAGGACTGATCGATTACTAGTCATTGCAAATAAGTATAATAAAAGCATGCAACTAAACGTATTAAAATTTACAGTTATTACGATATGTCTAAAGAATATTATTAAAAATTACCTGAACTCTTGCCTCGGTTAAATGTAATTTTGAGGCAATTTCTTCTCTTGTGTATATATCCGGATAATGAGTTTCCAAAAAAATCTTTTCTAGTTCATTCAATTGATTTGACGTAAATGTCGTTCTTATTCGCCTTTGTTTAGATTTATCAGTCAAGCTTGAAGCCTCGTCGGCATACGGTTTCAGTTGAAAATCTAGATTATAATAAATGAAGTAAATTTCCTAGCTTAATTGGATTGATTTTAAATGGTGCGATCTTAAAGTTATGTTTATTTGTTGAGAAAGAGAAATTTTAATTATTATAAATTGAGTAAATGGTTATAATAAAGTTATTCTAATGTGCGTAGACTTCTAGAAAAAATAGCTTGGCTGGAGAGTAAGGCCAAGCTCAGCGAGATCAATAGCCGCAAAGGTCTTCCCACCGTTAGGTACATTTTCGATCACTCTTATGAGAAACCACTTTAAAAAGGAAAGTTTGATCAACCGACCAGAAAGGAATAGGATATTCAAATATGATCGATATAGATATGTCTAAGGTGATCGTGATTATACCAGCTAAATGCTGTATCTGGACAGATTCTTGTGGTACCAAAGGATGTGAATAATGAACCTATGATTTACCTTTAAGACGTTTGGTATATAGATTTTACGGATACAGTGTCAGAGCGGCCGATCATAAGGGCATACAACCATATGGAGGAAGATCAATCGATGTTGAAAAAATGACTTTATGGAGGATAGGATCTCTCAAACAGTGATCATTGATTGTAGAACAGTGTTAGCTGGTAATGAATTGGGTGATATAAAAGCAAAAATATCAATCTGAATGATGTTCTATATAAATGAACGGATTATATGACATTACTTAGCTAGAAGTTATGGATGCTTGGTAAAAAATGGCCTGATCACCACAGTTGGCCTAGGAAAATATATAAATAAAAGGACATCGCGTTTGGACTTGCCTCGAAGTAATATTCTTAGATGGATAATGACAAATCTACTAATTTTTTTTGGCGATTATCCACTTAACAGTATTTTCACTGTAATTAGCACATCTACCTAAACACATTAAGAGTGATTCGATTGTTACAATGATAAGAAGATTTTAAGCACTTGTTATAGATATTAGCACTGTGACTTACCTGAATTGTAGGGTGTAATATTATGTGTCCCGGGATAAAAATCAGCCACATTTGTTATTTTAGAAAACAATATATTCGATTCTTGGCTAAAGGAATTTCTAATTACTGTCTCATTGGCACGTAGCTTATAACTAGAATCAATTATTAAATTATAATGGCTCATATGATTTGCCACAGAGAATCCCGTATTTGCATTCGTATTGTGCAATTGTGAGTTTGAATTGTATATACAATCTTTATCATAGCTTGTTTTATTTAAAAATGAAAATTCCATTGCATTTAATTAGTTAAAATGTTTAACAAGCATACAAGCTCGACACTAATTATAAAATATATTGCCCGCTAAAAATCACATGTCAATATATTAATGGAATTTGAAACCACCGAGGGAAATACAATTTTTAACTGTACTTAAATAAATAAGTTTCAGTTACGATTGTCTCAACATCATCAACCTTTGGGCAAAAAGGATGTTTCACTTGCAATAAAAGAAAGAGACAAAAAATGCCATCGCCCGCATTTGGAGGCGGTGCTTAAAAACTGACAATATTGTAAGGGTGGAAATGATTCAAAGTACACTTACCAAAAAAATCAACGCATTCAAATAACTAACTTTGTAAAACCTTAAATTGCAAGTATAAAATTAAACATATAAATTATTTGGACTACTAAACTATTACATTTTTATAAAAAAAAAATTGAAACAATATATGCAAGGTACAGAATTTCTAGAAAACATTCATTTAAGTAACTTATATAATGTTCTTTTTATTTAATTAGTTAGCAAAATATTATCAACCTTTTTTTCAAGTGTAAACCATCTAAAAATTATGCATTGTAATACAAATCTTGAATAAACACACACACATCTCGACATAGTAAGTTGTAGAGATAACACCTCTAAGAGATACAAAGGTAATTTAAGATAATTTATATAAATAAATGAACAGAACATTTTTAAAATTTTATTTAAATATGGCTTATGAATCAATTGTTAAATAGATAAAAACAAATAAAAAGTATATATATTTTTTTAGAAATATACATGAATTAATAGCCAATTCAATCTAAAACAGCAAATGTACATCCTGCACGAAAATTAGCTGAGGTATTTTAAAAGCATATATTATGTATTTGGAAACTTTACTAGTAAACAACATAAAAAATTTATTGGGTATGCAAGGTAAAACATAATTTAATAAAATTTTTATATATTTTATATATATAAAAAAAATTATATATATATCACAATAATATTTATTACTTTTAATTAATAGTAATATATATATTAATTGAAAATAAATAATAACTAAATATAGAAAAAATATATTTCTATTTTAATAACAGCTAATTAACGCGATCACAATCATAAAGCACATACAAATGATGTAGTTAAGTGTGCTCGAATAGGGGATACCCTGTACATTAATAAAGTTTTTTACGAAAAACCGAGCGTTAATTAAAGTTTATAGTCGTCTTCTACAACCACTTTTTATCCTGTAGCCGTTAATATTTTTTGAAAAAAAATCTTGTATTAATTAAAACTGTTTTACTATGTTAAAAAGCGAGAATTAGTATTGATATAATATATATATATATATATATATATATATATATATATATATATTTGACCTATTCAATGGGGACCTTCAAAATGTATGTAATACATGTGAAAATCCACATACATTTTCGTTCTGCACTTACATGTTTATCAACTTTAATTTAAAATCAGAAAGAAACGGTTATCTACGGCACTTGCAATTGTCATCTAAGAAAATTTTAAATATTTGACGGATTGTTCCTATGACAGCTATATGATAAAGTATTTCTATATCGATTGGTTCTGATATTCTAAAAATCAAAAATGTTTTCTATAGAAGAACTCATTTTTGATTCAATTATTCCTATGGCAGCTAAAATATAAATTCGTCCGATTTTGATAAAATTTATTCAGATACAAATCATAATTCTACATCAAACTCTTGAGTTAAAATTTGATATCTTTAAAACCAAAATAGTTTTTCATACAAGCACTTTTCGACCGATTGATCCTATGATCCTATGGTGAAACTTGGTCGGATTGGTTATCGTTAAGCCAAGTTTGGTTGTAATATCTTGAAAAACAATTTATTGTACCGATCGTTCCCATGCCGGTTTTATGATACAGTGGTCCGATCAGGTCGATTTTTACATACAAGCTACATACATCAACAAAATGTAGTTTCATCAAGATAGCTCAAAGGTAATGCCAAGAAGTAAGCATAGCATAAAAAGTAAGGATAGCAAAGCATAGCATAGCACGGACATACAGACAGACGGACTTGACTATATCGACTCCGCTCGTCGTCCAGATCAATAATATATGGGGTTGTTCTTGATATTCTTGAATATAAGAAATAAATGGATTACTTCAGCACGCCGAAGCTATATACCCTTGCAATGGTCTTCTTAGAAAATTTTGAATACTTTTGCATAGAATAACTCATTTTTGATACAATTGTTCCTAGGGCGTCTATATGATATAGTGGTCTGATTTTGTTCAAACTTAGTCCGATTAAACAAATCATAATTATACATCATGATACATATGCCAAGTTTGGTTTTGATATCTTGAAACACAAAGAAGTTATTCATAAGAGCACTTTTCAACCGATTGTTCCTAGGGGAGCTACAAGATATAGTGGTCCGATTTTGTCTCCTTCTATGCATTACACATTTCGAGACAAAATTATAATACCCCTTTGCAAGGGTATAAAAACATAAATCCCAGGTATTTACACATTTTCGTTTTGTGTTTATGTCTTCTTTAATTTAAAAGTCATCGAAGAGGAGTATGCAATTTTTTAAATCATAATCGATAACTTTGGATCGCTGCATTTAGATTTATTTCGTTCGAATAAAAGGGAACACCACTAAAAATATCTGGGCCACTTTATAGATGCACCCAAGCTTTATTGTAGGGGTTACCAGTTGCATATAGTTGGAGAGATAGAAGATGTTTATATTTGGAAATGTTGCTTAAAAATATTGGTAAGTATATATTGTGAACAATATTTATGAATATAAATATAAAATGCTTGCCAACACGATACGATGTAGAAGACACAACACGCTTTTGCATTGAGGTATTTGGAGCTGATTTCCTACGTCGTTTGGGTAATGTGGCTTATGAGTATTTCTTACACCGCAAATATTATTTGCCTAAGGATCGTCTAATCACAATTGTAAAACGCGCCTACACATATAACAGGAAAGCACTATGGCTGATGTGCTTGACTTTGGCGGGCATAATACCCACCAGCAGCAATGGCAATTTAAAGCGATTGTTACCTAGCAAAAATAGGATGGCGATTTATTTGATCTTCTCTGTGGTAGAGTTCAGTTACAGCTCGTTAAACTATGCATACTGGATACGCGAAGCACATGGTCTTGACTATGGAGCTGGTTTGGCTTCCAATTATTTCCATGGATTTCTAAAACTTGCTTTGCCGGAAGTCAACGGTGACGGCTTAAAGAAACGCATGCAAACATATGAGGACAGTAATGATGGAATTAAATTTGGTATTGATCGTTTAATTGTACTAATACCAGATGAATTGTACGTTGAAGGCGAAATACAAAGCAATTTTTTAAAAATTGCTGCGGTAAGAGGAAATTTACTTAAAGGTTATTTTCAAGAATTACAAAAACTTATTTTTTTAAGCCTTTAGAGATTCGATATATAAAACGGGCTGGTGTAGAACGAGTGTACACTCACGCCGTCTATAGGCTGACTAGGACAATTAATAACACAACATACTATTTAGCGTTGGAAGGTGCTACACCACTGTTAACATTTTATGAAGCAATGTCCTCTCAACAATCGACCACTTGGATAATGCGGGAAATGAAACGTGAAATTTGGCTTAAGTTTTATAAACATCTCAGGGAGCTATTGCACAGTTGTCCGGAAACTCAAAATGTAGTGGACCTGGTTATGTATAATTGTGTGTAAATTTCAATATACATATATATAAATTTTTGATATTTACATATTTACAAATTTTTACAGCTTACAAATCAAATGGAGAATCTGTAGACATTGATGAGCTGCTTTACAAACGCCTGGAAGCTAATTTAGAGAAGAAATTGATTGATTAAACCTAGTTTATTAAGATTATTTGACAAAAAATGTGACAATGTACAAATCTAATGGCGAATCTGTAAAACTGCTTTATAGACGCATCGAGGCTCATTTATAGAAGAAACTGTTTAATTAAACCTAGTTTAAGAATATTTGACTAAAACATTACGTATAACTGAGTGTACAATTGTAAACCATTGGCCATACTGTAAAAATATATTCATTTTTAATATTAAAATACGTTACTTATTAAACAATTACGATATTCACCTGTTTGGTGTCTTCTAACACGTTTAGTTTAGCATCATCTGTGGTAAGGATTCTTCTTCTAGAAACCCCGCAAGAACTATAAGTTCGATGAATACACAGATTGGATCAATGCGTCACACCATCGATTAATAATAATTTAAATCACAAAATGTTTGCAACATAAAAAAATCAACAAATTTTATTTAAATAATAATATTTAGATGGGCAAGCATATAGTACACAAAGCCACTAATCAATAATAATCGAAAATCTATATAGCCCCTACAAGAAGCCCCTACACCAGAAGTTATAACAGTTGTTAAGTTCTGTAAGTATCCATCAAAAGTAACAATACATATATGGGAATCCACATCATCGTCGTTATCATGGACTGCAGCAACGATCGTTGCATTAAAGTAACCATCCTCGTCTTCGTGTGGTTCAAGGGTCACAACTTTAACAATCTCACTATCATCAGATCTGAAAGTTAGTCAATATAGATGTAAATGAATAAATTTCAAGTTATTAATAAAATTTGTATAAAGCAGCTACATACGTGATAGTTAATGTTGGCTTGGGAAACACATTAGATACTGTGCATTCTAATTGAGTCTCATTTTGAATTTGATAACGATTTAGGGTCAATGTATAATTTCTAACATCAATAACTTGGACGTTCTGATGTACTGTTATTGTTTCCGATTTCGTTTGCACAACGCATTTATAGTCTCCCGTCGAGCTAATTGAAGGATTTATTAGGGCCAATGAACTATATTGTTTATTGGGATCCGTTGATGCCTCATAGGAACTGTCCACATCATTTTTAAATTCAGGCTAAAAAGAAAAGTTTAAAATTCAGATTTAGATATTTGTAAATCAAAATAGTTTTACTTATATTAATACATACGATTGGAGCTGGAGGCGACCCACGTATCCACTGATATATTGTTTTGTCATTTCTAAACCATTTAACAGTCAGAAATGAATCTGTATCCGTTAAATTATAGTCACAATTTAATACAGTTGGTTCCATATCATCGTTTTGAAGTACAAGAAACTTTGTTTCTGCATCCAACTTGAGTGGCAAACATTGTACACCTTAAGAAAAAAATGTAATCTTTTAATTTATTTAATTCAACATTTAGAAATATTAAATATCAATAGGAAATATACTTAGGGTGTATTATAAATATTATTAATATATGTTAATCGTAAGTAACAGGAATAAGGAGACATCTCGGACCATATAAAGTATATGTCTTCTTGATCAGGATCAGTAGCTGATCTAGCAGTGTTTATTGTCTGATCATTATGAAATTTACACAGCATAGTTAGATCAATAAATGATCATTATAAACACTTTAAAATTTTTCTTGAAATAAGCTTGATTTGCGTATGGTAAACAGTAACTCTAGCTTATATAGTCCTCGAGATCTGTGCCATCATACAGACAGACGGACAAACAAGCAGACGGACAGAGCTAGATCAAATCAGCTGTTGATACTAATCAAGAATATATATATACTTTATATGGTCCCCCTAATTCCCATTCTGAATAAAAACTGTCATAACTTTTTTAAAAAGCACCGGTTTCTTATGGTTAATTTGGTCATACTTTTGTCTATATATTTGAAATTTTTTAGTAGCAGTGGGTAGAGAAGGAAGAGAGTTTGTAGAGAAGAAAAGAGAGATAAAAGAGAAAGGAAACTTAAGAAATCACAAACAATACACAGCTCAAATGCTCACTGCTAAAACCGTTTAAGAATCACAGATGCACAAATGTAAACTTTTGAAAGCCATTTGTACTTGATTTACATACAGAGTAAAAAATAATAGATTAAAAAAGTATTAAGCCTGAATCTCATGAAATAAAACAAAAGAATTTATTTATTAGGCGGGAATTAGGATCAAATATTTTTCCATAACAAATTAATGTTTACTTCTATTTTTTAAGTAGCTAGATTTTATAAGCTAGGCTGCCAAAAGTATTTAAATTATGTATATGACTTTTTGTCATGCCCATTTTCGTTTAAATCTTATTTTAAAAACTTATTTTGGTTTAGTTTTAAATAAATTAAAAACTTTATGGTTTAAAAAAATTCCTGTATGTATTTAAATCAATTATTTGTAGTTTTCAAATTAAACTAATTTGAAAGTAATTTTTAAGTTAATACCGTAAAAGTTAAAGTTACAAGGTTACATTATTAGTTTTTACCGAATTAGTTTAAATTAAAAGTTTACATTATTAGTTTAAATGAGAATTGTTTATATTTAAATTAGGAATTTTTGAAATTAATTTAATTTTAAATCTTGTTTGTACTTGATGTAAGAGTAATATTCTGAAGTTGTACATAAGATTTCGAGTACAAACTTCGTATTAAAACAAGAATTTTAAATTTATATTTAGAACGTCATTAAAATTGGATAAAATTTGATATTTAGATTTCTTTATTTCACATGCAGATCAAGTATATGTCACTAGACATTTAAAAAAACAAGCACAATTTTAAAAAAATCATTAATTTTTTATTTTTGTAGCATATAAGGTATAAAAATTAAATAAATCAGATTAACATTTTTACGACGACTTTTCTGACATTATCTTTTTGATTTAAATTCCTACTTTTAATGTATTATATTTGATACGAGCATGTGTATTAGCAATTAAAGAAATAAATGAAAAGTAACAAAATAGTAAGGACCATTATTATATCATATAGCCGACATAGAAAAAATTACGAAACCATGATATCCGCTTTACTTATTTCGAGCACTAAAAAAGTATATATATTATACAAAAAAAAAAATTAAAGTTTATTTTATAAACATCAAAGTTATTTCAAAATCTACATATAAT
The DNA here is from genome assembly GCA_035043045.1 of Hirtodrosophila alboralis. Taxonomy (NCBI): domain Eukaryota; kingdom Metazoa; phylum Arthropoda; class Insecta; order Diptera; family Drosophilidae; genus Hirtodrosophila; species Hirtodrosophila alboralis. The sequence goes on from JAWNNH010000101.1 coordinate 776,943, forward strand.
CCACAGTGAGCACATCAGAATTCGATATAAACCTTTAACGCGCCAAACATATTCGATATTAAAATTCAAATCGAAAGTTTTGAATATTTTTAAAAATCTATAATATATGGATTTTCAATAACGCGAATAGCTTTTCAAAATTCACTGTAATTTGTATATACTATTTACATATACATATGTATGTATGTCCCGATTTTCTATTTTATTTGTGTACGTTGATCGCAATGTGTATGTTTCAATAAGCACAAGTACATACATATGTATGTATGAATGTATATGTATATAAATTTGGTACATATATGTATATTATTCACACGACGCGATGATTTCATTTCTGAATTTATAAATAGTTTTTTAATTTATATACTCAATATAAGAACACACTTTTTAAAAAGGATTGCAAATAATGAAACCCGTCTAATTGTTACCTTTGTACAGAACCGATGTAACAATAATGAAAACTAACGGAAATTGCATATTAACTTATTTTTTTGACGCTTTAAGGAGCGTTTAACACAAAAAAGGGTACAGAAATTTTCACTAAATTTTCAAAAATTATAGCTGAACCGTGCGCTTGGCATGGTCAAGCACAATTGTCTGATATATCACAACTGAATGTTGTCGACCGTGGCATATATGTATGTATGTTTGTGTTTAATATATACATATGTATGTAAGTATGTTGTGCAAAACCATCAACAGAGAACGGAGAGAGTCAAAAATAAAGACAAACAACCCACCAAAGTATAAATATGTACATACATACATACTTATGTGTATATTACGGCGTTGTCTCTCCTGATCGCAGCGTATTATATTATTATTTACACACATAGGTTTCGTTCATTATAACATGTGTGTCTAAATGTGCAGCCCGTGCCACTTGCCATACACCATACACCATACCCCATACACATGCCGCTGGCCGTTGTGCCTTTTGCAGCTGGCCCACGAGCGAGGGGTGGAAAGGCTTTCTGCTTCGTTGATCCCAGTTGACTACTTTAAACACTCAGAGTCAGTTGCTAGCATCTCCCCATATTATCTTGCAACAAGAACTATGTATAGTTTACTGTAATTTATCTATGTATGTTTAAATACATATGTATGTTTTTGTGTATGTCTCTATATGAGAAATGAAAGTAAGACAATTCGTTGCCGTTTTTCATGCGATCAGGCCACGCTTGTTGCACTCACATAAATGACTGTACGGACATACATATGTATACATAGTATATGCATTAAATGTAACTTTACTTCTTATAGGAAGTCAACTTCTAGAGTGCTGAATTCGTAACCAAACGGAAAAACTCTTATCACAGGAAAAACAGAAAGCGCGGGAGACGAGCAGCCCCTATATAATTTAACATAACATATCAATATAACAGTTCAAATTAGCATAACAATATTGAGTATAACAGTTGAAAGAATCGCTTACATGTTAATTGGATTGATTGATTAGGTATTAGGATTACAATGTTACTTAAAATCTGCAAGAAAACAGACAATTACGAGCATAGCTGAAATGATTTGTATTTACAAACAACTAAAGTCACATAAATACAAGAAAAGAAGAAAGAACAGAAGAATATGACAGTATCAAAAAGCTGCTGTAGAAGGAACAAATTATGCCTTCCCCATATTTAATTGTTCTTAGAAACATAAATGATTAAAAAACAGTCTAGACAAATATGCCAAAAAACAGAGCTATATACAAACTTATGTATCAAAAAATGTACTAAATAAAATTAACTGCAAACTCACAAAATTGACTACCGGAAATAAAGTTATACAGCTTGACGAAGGTAGGTTTTATTTATTTAATATTCTGAATAGTTTTCAAATATAGTTTATCGTAGACCTTTAGCGAATTGAAGCAAATTATTTGAGCAATTTCGTCGAAATATTTTGGCAAATTAATAAAAAATATTATTCAGATATTTTTCCAGCAGAAGACAGAGCTTTTATTTTATTGTTATTCATATTTAAGACTACGCTTAAAATTTAAAGTTATAAAATTATACCTTTGGCGCCAAATTTCGCACCTAAATTTGTAAACAAAACAATAAGGTGACCACATTGTGTTATAAAATGTGAGAGCGGTCACTCCAAAAAATTCGATATATTCAAATTACTTTTTTGATAGTTTCCCGATATATGTGCTTTGTTTTTAGTATTAAATTAATACTACACCAAAAAAACGATATATCAATATCGATAACATTTTTTCCAATGAACATATGTTTTGCACATACATAACAGACCCGGAGCCCGTTTTGTAAAGGTTTAATTTATTATAAATGAATTTTAAACTGCCAGTTTATTAATCAAATAACTTACTAACAACTTCCTTTTTTTTAATTTCATTTAAACTTTCTGTCATTGGGATGTATACCACAGTGTAGCTGCAATTCTGGTTACTGCGAGACTTACACGTGATTTTAGCTCTTGGTCAGGATTTTTCTGTTTATAATAAAGCCATTATGCTAAAATCGTTAGTTCTTAATAAATATGCACATAGAAGATGTTTGTCATACTTCTCCAACGCATTCAACAATTTGGCAAATCAAGGCCCGCCAAAGGTTCAGAATATCAATGTCAATAATTTGGAATTAGATGTTTTTGTTAACCAGGATCGTAAACAAATGGATCTATTGGACAAACTTGTGAGGCTCAGGTAAGAAGAAACCTTAATTAACAAATTTCAATTTGCATCTAACACAATTCTTCATCTTTTCATAGAAGACAAAAAGAGTGCACTGCTGTGCCGCTTCTGCCCAATATTTTGGTACAACAGCTACTGGAGCACACGAGTCCGCAGGAAGCTATCACCGTGCTGCGCAATCCACTACAATATGGCGTATTTATTGATCAGTTTACGGGCTGTCATTTAATAGACTTTCTGTTAAACCATGGACATGCCCGGGAAGCGGCGCAGGTTTCAGCTTTACTCATTGAACGCGAATTATGCAACAACGATCTGATCGGGACTCTTTCAATTCAATCATTTTACGCTGCTCTAAAAAACTACGAAGCGAAAATTGAAGAGAAAGTTGAGGAATCATCAGAAGTGGTAAGTTTTTCTTTGAGTATCAATTATTAATAATTCTATTAAAAAGCCGGCAAAAGATAAATTTTATTATGGCTAATAAAACATTCATGCATTTCAGGAAAAAGTCCGGGTAAAATTTCTTCGCAATTACAATGAGAACGAAAAGGCCAAAACAGAAGAGCAAACTCTCGGAGAAGCGATAATTAAATTGGCTGCAAGTCCAGGCACTTCAAAGGAACTTGGTTCAAATATATCATTACTTGGCTTTGTGCTGTGTGGAAGGATTGCTGAAGCAGAAAAATGTCTAGCTGATAACCAAAAAATATTATATAAAGACATTTTGCAAGCCTGTCGCAAATTGATTGACAACGAAATTTTTAAGGAACAAAAAACGCCGGAATTTATAAATATACTTGATCAAGCTCTGCAAGAATGTGGGCAAACAGGCTCCTTTGATGCGATTTTAGATGAACGAGTGAAACGTTCAGCCGCAAGTCTGGAACCACAGCTAATATCGGAATATGAGAAGAGTTACCAGAATTGGGAGAGAAGCTTCAAAGACGCTGTCAATGCGCAAACTAAAAAGCAGGAGGTGCAGGAACGCGTCGAGAGCATTAAAAGCACATTGAGTGCATTGGAAACGACCCGTCAAAATCTTTGGTACTTTGAGAACAAAGAGGATATTGATATACAAATTTTTAAGAAGAAAGTGTATTATCCAAAGCGTTGGTTTGGCAAAAAGAAGAAGCCCAAACAAGTGGATGCATTCTATGTACCCCCAACTATTACGCGAGCAAATTAAGTGCATTTTGTTGTCCAGTTTTTAAGATTTAATTAAACTACTGGAAAGTTAATCAAAATTTCAATGTTGTTTTCTTGATTTTGTTTTTTTAGTTTTTTTTTTTGGTTTTGTTTTTCATTTTTGTCGAACGGTAAATTTTTTAAAATTACCATAACGTAACATTGAGGGTCACAGTTTTATATTCATTCCATCTCAGGTTACAACATTTTTATAACTTTTGGAGTTTTCATAAATTTTAAATATTAAAAGCTAATCGTCTGTCATTTGTGCATGGCCGGAGGCAGAGCAGTTTTTAAAACGCGCTGGCCGGGTGCTGACGGCGACAGATTAATTGGCGATGGTAAATCATGCCTCTTGTCCTGTATAGTTAATGGTAGAAACTGCTGCTGCTTCTTTTTTCGATTCATATTCATTGGATGGGTATTGTCATTCTTTCCGAACAGTATGGTTAGATGCACAGCACAGAATATGCCTAAGCTCTATAAGAACAAAGCAATTTAAAAATCAATAAATATATATATTAATATAGACTCTATACCTGAAGAATGGCAATTATGGCAGCTCCAAATGCGGTTATCAGCAGACGGCTCCTTATTTGCTCCGATACAACGGCCAAGCAGCCGCGCTTGTAATGAGTATCACATGCCGATTCGTACGCGTGCTCAGGACGAGAGCAGCAGGACCAAGGTAGAGAAAGGCGGCGATAATCAAGCGGTCCATCAACACCACAGCATTGCAGCTGAAAAAAGGATTGTTAAATTGTTAATAAGCTTTAAGGATATGTGTACTAGAGTAGAAAATCTATCTATTCAGTGTTCTCCCTTCTGAATATATATATTGTCCTGTAAACAATATTAAACTATGTGTATATATTTGTGACCACCTTTAATGTTGTGATTCATTTTTAATAAATGTTTATTATTTATAAAATACATTGAAACACGATTTTATGATTTATTTTTCCTATCTATTACCAAAGTTAAATTCGTAATGAACTATAAACATATATAATATAAAACAGAAAATTCATATAGAGATCTGATTTAATCGATTTTGGTTGGATACAGCTGCCTGTACATATATATATTTAATTATAAATGTTTAAACCTTACGACAAATTTGAACTAAGCCTAATAATCTTGTTTTATCAAATGTAAATAAATCTTTAATACCTCTGAAGATTTTGAAATGTTTTATAACCAAAAATTGAGGTTACTTATTTTTCTTAGATTTATTTGCAAATTTATTTTAATATAATATATGATTCTAATTGGATACAAATGGAATTAAAAATCCGCTCCAAATTGGATGTGTGAACAGAATTTGTTTCAAATTTCCCATCTTTTATTAAAAAATTTGAGTAAAAACGCATTTGAAGAATTTTTTGAATAAAATCTGTCTTAATAATTTTATACTGAAAAGGAATAAAATTAATATAAACCTTTTTCGTATTAAATGATTATGCATTTGTGCAAAAAATTAGACACAAACTGAGCTATATTAAAAGTTATAGGACGCAATAATTAATTAAAATAATAGTAAAGTAGTTTTGTGTTATGATTATTATTATAATTGAATTCCTTAAAGATTTGGCAAGTTTTCAGATTCATGTGAATTTTTTGATTTACATTTTGGCACAACTTGTGTTTTTTCTTAAAGATTTAAAAAATCTAAACTTACCTGAGATTGCATGCGATTCCACAAATGTAAGTTGTCAACTTTGGTTCTTGAAAACTTGTCTAAAAACTCTACAAAAGAATCATCGATGAATATCTCTACGGATGTAGGAAGATTCTCACGCATCGCCAAGGACCAACCACAGATAATGAATTGAACACATATACAAGCGACTAAAAGAGCTGCAAACTACAAAACAATAAACAATAAATCATCACAAATACACACAATATATGTACATTAAAATATCTATAAAAATATGTTTTTATTAATATTGTATACCATGCCAAGCAGACATCTCTTTCTCTGATTGGTTGCCTGACAGCCCATCCAGCACAATATGAAGGTAACGGGTCCCAGGCATAGGATTATTGCGGCAGGAGCCCACAACTTATTCTGCACGATCCCATAATAAACCGAATGGCCCCACAATAGGGATGTTCCCAAGAATATTTGAGCTGCTCCGGTTAGCTGTTAAAATCAAAATAAAAACGTTTTTATTGTATATTTAATTTAAAGTAATAATATACACATGTTCCTAACGAACTTATCAAAATTTAGATCAAAAGTATTATTGGAAATTCGGGCTTAAATCGTTGCCAAATTGTGTTTTCTCGGAATTTTCTAAGCAGAGTACGAAAATATTTATTTTTAATTCTAAAATTCTTCAATTTAGTCTGCTCTTAATCGGAGTTAAGGAATATTGGAATTTAATTTACAAGGTTTGATATAAACTTGCTTAAGAAAATTTCGTAAGATTACCCAAGATTATTTTAAATTAAAGTTGCATTAAGTTTGATTTAAGCAGATTATGTATACTTAATTTATATAATACTTAATCTAGCTTAGTTCAAACATGCTTAAATAAAGATTATACAAAAATTTGATTTAATCTTCTAAAATAAAACCCACTTTATAAAAATCGAAACTGGCTTATTTATTTATTTTTTTACTTGATAGTATATATATAAATATATCGAAATTTTGAAGGCGTGTCCTTTATATATATATGTGTGTATTTTAATACGATAAAGAACAAGTCTTTAAAATTTCGATCATAAATTACTTTAAATTCATAATACATTTTATCCAGTTTCAGATTTGTTTATATTTATTATACTTATTATAATTTCAAAAAATCAAACTCGGCCAATAATATATTATATTAATATAAGAGAAATTAAAAGTTCAAGGTTATTTATTCACATTATGTTCAAAATATGTGTGTAAGCAACGCTTGGAAAGTACATTTGATATAATTTTGCATGAAATTTTGAATCAATTTTCTTGGTATATATATTATGCTTTTACTGTCTACATTTATTTATTTAAAAAAAAATATATATATTTCCAACAGACTTAATTATATATTCATATATGTATGTATTCATATGGTTATGCATACATATCGTATACTTCATAGGGATGGCAAAATCTTATTGTGCCTACATTGTGGGCCCTACACACTCGATGTACTCCATCTCTATTCATTTTGACATGCACAGGACATAGATACATACATACATATGTATGTACAAGTTATCTGCTTCATGTTACAAATTAAATGTCCTTGTAGACTGAGCTTATTTACATGTATACATACATAGTATGTATGTATGTAGGCATGTATATATACACATAGTTCATTATATAGAATTATAAGCTGTTAAAAATACATATGAATATATATATGTATTGTGTTCCTCCTAATGTCTTACAAATTTCCAAATTGCAAAAGGATAATTCAAAATAATAAATGTTACTCCAAAATGGCATCCTAAGCAAACACGTACATACATACACATATGTTTATAGGTCTGCAGATTTGCAAGCTTTGAATATACATACATACGCATATAATTTGTAAGTACAAACATACATATGTAAATAAAAAAAACGCTGACAAAATGCTTTTGATTCATTTTATGTATGCATGTGTATGTGCATACATACAAATGTAAGTGTGTACGCATGTACACATGTATGTATCCTTTTTGCTACCTTTTGACGTCACAGTTATGCTGATACGAAATTGTATGTACGTATGTACAAAATACATAGGTATGTATGTGTATGTATGTGCATTAAGTAGTACGCACTGATAGTAAATAGCTCAAGGTCACATCTGAAAATTTCCCTAGTGTATAATAACAAATGCAAGTTGGGCATATACATACATACATGTGTATGTATGCATTTATATATGTAATTACATACATAAAATGCATTGCAGATAATTCTTATTTGATTAATACCAATACATACACAAATACATACCTACATACATATGTATTATATGTCGGTTGATGCTCATGATGTCGACATGTAATAACGGTACATAAAATATGTATGCAGGAATGAACGTAAATATTTTGGCGTACATGTTTATGTATGTATTTGTGTTTGTTTGCAATTCAACATACTTACACATGTGTATGTTTGTATGTGCATGTGTAAAATTTAAAAATAAACAATAAATGTGTATGTTTGTAAATATTTATGCAATTTGGAAAAATTAATAAAAAAAAAAATGAAATAAAACATATGTACACTTTGTATGTACATATTTAGTATGTATGTATATAAATTAAGGGCAAGGGTCGTTGCATCACAAATGTACACAAATACATATGCACAACTGAAATGCATGTTTGCATATATGTATATGTACAATAAATACGCATATGCATTTGATTAGAAATGATTTTTCTTTGTTTGTAAAGATATTACTTACCGCCAAGAGGAACACATAACTGTAAACTAAATATTTAAAACACTTAATCTTTTTTGGCAAAGCCATAATTATACTCCGTTTTTAGCTATTTTTATGTTCGTTTTACTTTAAACACTTTTACAGTTTTTTTAGATGATCCTGTCGAATAATTAATTATTAAATAATTACACATACATACAAATGTAAATATGTGGGTAATGCATACAAACATCTGCACAGATATGTATGTGTATGCATTGAAATGTTTTATACATGTATGTATGTACATATATAAAAATTGTGCCTAATTTGGCAAATATTGTAATTTATGTTGTCTTTAGACTTTATGTATGTTCTTACATACATACATATACATATATGCGTTTTATAGTCGTTTATATATATTCGAGAAAATTATGAAGATTTCGTTTTGTGTTAGCCTTCAATGAAACTATAAACTTTCATTATTAAATATTATCCATAGTTGTCCTAATAGTTTTCACAGAGCACAACAACATTTTCGCAGCGATATATTTTCGGTTGAACTTCACAGTTGTAAATTTTAACTAAAAATAACTGTTAAAGTTAACTTGATGCGACCAAAATCGTCCCAATGATAAAAACACGCAGTTTACGGTCTGACGCTTTGTTCCTTGTTTTGTTATACTTTTGCAGAAACTAACAGTGCAAATATTATCTATAACCTTTGCCTCGGTTGCAATCAACCAACGATGGGTCGATGACAGCATCACCATGGCGCTAAATTTCATCTTATTTAAATTTATCGAGCTTATCAATGACCATTTTATCGAACGATATTTAATATAACCTAAATAATTAAGAACGTTCTTGGAATAGATGTTTATTTTATCGGGACATCATCTCGTCTAGTGGAAACATACTAAAAATTTAAAATATGCCTATCGATTAAAATCTTTAAAATTCATTGGCAATTAATTAAAGAAATATAACATAACTTTTATGTTTGTTTAAATTTTTAAGAACATTTCCATTGGAAACTTTCCAACTATGCGGCGGTATTATTTAAATTGAATAATGTGAATCGGTTGTATTGCTTTAAATATATCGATATATTTGAACAGATATTTTAGTATTTTTTCTAGTTTGAGGGTTTTTTTTTTGGTTAAAGCGGATTTAAATACATGCATACCAAAAAATTTCCTTTCACTTTTGTTTAAAACAAAACATATACATTGCGCATGTCCCTTTTCCTTACGCCATAAGAAATACGCGGGATTTTGTATTTAAATTGAAGATTCTGCTGAAATTTTATGATTGATTGATGTATTTCAATTTAAATAATTTTTCTCTTATTTGTCGTATTTTTATTATTTATTGATTTAAGAAATTTTAATTAATAATTGTTTTTATAATTTAGTAGAATTTATGAAAGAACATACATACTAAATAAAATGTAGCTTCTATTTTCTGAGAGCTGCCTCAACTATTAATTTATATACTTTATAATAGAATTTATATAACCAACAATATTTCTCATTTCTGCGACTTGATTATAAATATTACTTTCACTTTGCAAGCTTTTTTTTTTTTTGTTTAAATGCGCCTTATTGTTGTAGCTGCTTGCTGTTGAGACAGTTGACCTTCAGCACTTGTTTTAAATGCCATAAGAAGCTTTCACTTCCGTGGTTTTGAAAGCAACTTGATGTCATCTTACTTTTAAAGCTACTATTTATTATATTTACCTATTCGACTTTATTCTTTATTGTGCTAACTTTTATACATAAAGTAATTAATTCGATTGTAAAATAAAACTCTAAGCAAACAATTCAAAGTAAATAGTTTCTAATGTATAGGAATAGTTTTCTATTGTTCAAAATAAAATGTTTAGAATTGCTAGAAGAAATATTAATTTAATAGCTTGCCTGTCTATTGAATTTTCATATATATTCTCCATTGAAACTAAATGTAAAAATTATAATATCGTCATCCAATTGGAAGCGCCTATCGATAAGGGCTCGATCGATAAATTGAAAAGGAACTGGAAAGCTTAGAATATAGAACATCATAATCGCTTTTGTTATTAAAGATTTAATTTATGCAACTTCAATTCATATATTATTAACTCAAGAAAATTGTCTATAGATATGACCACAATTCATAAATTTATAAGGTTCCCACCTAAATAACTCTAGTCATTTATATTAAATTAAAAATAAATTACGAATTGCGGCTACTTCGCTAAATTTCCTAAGATGCAAGTTATATCCAAACTGAAATATTCAAATATTCTGAAAATAGCTGTAGGGACCCGAAAGAATATATGCATGTAAGAAAAAGTAAAAAAAAAAAAACTTTATGATCATCAAAAAATTGTTGTTGTGCATTCAAAGAGATAATAAACTTAAAAATGAAATGCTTTTTGTTTTATTACAATCCTGTAAATGTTATACTGTACAATTTACACACTTTCTTATATTGAATTTAATTAATTCTATTTTAATAAATTTGAAACTACATATGTATGTATGCAGGAGTGTATATAAAAAAATTTGTTTGTATAAAATGTAAAAATGTGAATCTATGTATATATAAAAACAGGTAGTAGAAAATACAATACAAATTACAATACCTTTTGAAATAAGAAATATGCTTATTAGCTAAATGTTCCACTTAAATGGACCAGCCGAGGGACCGTTTCTTTGTTTTTTGTTTTTATTAATATTCGGTTGCCAATTTTTGTTGCATACATAACTCATATATACGATTTGAAATGAGAAAAAGGCCGATGAAAATTATGATGATCGCGTATAATCAAATTGAAATGTAAGTAGATAAAGTTACGCTTTAAATGTACATACATATTATGTATATATATATATATATATTTATACAATAGCTAAATATTGTTGCGCTTGTTATTTGTTACTTTTACCGTAAGTGTATATATATATAAAGTATATTTAAAATTCAGGTCTCTTTGCAATTACACATTCGATAGGCAGGTCGGCAATAGGCAATAGGCCACCCATCAAAATAGATCTTTCAGATTATTCCCGAAGATTCTTGGTGAGCAGTAGGTTATTATGATGCCCCGACAAATGGCGTACCAACTCCTGGACCGACTCAAAGCACATTGAACAGAAACAGCAGCTATATCGATTCTCAGTATCGGTGCCATTTGTTGTGGTTATAACATTTCGATGAACCGAACACAAATGCTTAAGTAGGTGAGCCTTTTGCTTGAACATTGCCACGCAAAGGCGGCATGCGAACGGCTTTTCGCCGGTGTGCACGCGGAGATGGGTCTTCAAATTCCAGGACATGCCAAACTGTTTGCCACAGTATTCGCAACGATATTCGCGCACCGAAGATGAATGCTGTGTATTATTTGTGGCAATATTTGATACAGATGTTGTGCTATTGCGACTATCCGGATCTAGATTTAGATTAATATGCGACGATAAACTTGATAATCGCGATTGCAAATTGGGCATTGTTGAAATGGCAGCACTTTGATTCGATTGCCATTGATATACAAACTGTTGGCCAAGATGCATTTGTAGCTCGGGACTTTGGCCACGATTCCGTTGGGCTTCAATTAATTTCCTTTCCGGCGTCATAGTGTCAGGATTGAGAGTGCCATCTTCCAGATGCGACAGCATGCTCTTCTCGGAGGCAGCCAATGCAGATATCGGTGAACCCGAGGATTTAACCAAACGCAGTTCCTCCAATAGATTATGCTGATATGTCGTAAATGGTTGATTATCGCTCTGTGTATTGTGAAATCCTGGACGTCGTTTTCGATGCGGCGTCACAACAAAATTCTCGGGTGAACTATTTATATCAGATCCATCGGAAAGGGGCTTCATAACATCCTTGTGCGAGTCAAAGAATAGACCCTTACGTTTTGTACTCTCATTAGCGCTAATTGCATCAATGTTATTATGTTTAAGCATATACGACGATGATTTGTTGCTAATTTCACTGCGTGCCGATGAATTGTTATCATTGCCCTTTGTTCGTAGATCGAGTGATAGATTAACTGGATTTATTGTCGAATTATTATTATTATTATTGTTGTTGTTATTGTTGGTGCTATTGGCAAGTCCGCTAGCTGGAATGTTGGATAGATTTACAATTTCATCGGTGTCTTTATCGCTTTTATTGTCCTTATTATTGCCAGATATATCATCATCATCATTATCCTGTTTCTGTTGTGGCGAATGAAGATCATGATCTCGGCACTCGTTTGCACTGTCACAATTTTCAGCTGAGCAGGTGGAATAATTTGCCATATTTCTCGATTCGTCCACACTCTCGACCTCATATTTAAACGATTGATCTAAATTTTGCGAGGACGAATATTGTTTTCGCGGTCTCTCGCGCAGGCTGGCGCATTTACTACTCAAATAGGCAGAATCTGTTGTTTTCCAACTGTCTGATTTGATTTGCAGCAATAGCAACAAATCGTGCAGATAATTTACATCTCGTGAGGTAATACATGTCTGACCCGAATATAAAAAATCCAATAGAAATTTAAAATATGTCGCATTGACATCCGGAAAATAAACCGTTGTTGTACAATCGCTCAAATGCGTATCCTCCAACAGGTTTCTACAATTAATAAAAAAAAAAAGAAAAAAAACGTTTTTTAATAGTTTTTTAAAGAATTTATTCAACTTCTTACCTGATAAGTGGACTGGCCGCTGCGAGTACCAATTTGTGGGCATGTAACTTCACCTTATTCTCACAGACAATTGTCAAGTCCGCTGGATGCTCCCCTCTAAACGCTGCTCCAATTTCTTTGAGTATGCACTCGCCATGCTTGCTATATTGCAACATCAACATTCTTTGAAACTAGAAATACAAGTTTATAATAGAAAGTTCGTTATGAATATGTTAATTTAAATTAAATGAAAAAATACTAAAAATATATATATTATTATTATAGAATATACTAGCTCTTCCGGCGTGCGTTGCTACGCTCTCGTTACACACAAAAAATAGAATTATAATAATAATCATATCCTCTAATGTCACTATGATTGTAGCATGCTGCTTCAGCTGAACTTTTCATACAGTTTTCGAATACATTTTTTATCCACTTCCTTGACATATTTTTGACAACATTTTTTCAGAGTGTCAACCTACAATAATAAGGAATTTATAGTAAAAAATACAGTTTTCTGGCTTTTACTCTTTGGCCTGCTCAGTAATATATAGACTTTAACGATATATAATAAATGATTTAATAAATAGTTGTGTATTTTACTTTGAAACTTTGCTTACATTTTCCACTAATCAACAATAATAAAGTCGATAAGAATTATCTCTTTTGAAAGTATTTTAAATCATAAAACACTATTTATATAAAAATTCGTAGTTGAACATGTAAAGCAAAGTAAAAAAATAGCTGTTGATGATATTATAAAGGCATTTGATATTTCAATTTCGATAGTGGTGAATTGATTAACTAATATCGAGTTTCGATAACAATAAGAAATTAATTCAGTTATTGATTCTGAATTTCGGAGGTTTTTTTTTGGAGTTTCGGAGTTGTTTTTTTTTCGGGAAAAGCTTTGGAAATCTCAAACTTTTCGATACTGTCGAGTGCACTAAAAATCATAGTTTTGGAACATTTAAGCTATGTTGTAACTGCCTAATAATTATAATACCCAATACCTAATAATAATAATACCCCATACTCTGAAGTTAAACAATTAACTTTCGGACTGTCCTAATATTAAGAATATTTTAATAAGCAAATTTGTTTGAAAAAAAAAAAACAATAAAAACAGAAATATAAAAATAAATAAATAAAATAAAAAGAGTAATTACAGAAATTTTTAAATTAATAAAATTAAGTGCTTTAAGCAAAAAATCGTGAATTAAAGTAATTTGTATTATAAATTTAAATTCAATTAGGTGTTTTTAAGTTTATATATAACACATTCAAGTGTGAATGTGAATTATATGATATAAAGACACAAGTTTACAAATATCACTACATTTTGACTTTCAAACTAACTTATGCATTGCGAAAGTATCGATGTTTTAATTATATTGATCTAAAGCGTAAATAATATTTTTATTGTATTACAATCAGTTGAACATAGAATAATATAATGATATTATTAAATTGAAATATCAATTTCTCTTAAGTATCGATAATGACCAAAACTTCATAAGACAATTCAAAAAATTACAATAATCGATATTATCGATATTGTTATCGAATATCTACCAGCTCAATTATGCATATATGCAATGTACAAATTTACATACACATTTATCTACATACAAACATAATGCAAGACTAGCTTGAAAAAGCTTTCTGCTTTGGGCTTAAGTTTAAGTTTTGGGCTGATTGCGTTGGTGTTAAGTTCGTGTTGTGTATGTTAAAAGAAACCCAAACGAAATTGTTACATTGTAAAGCGTATACACATACATACTGACATACATACAAATATGTATGTACATTCACATGCACAAATAAAAGGCCATGTGTCATTATTGTATTGTGCAAGAGCATGGCTTGTAAGCTTACATACAAACATACATACATACATATATGAATGTAAAAGCACATTACACACACACACACACATGTGTACATGTGGAATGGCTGTCAAATTTGTATATGTGTGTGAGGGCCACACATCGAAGCTAAAGTTCACAGATCTCTGAAAACTTTAGAAAGAGCAAGAGAGAGATAGTCTTGCTTTTGCTTTGTTGCTTTTGTTGCGGTTTCTTCAAGCGCAAGCGCATGAGGAGAAGAAACGTTCACTTTCAATAAAACTTGAATGACTGGCTCAGCTCTGCTCGCAGCTCTGCTCTGCTCTGCTCGCTGCTCTGCCCACCAAGAGAATGGTCCGCTTCATACGTTCATTGTTGTTGTTGTTGTTATGGCATAAAGCGCGACAGAGCAAAAAAAAAAAAATGAAATAAAATAAAAAGGAAAAAAGAAATAGGCGGAATTTGTAAAAGTCATTTTAAAATAATACAAAAAAATGCTTAGGAAGCTTTCTAATCAATATAATTCAAAAGGCAATAACTAATGACGAAAGCAAAAAACAAAAACTTTATTTTTTATTAGAAACGATTAAATCTCCTAGATTTCTGGTTAATTAAAGTTAAGCTAGGAGAAGTTAATACTCCAACTTGGAACACAAATTTTTGTTCTAAATAAATATTTCTTTAGATCCTAGTACACACGCGTCTATGTTTATAATGTTTTTATATTTATTTTATTTAATGATTGACGTTATAAGTAAAGTTGTATCGAAAAGAAAAAAGAATTAAAAATACTTTTTCACAGATACATTTCCCTTCTATTAGATAATACTTTTATCCAACAAACAAAAAAAAAAACAATAGAATAGCAATTATCAAAAAAACAGAAACTAAATTTCCATTAAAATCTATTTTATAATAAAAATAAAAGATTTGGCTAATCGGCTAGAGGTCAATTGTTACATATATTTATTATTTTTATTTTCTATTTATTTATTTTCCTAAATGAAGCAAATATAATCAAAAAAATATATTTAGTATTCACTTTTGCCTATGAAAATTTTTACATTTAATTTTTTGGTTTTCATAAAAAAAGAATTTAAGCTAACGAATTGAATTCCAACTTAATAAAAAGAGAATTTAAAATTTTTGATTAAAAATAAAGTTAAATTCAAATTCACAAGATCTTGATATATTAATTAGATATAAAAATGAGAATAAATAAATAACGTATACGCTATAGAAAATACCGAAATACGTATTTTCTCGAATATGTGTTTTAATAACAATAATAATTTATTTATTTTAATAATTATTTGTTTTTTTTCCTTCAAAAAATTGATTATTTTAAAGTTTTTTTAAGTTCCCCGATATGACTCCCAAAAAAAAAAGATCCATATCGGAATAATTACTTCCTTAATAAAAAAAGGTTTTTTTAAAACTTAAAAAAATTGAGAAATAAATATATACCGATATAAAATGTGTTTGAATAATAAAAAAAAATCATTCTTAAAAAAAATGCATTTAACTTATATATTGTAAAAACTTATTAAACAGCCCGCGTATATTCTTAAGTTGCGAAATCTACATTTATCCCACACACACACACACACATTTGCATAAGGTACATTATTATGTACATACAATAGAAAGTATTTCAATAAAGTTTTAAGTCAGATCAATCTTTTAATAATTTGTTAACGTGTTTTTTATACTTATTTAAGTTAAAGAAATATCCTTTTACTTTAATTAATTAATTTGCCAACTAAAATCTTTATAATGATCTATGACATTTACTAACATATTTTAAAAGAATTTTAATTCTTAATTGTATATACTTTCTATACAAAAACAAAAAAAATTTAAAATAAAAGAAAAACAAAAACTGAAACGCGCTTACTTACATACAGACATACATACATAAATATTTACATTCATATGAGCGCGCGCACAGTCAAAATCACCTTTCACAAAAAGCTTTTCTCTCGATGCTTCAGTTGTGCTCTCTCAATGTTTGTATGTATGTGCATTCACATGAATATATGTATGTGCGTGTTTGTATTAGATGAAGGCATGTAAAAAAAGCTTTCGAATTACTCTAAATGAGTCTGAATAGATGTCTCTATACGAAAGCTAAGCAATATATGTGTGTAAATATGCACGTACAAGCATTGGAGTGTGTGTGTGTGTTTGTGTATACAAATACAAAACGCGATCACACTCATTTACGCTTGGCTTTCTGAATTTGTCGTCCGTCGTAGTTTCGATAGTATACAGAGTTTTGCAATTTGTGTACAAATACACACATGCATATGTACAAGAAAGTGTGTGCTAAGCATATGTACATACATATGTGTGTATATTTGTATAAATATATGATGTATATATGTTTGCTTATAAATATTAGCATTAATAAGAAATAAATGCATTATGAAAAGAAAGTTCATTTTAATTACATTTAAAATATATTTTATGTTTGTACATCACATACATACATACATCATTTGAATTTATGAAGTGAGCGCATTCAACATAAAATAAAACTTGTTTTTTTTTCGCTGCTGAAGTTCGTCACGGGCGAACCAATACTAATGCAATGCAGAGTTTCTGCTCATTTTCCCCTTTCACGAAAGCTTTTTGGTAAAAACCAGCTAAAAACAACAAAAAAATTAAATCTCAGACACACACACATACAGAAACGCCACTCGCCATTCCATTGTAGATGTTGTTGTTACACTCGTAAAAATGACCCAAATTTGAATTACATAATTATAAATACATATGTATGTATGTATGTATGCATGTATGAACAAACTCTTCTCTTTCACCATCAAACAGTAGTGTGTATGTATGTATATTCTACATTCATATAACATACATTAATAATATGTATATGCGCATTCATACATATGTATATATGTATGTATGTATGATATTCATTTGGTTGCTGGAAGCTTATTAACATTTCTGCGCAACACTAAATGAAAGAGAAAAAGCTACGAGCTTACATACATACAAACATACACGACGTGAACACAATATAGAAGTTGCTTACACGAAGCATACACATACATACATATGCACACATATGTGTACATATGTCTGTCAGCTATACAAAATATACATATGTATGCATGTATGTATATAAGCACGCTATGAAGGTCACTAAGCCTTTCTTGTCTTTTGCTTGGGTGCGCGCGCGTTGCGTTGCGATCTTTTATTGCTGTTGCTGTTGTTGCGCTGTCGCTGTCGCTGTTAATCGTGACGATCAGACGGTATACACAGAAAACTTGGCTCTGCTGCTGCACATTCACATATGTATGTATGTATGTATGTACATATATTTGTGTGAAACTTTGTGTGCGTTGGTCTGCTTTTCTTTATAACCATTTTGAGTTTTGGCCTTGTAATGAACACACACATATAAATATATACAATGTATGTATGTTTATCTATTAGTTTTTTTTTGTGATTCAAGCTTTGAAAATGTGATAGAAATTGTGTATGGAAATTGCACAATTAAAATACAATGTTTTAATATAATTAACTTTTTAGTCATTTCACTCTCACTTTTTTTTTTATTAATTTATGACAGTATATACATATATGTATGTTTATTATTATATATAATAATTTTATTGTATATTTTGCATACACTGTTTATTTTGGAAACTTACCTCTTTCATTAAGTCTCGTAACAATTGCTCCCTTTCACAAATATGGAAAATCTTCTGTAGACTTTCTGTATAAATGTATTTACATACATACAGTTGTAGTATTTATACATATACACATTGCTGCCATACACTTGTATGTACATACGTATATGTATGTATGCGCGTCGTCTGAGCGGAGCTTTCCACTTTCACAGTCTCTGTTTTAAAGTTTGTATGCATACACAGACACACTCGATCAAATATGTGTATGTGTGTGTGTATGTGTATGGATAAACGCGTTCTATTCCTTTTGCACCAAGAGAGACAGATTATATATATCCATATACATACGTATGTATGTATGTATGTTTGTATGCAATTATTACTTTCAGTTTCAACATCAGCAGCAGCAACACACGTTCATACAACACATACTGAGGAAGACGAACTGTTTCTGTTCTTGTTGATCATATTTTCACGGGATTTTCAAATAAAATATAATATAATGATTGTAGAGAGGTGATTAAATTTCTCTTTTCGAGTTGGATCTTGTTTTTAAGCAACGCACGTACAGTTCACAGTTCCATTAGCTTTTGCTTTTGCTGTTTCGATACGAAGCAAACAAACAACAATACGTATACTAATACCAATACATACGTATGTATGTTTCGCACACATACAAAAAGTTCACAACAACAACAGCATTAACTTTTAACTAGGTTGAAGTTTTGTTATATGTAATACATTATTGCGAAATAAAAAACTTGATTGGTAAAACTTTTTTCCGACTTTGCGAGCGAGAGATCGGGCTTTTGGGCTCTCTCTCGTACAACGAGCAACAACACTGCGTTTCTCTTTCTCACAGCGATATGATGCGCGCACCGACAACACGTCCGACCAAAGCAAGCACTATTTGTGCACTAAAACTAAAACAGCTAAACAGCTAGCGAGATCGGGCTCTCGTTGCTCGTTGTTGTTTCGTTGGTCTTCGGACTCGAGCTAGGAGTCGTATGGCCGCATAGCAAAATGAAAAAGATTGTCGGGTTGGACATGGATATATCTGATCAAGAATTTATATTGTTTATCGAAGACGTCTCCTTCCATGTTTTACATATATTTAGCGAAAGATTAATAATACACTTTTGCAAATAAATTTTAAAAAACAAGCGCTTTCATCGAGGCTACAGCTCTAATTGACCAAAAATTATATGAAACTTTTCTTTACAATAAGTTTCCTTGTACTGCCAACTGCTCCAAAAATATCTATATAATTAATTGGAGTCGTATGAAAAAGTTAAAAATTATATGGAAATTGACAAAATTATTGAACATTAAACATTAGCTTTTTTTCAGATTTATTGCTCGAAATTTTAGCTTTCTTTCGGCTAGGCTTCCACCAACAGCTTTTTTTGCTTCTAAAATATTGGCAACGACGAGATAGTTTTAAATGTTGCGGTGTATGTTGCTCGGCAACAATGCTGCCTGCAAATTGAAACGAATTGGAAATGAAACGCTATTTCTACGGAAATTTGAAACGACATTAACATTTAATGCTGTGCAACAAATCAAAAAGCTTGGCAACATGTTGCTTGAAAGTAGAAAGCCAGGTATTTCTGTTTATGATGTGTTAATTATTATACTAATTATACATTAAAACAGCAATTTTAGCTGCCGAACATCTTATTTGAATTTAATTGAACTTTTAAAAATATAAATATTGTTCACCTCTTTATGTATTCATGTAAAATAAATATTTAAAGTCATACATAAATAATTTTAGCTGTTGAATATCTTATTTGAACTTGATTGATTTTTTAAACATATAAGAATATAAATATACACATTTACTCACCCTCCATGCACATATATATAGGTCTAATCTATCAAGTAGATTCCCTATATCACATTTTCTGACAGTCAAGAGCATATATATATGAACATATTCATTTAACGAACAATTTTCAATTAAATTTTTTCTCTTTCAAGAAAAATTTACGTCTTTCACATTTTTCATTCAACTAGAATATAGAAAATGATATTGGTAATTTAGCAGGAAATAAATTTCAAATTTGCAAATTGATTTTAATGAAACAACTTTGTTTTTGACACAAATCAGTTAAATCAAAAAACACATTTTTTCTTTAAATAGGCATATTTTGATACATTTTTAATCCTAAAAAACTTCTGACTTTGTTTTTTGCCAAGCTGATAAGATATATTATTACGTTTTGAAAAGGGTGAAATTTCTTAATATTCTTAAACTAAATTTGAAGTTTTTTACAGTTATCCAAAGCTACTTTTTTGATAAGTTGATATTTAGCTTTTTTTTCGTTTAGCTCGAAAACTATCCCAGCAAATTTATGATGATATTATGTATTGTTTGTGCATTACCGATTAAATACATATGCAATGATGTCCAGATGTTCGGGATGCTTAAAATATAAATAAATGTATACTTAAGTATATTTTTCATTTTATAAACTTTCATAAATTTTTTTTATATACAGATCTATGTAGTACATTTATGCATACATCACCAGGAGATCTAAGAAATCACACTCAATATATTACGCTCGACTTTCCCATTTGCATACTCTTTGTGGTTCAAGGACAAGTTTAATAGTCCTTTTTAAAGAAAGGGTAGTTAAAGGTGTCAGTGTGCATAGCAAAAGAAAAAATTATCAAGGATCAATACTATTAAGAGTCAAACGAGGTCAAACGTAAACAGCTAGGTTATTTAGCTATGTGATCTTTATTTAAATCTTAAAAAGGAATAAAATGTTATACACAAAACTTTATACACACGATCTTACCAAGTTTTTGTACAATTGTTATTTAAGATAAATTTTATTTATTTTATTTATAAATATGAGTTAATCATATTTAAAAAATAGATATATTTGTTAAATAGATAAAGGGAAATTAGTCTTGTAAACAGGGTATATTCTAGTCGTGTGATATGACTGCTCAGTCATGCTTCTTTCCCATTTGCATACGCCTAAATAGATCATTATAAGTAGAAAGCGACTGCAACTGGTACTGCAGTGTGCCTGGTTCAAGGACACCATTTAATTGTCCCCTTTTAGGAGAAAGGGTGCACATGGTGTGTCGTGTGCAACATTTACATACACTAAAACTAACCAACAATGAGTATGGGTTAACAATTAAGCATCGTTAAGGATCACGTAAGGATCAAGGTCACTTAGAATATCTTTTGTTTGCTCTTTGAATTTACTATTGTATGTTATTGTTTGAAACTAGGTACAGCATATGTTCATACCAAATTGTTTTCTAAGTCAAAATGATATTGAAAAATTGGAACAAGAAACTTGCAGATAACGTTCAATTTTTTTTTATCTTCAATTAATATATGGTCCTTTATTTGGCCATTCATAATTAGTGCATAAAATATATAAACCTGTATGAAAAAGTGATTTTTTACTAGAGAAAATTCGAAAAAATAAAAAAGGGGATTGTAAATATACATTAATTGGACTACAAACAAGATATTGTTTGTATAAATATATCTATCAATAAACAGGCATACTATAGCGATTTATAGCTAACATTCCATGCGTGATTTTTGCTCATTCCTTGTTGTTTTCTTTTTTATCAAAATACGCAAATAGGAATTTTTTGTGTGTTGTTTGTTATTTAACTAGACCTCGACCCGACTAAGAGAACACTATTAATATACAGAAAATCGAAAAAAAAAATGTTTTAATATATTCTTTCATTTTACAGAGACGAAACATATTTAATTTCTAATATCTAAAAACTTTTTAGTAAAAACTTCGATCTGACGTTAAAATAGCTAAATTAGCATCACAGCTGCTATTAAATTACTAATTATCGATTAATGTGGGACTACCAACAGGTTGCCGGCCGATAGTTCAAATAATCATAAATACCATCGCTAGCCATCGATGCATTCAGTTTAAAACATCGATCTTATTTTATACATTGAACATTTGTTAAGCGAAAAGTAAAAATGAATTTCCGAATTATACAAAATAAAACTAATTATTTAAATGTTGCCAACTATTTTAGACGACGTAAGTACTACATTGTGTAAGATGTGTATTAGTTTCTGAAATTACAATATTTGATGATGTCGTAGACTGAGAGACCAAAGTCCAACATTTTGAACTAAAGTACATAATGTACATACATACGTATATATATATGTGTATGTATATGAGTGAGGGCAAATAGTTCGTCACAGAACTGCAGCCAGCATAGATGCTTAATAATATACTTATTCTTTCTTTCCATTAAATAGTTGAATGTCGTCAACTGTCTGCCCAAGTGGCACCTCAGCCCAAACGCGGCAATAGCCAAAATATAGTGCTTGTTGATGGCGTTCGTACGCCTTTTCTGATGTCAGGCACATCGTACTCTAATCTAATGCCCCACGAATTGGCTAGACATTCATTGCTGTAAGTACACACATGGTTTAAATATAACAATAATAATATTAATAATGATTAATCTTATTTCTGTATTTAGATCGCTGTTACAAAAGAGTCGCATTGACAAGGAACTTATTGATTATATTGTCTATGGCAGCGTTATACAGGAAGTCAAGACCTCAAATATTGCACGCGAGGCGGCACTTGCAGCTGGATTTAGTGATAAGACTCCTGCCCATACAGTTACAATGGCTTGCATAAGTTCCAATGCGGTAAAAAAGAATCATAAATAATCAACGTAGTGCTGGCTGAACATTGTTCACCATGATGAACTAGTTTCTTTTGCTCAACTCACAAACTGTTGCATAGTGAACTTTGAACCCGTTGACGCTTCATTTTTTGCTTTGGTTTTTTTTTAAATTGACTTAAAAACTAATACTCTTCCCGGACTATGTCCGTCGGCGCTGATAAGCGTTGGGGTCAAACGAGCGAGAACTCAAAAGAAATTAGAAGCAACAATGCTTTTTATACTATCAACAAAAAGAGTTAACTATAATTTTATTTAAAGGCATGATAGTTTAAATTATATTGCAACTTGTAGTCTTAATTTATATTTGAATTACTGTCTTATTTCATTTTGCAGAATGAATTGAGATCGTGCGGCGTAATTTCATTTTTTTTAAATTAATTTGATGATTTTTTAAGAGTATATAGTTTTGGCAAGCTAAAGTTAAGATCAAGCCCACAATACCTTGTAAATCTAAACTCAAACAATGCTTGCATGCTTGTATATACAATATTAATATATTCAATCAATTTCAGGCAATTACAACTGGCATGGGTCTGATTGCCACAAACACTTATGATATAATTGTTGCTGGTGGCGTTGAGTTTATGTCCGATGTGCCAATTCGACATTCGCGTAAGATGCGAGCGCTGATGCTGAAGGCGAACAAGGCGAAAACCATGGGTCAACGTTTATCCTTGTTATCCACATTCAGACCTGGCTTTTTAGCGCCTGAAGTAGGACAAATACATATACATTTACAATTATTTAATAATAATATTGTATGTAATTACAGTTGCCAGCTGTTGCCGAGTTCTCCTCGGGTGAAACTATGGGCCACTCTGCCGATCGTTTGGCGTCTGCTTTTAATGTTTCACGCAGCGAACAGGATGAATATGCATTGAGATCTCATACATTGGCAAAGGAAGCCCAGGAGAAGGGTTATTTTACAGATTTGGTACCATTTAAGGTGCAAGGCGTTGATAAAGTCGTTGACAAGGATAATGGCATTCGCGTCTCCAGTCCAGAAAGTTTGGCGAAACTGCGACCAGCATTTGTGAAGCCCTATGGCACAATTACAGCTGCCAATGCATCATTTCTGGCATGTATTATTATTTATTTATTGTTGATTATATTTTACAATCAATGTTATAATTTCACAGTCTGATGGCGCATCGGCTTGCGTAATTATGACCGAGGAAAAGGCCAAACAGTTGGGTCTGAAGCCCAAAGCATATTTGCGTGATTTCCTCTATGTGTCCCAGGATCCTGTTAACCAATTGCTTTTGGGACCCGCCTATGGTATACCGAAATTGTTGCGTAAGGCTGGACTTACGCTCAAGGATATCGACAGCTGGGAAATTCATGAGGCTTTTGCTGGTCAAATTGTTGCCAATTTGAAAGCGTTGGACTCCGATTGGTTCTGTAAAACATATCTGGGCCTTAGCGAAAAAGTCGGTACCCCCGATTTAACCAAGTGGAATAACTGGGGTGGCTCCCTATCCATTGGCCATCCATTTGCTGCCACCGGAGTTCGCCTTTGCATGCACACAGCCAATCGTCTGGTTCGTGAGGATGGTAAACTTGGTGTAGTTGCTGCTTGTGCTGCTGGCGGACAAGGCGTGGCCATGCTTATAGAGCGTTATCCTGGCGCAAGTGCCGACTGAAAATAATAACGCGTTTTCAGCTACTTATGTGTTTAATTCTAATTCTTATAAATAAATATATTGAAAATTTTTAGAAAAGAGTTGTATACAACAAATTTATTTAAATGTACACTGTAAAAATAAAACTTGCAGATATTAGTATATAAAATATGCATGTTTCTATGCTCTTAAACCGAATTTAAAACAAACATAATTTTTAAACCAATATTTCTTCCATCGGCTGCGATTGGGTTTATGGGGTAAGATCATTTCGGAAGTTTCCTTTTTTTTTTTGGAAATCTGAATTATTTACTGTATTTGCGTGTATATGAATTATAATTTTCCAAATTATTTAAAAACTATTTTGCATTTGAAATCTGTTTGATTTGGATAAAATAATCAAATACAGTGGACTAATTAAAGCTCCTTTTTTAAAAGTAATTCATTCTAATATGGAAGTTTTTTTTGTATTTCAAATGGAGAAAATTTACAAAAGGCTACAATAAAAGTCTAAAGTGAATATATTAAATAAAAAATAAATGCAACAAAACAAAACAGAAAGATTCATTCGAATTACATAAAATATATTTTTTCAGTAAGAAATTAATATGTATTTAGTATAAAAGTGAAAAATCTGATTGCAGAAGTTTCTAATTTGTGAGCGACGATATATTTAATATATCATTAAGCATGAAATAAAACTCATTATATTGACATTCCAATGGGCTTTCAAAAATGTTGATACAACCTTTAAAGCTTTACAAAAATCGGATTTATATGCCGGCATATATTCATATATACCCTAAGGCAAATACAACGGAGTTAATTTATTTAGAACTGCATCGCATACTAAAAGAATATAATCAAAAGACAATCCAATAGTTATGTTAACTGTTACACTGTAACAATTACGAAATTATAATAATTGTCGTATTAATGTTGTAGCGTTAAAACTTCATTATATATTGTAATTAAATAAATAGCATAATTAATCTATTTGTTTTCTACTAAAATATGCACAATATTGTTTAAATGTATATATGTACATTTTCTCGTTATTAAAAATCTAACTAAGTTCTTTATTCTGTTTCATAAAGCTGTTTTTGTCTCAACTTGGTTTGAAGAACATCGTTTTCATTATAGGATAGATGCAGAGGAGGTATAAGAGCACATGCCACCATTCGGCTTTCGGCATTGAGGAAGTTAAAGGTCGCACATGCCTATAAAAATGTAAAGTAAAATATATATGTTATTAATTAAGCAATGCATAAGTACAATTTGCAAATATACCTGTTCTGTTCGAAGTACCTCAACGTTTATTTTGTATTTTTTCATAAATTCAATAATTCGCCTTGATAGGACCGGCGTAGGACTTTGGTCTCCAATTCCTATAATAAGCACATCAAGCTTTGGCTCTAATGTCGGAAAAATAGAAAGACTTTTTTCATTTATATCCTCGAAGGAGTTAACGTTCCAAGAAAGTACTGATCTGAAATATCAAACATTTTTAAATAAACTCTTTAGTTTATATAACACTTATATAACGATATAAAATTGTTGCTTGAACACGCACCTGGGAAAAACCGTAATAGGTCCTAATAAGACCATATTATTGTTAAGTCTAAATCCGTACTGACTGTAGCCGGTTATCATTAGCCCCATGTCGGTTTCTGTGTTAAATATTGAAACTTTTGTTTTTCCATCGCCTTCATATGCCGAGCTCAATTTTGTCGCTGTAGTTGAGATTTCTCGTCTGCGTGTCACAGACTGCAACAATGACGACAACCGAGGTGCTTGAAGCGTCGCCCTTTTCAGTGTTTGCATAAACATCTGTGTATAATATTTACTAATTAATGAAATCAAAATCAAAAAGATTTTGGTCACAATCAGGCACAATTAGAGAAGGAAAACATGTGGATCTCATATCGATAACAAATGGAGTATTTTAAACAAAACATGATAACGGTTCGATATATTAATATTTTAAGTGATAAGTACAAGAATTCACGTTTTGCACTGCTTACTGTGCATCAAATTCAAAATAAAAACGCTTGGATCCAAATATCCTTATGTTTATTTAATTCGAAACTAAAAAGTAATGCTATCGGTGTGTACATAAATCGAATTAAAATACCAAATATAAATTGTGTAGTATAATAATAATACCGCACATTTCTACCGGTTATCGATTAGCATTGAGAGCATTCCTTCATAGCACTCGATTAAATCATAGTTTAATTAAAAATTATTGTTTTTTTTTACATGTGTACCATATGTAAAATATCAAAGAAATTTATTATTGTTATCATCAATTGAATCTAAAAGTTGGTTGCCGATTTACAATTGAACAAGAAGAACTGCTCTACTCATAACTAAACGAAAACAAATAACAATAGCAATAGCCCACTAACCAGTTGCACGAAATATAAATACATATATATATATATACGTATATTTATGAACATATTGTATATACATATACAAATGTACGATATATAATCACCGTATAAACAAATATTTCAATGAATAATGATTCTAAAGTGTATCACTTTGGTAGTAAGTACTAATCAAGTATTTCATTGCTAATTGTATTTATTACGTTTTCTCTTGTAGTAATTCAATTGCAGAATACCTTGCTTGTAGGCACATACATACATATGTATGTATGTGTCTAAACATTTATTAATAACACATATATATATGCACAAACATATATACATACATGTCAATAAAATGTTTGATAATCGAATATCAGAAGTTCGAGGGTCATTCCAAAAGTCCATACAAGAAAGTAGAAAAACTAGATATTCATATGTATTAATATTTGCATTCTATTCTCAGAAACTCTTATAAGTAAATTGCTTTAATCGATTGTGGAATCGAAGGCTTACGATAAATATATATTCAATTTTGGCAGCAGTGCTTAAAAATCGAGTTTTGAATTTTCATAGATTTTACAGTGACTTGTTGAACGACCCTCGTAACTTTTACTATCTGTGATGACAAGCTAAAATTCTTAATTAAGTAAGAACTTTGATACAATAAGTAAATACATAAGTATGCACGGCTTAAATTGTTAATAGAAAAATTAATTCATAATCTTATTAAATGTAATAGTTTTTATATAAGTTATTAATTTAATATAATTTTCCTTTTCAGCCATACACTAAACCAGAAGAGAATTTGTTGATGATAATCTACCTCACTACAACGAGAGAAAATGATTGGGCCTAGTTCACAAATAAGCAAAATATTATTAACTCTATTGTTTTTGTTAATAATATTTTACATTTTTATGGATGTTGAGCTATATCTACGAATACATAATTATGCTATTGACCGCAATTATCACATCAATGTTTCAACATCGACTTCATCGTCGTCAATCGAACCATCTGAATCAAGCAGAACCCCAAAACTTTCTCCCACCGTTGTTGGAAAAGAGAAGAACTACGAAGATTATACATGGGTATCATGCGATATAAATCCGTTATGTCACGTCACAGTGAAAGCATTATTGCTAGATCATACCAATCACTATCTATTCGCACCACTGGCCACAATTTTCGACAATGTGGTTGAAATCTCCCGCTCCACATTTATCACACCCAACATGATATCGTTCTTTCATGTCGGTGTAGCCTGCATAGCTGGAAAACTTGTGGCATCCGATAGCCTTGGATATAGACGCCTGGGTGTACTACTCTTTCAAATACGTACATTTCTAGATGACTTGGATGGCCATGTAGCGCGTGTCAAGAAACATATACGCGGTGAGCGATCGGAAATTGGAACATCGGGCTATTATATTGACGGTCTCTGCGATGGACTTGGCTGCATTGCGTTACTATTGGGCATATTCTTTTATCTGAAGAATAATCCACCTCGTCGAGGCTATTCAATAATTCCAATGAGCGATACGAAATCTCCGGAGCCGACAATGATTCCTAAAATGAAGGCAACAACGCGAAAAGTGGCTAAAAACGTTATCAGCTTTACTGGTCAGCTATTGTTAAGCTCTACGGCATGGAATCGTTATATTGCTGTCTATCAAAATATGCTCGAACGCGAAGATGTTAATAGCAGTCAATACCAGTGCCAGAATTATGTATTTAAGTCAACATTATTTTTCTGTGTCGCTTGGATGTGGCGGATTGTTAATGTGCATGCGTTGCTACACTGCGTTTTGCTTAGTATTTTTTGCGATAAATTATGGGACTTTCTGAAAGCGATACGATACAGTGGATTTATAATATTACTAGTTGCCATTTGCTTAACAGAAATGCACATATTGGAAGCCCAAAACTATATATTTAATTCAGCAGCGTGCAGTAATATATCACTGTGATTTTACTTATATTGCGGAAGATATAAAATACAATAATATTTTTGTAGTAAAGATGAACAATGCCTTTTTATAACCTGTACCCATAATTTTAAATTGTTTTTGTGTGCAAATATATATATTGTGATTGTGCGATTTAGGGTGAATATTTTTAGTATGTATCTATAAAAAATAAAAATATATATAAGTAGTTATAAAGTTTTCACGGATTTATTTGCGTACAATACATATAATTTGCAAATGCATTTCTTTATTGCTTTTAAACGCTTGACAACTGTCTTTAGGATAACTCCCAAGGATTCTGAAAGGGAATCTTGTGTCTGACATGGATCTTTATTCAGTAGTTTTTTTTAACTCCCGATCTTTAAAGTTTTTTGCAGTTTCTTGACCTCTGTTAAAATTACCACATGTCAAGAGCTTAAACCAAAACTGTCAGATAGATAATGACTGACAATTATTTTCATATCTCAAACAGCATTTGTTGGTTCTCATTGGGTGTTTTCTATAAATGAAAACAATAAATCAACGCTTGTAATTTTCAATAAAAAATAGTTAAATCAAAAACAGTTTCAATATGCCACTGTTATACTTGTAAAATATATTGCATAAAATATCGATAGATTCGATTTTGTGATAAGCATAGTGTTGATTTTGATAACTTTTTTCCATATCGACATTTCATGCCATTCAGAGAAAATTGTTCAAGGCAAAATGGTGTATTTTCCGAAATCAAATTTAATAAAAGCAAAATTGTAAATATACTTTATATTTATGTGCGATTGAACAAGCGTGTGTTGTGACGAGAATCGAGTGTGAAAAGAAGTGAATTTAATACCTGGAGTTGACTGTGTGTGAATCTTGTGAGAGAGCGGGATTTAGAAGGAAATATCCAACATAAAATATTACGTGTGTGAGCTGTTTAAAGAAAATATACATAAATACATTTATTAAAGGCACTACATCTGAAGTGTTACAATTAAACCTTTTTTTAATAGTGTAAGAATTTCTGTATAAACATTGGAGACTTATCGCCCTAATCAAATAACTTTTAGAAAGTATGTTTTGTTTATAGGTGTATGCATATGCATGTGTATACATATGTGCATATTTATATGAAACGCGTATTTTTTCATGGCCCTAACAAATAAAGTATGTACATGTATCACTAAATTAAATTAAATGCATAATTTACATACATATTATGTACATGCATACATACACATACATAAATACATTAGGGCTGGAAGAATAAAAAATTTTTTGTTGTTACCGGAAGGCGATAACATTCTATACAAACATTGTTAACGAAACATGACTCACTTAGGGAAAAATATGTCTATAATTATTGAATTATGGTTTGATTACTATTATTATTATTATTATATTTTTTTTGTTTAATTATGAGTATAAAGATGCAATTGTGAATATGTCGCATAAGATATCGATATTAATGTATTAGGTTTCCGATCAATAGTTAAATATATAATATATCGAATAAAACATCGATACAAATACATGAACTCAATGCTATTATCGTTGATTTTGATTTCACTATCCGTATCGATTTTTTCTGTCATCCCAAAGTATACATACAAAATAATATTCTTAAAAAAAAGGAGAAATGGTGTATTTTACGAAATCAAATTTAATAAATGCAAAATTGTAAATATTTCTTTATATTTATTACGCACTTATTAAGTGGAATGTGCAATTGAACAAGCGTGTGTTGTGACGAGAATCCAGCGTGAATAGAAGTGAATTCAAAATCTGGTGTTGACTGTGTGAATCTTGTGAGAGCGAGCTTTAAAAGGAAATATTCAACATAAAATATTACGTGTGTGAGCTGTTTAAAAGAAAACATACAAACATACATTTATTGATGGCATTGCGTCTGTAGTGTTACAATTAAACCCTTTATCAATAGCGTAAGAATTAATATTGTATAACCATTTAGCAGGGAGAGCCTTATCGCTATGACTTTAATAAGTACATATACATACATGCATATAATATGTGTATGTTTGTGTGTAATTATGTATGTAAAACTCGTGGTTTTTATGTACCAAACCAGTTAATGTGTGGACATACATAATTTACATGAGCTTACATTATATTAGTTGTATGAAGTATTTTTTTTTTTCATTTTATTTATGTACATGTATACATATACATGAATTTACATTAGGGTTGTTCCCAACCAAAAAAAATCAATAAAATGACAAATTTCGTTGTTTCTTTCTACGATAATATCCTTTGTGCAAAATATCGTCAACTTAACGAAACATGGTTTACGTAGAGAAAAATATAAGTTTTTTGTTTTAGTTTTTTGCCGGGTTACTTTTATTTTTAAGAATTTTTGATAGTTTTCACATTTTCCATAATTCAAAACAACCTTCGAAATACATAAATACAATAATAATATTTTGTCCTTTAAATAATAATCTTTATCCAAACACTATTATTAACAAAAACTGCATTTCAATAGTCCAGTTGTTAAAGATCGCAGTAGGAGAAAAACTATAAATAAAAATGCAATATGATCTTATATATATATACTGATAATTCACACTTTATTTTAAGAATCAATAATTTTTATTTAAACACTACTTTTAAATTGTGAGAATCAAAGAAATACTAATATTTTAACTTAATATTATTTCTCCCGAAAATTAGCTTATTGAAATGCATTTTTTTTGCGAATCATAAATTGTTTGAAAATAGGATTTTGGTAGCTATTAAAATTTGCTAGTATATTTTTATTATTTTAATGAAATAAACGGATATTTTGAATGTTATAAATATATAAAAAATTATGATTATACGATTTAGTAATTATGTACCAAATTTTAAATATATTCAAAATGGAAGAAAGTGTGAAAGAATATTAAAATATTCAAAGAATGGATATTTCTATATGAGTAATGTGTATATGTATGTCTATATGTATGTGTATATGTGTATGTGTACATGTATTTGCGTATGTGTGTATGTATGTGTATACATATTTGTATATGTATGTATTATGTATGTAAATAAATGTGATACGTATGTATGTACATCAGTTATATAAGCAAATGTACATATTAAACTTATAAAGAAAATGAATTTTATTTATTTTTATTGCATTTTTTTTTTTTAAATATTAAACAATTCTGAAAGTACATATTAATAACATTTTTATGAATTTCATAAACTTAAAAATTATTCTAGTTCATTGCCCAGAAGTTTTTTATAAATTGTTACTAGGTTTTTAATTTTTTAAGATACTAATATTCCAAAAAAACTCGAACATTTTTATAACTTTAAAGAACTTTTCTTACATATTTTGGGCAGAAAAACCTACATTAGTTTTCCATAAATCAAATAAAAATAATCATTTAGAATTGTATTTAAACTATGTCCGATGAAAAGGTAATAAGTTATTCTATTTTTTAATAACACAGAAAAATCTGTATATAAACACGACATACATATATTTAAAATCAATGTGTGAGCTTTAATATTTCCCGAGCGAGTGCATTATATTTGTTTAAACAAAGATTTTTAAGTATGCAAGAAGACTATATATTTCGAGTATGTATATCAGAGCGATTCTTCAATTGATTGAATGGTGTATAAATATTTTATAATCGTTTAATTTGTATAAATAATGTTTACCTTTTATTATTATAATTTCTAGAACTTCAAAGTTAATTCATAATGGATTTTGTGCAAGTTTGCGAGGAGGAGGGTGATGAACCGATCGAGCTGCCAGCTGAAGAGGATGGCACCTTGCTAATATCTACACTACAAGGTCAATTTCCTGGCTCTTGTGGGCTTAAGTACAGGAATATGGATACTAAGGCTGTGCGTGGTGTTCGCTCGAATGAGGGAAGGCTATTTGCACCAAGTGTCGATGAGGGTTGGGGGGAATTCGTCTACTTTTGTGTGTTTCCAAAAGGTATATCAACTTCTAGAAGTCCAGACGACCAGATCAACAGTGCTTATCGCCCCATATTACCTCCCATAGAGAACAAACGCAAAAGCGATGATAACTTGGAAAATTCAACTGCAAAAACCAAACGCATTGAAACTCGTTTACGCTGCACCGACTTAATTATATTGGGACTTGCTTGGAAAACAACTGATGACAGCCTCCGTGAATATTTTGAGGGTTACGGTGAAGTGCTCATGGCTCAGATTAAAAAAGATGGCAAGTCCGGACAGTCAAAGGGATTCGGTTTTGTTCGTTTTGGATCATATGAAGCACAAATGCGTGTACTATCTAATCGTCATCTCATCGATGGACGTTGGTGTGAAGTCAAAGTACCAAATTCAAAGGTTTGTCAAGCAAAACTATTGAAAATATAAAATGGATTACTAAAGTAAACTTTTTCTTTATTTACAGGGTATGGGTCATCAAGTGCCATGTAAAGTATTCGTTGGTCGTTGCACCGAAGATATCAACTCTGATGATTTGCGAGATTACTTTTCCAAATTTGGCGAAGTAACCGATGTTTTCATTCCTCGACCTTTCCGGGCATTTAGCTTTGTTACATTTCTGGATCCTGACATTGCTCAATCTCTCTGTGGCGAGGATCATATAATCAAAGGTAAGGATTCAATTAAATACATATTTATAGAGGATTGCATTATAAGATTTCTGATTTTTTTAGGTGTTTCTGTACATGTGTCGAATGCTGCTCCTAAATCCGAACAAAACCGCAACCATCAGGGACAAAGTTACAACTACAACTCTGGAAATAATTATGGAATGAATTCGTTTCATCCGCAAGGAAACCACATGAACTCTGGCCGTAACGGCCATCACAGAGGTAATAACCAACACAATTCACACGGAGGTGATAACACTGCAATCGGCAATAGTCACAGCAACATGGGCAGTGGTGGCTACGGAATGGGTGGAAATATGGGTGGGGGTTACACAAACAGTAATAATCATAATAGTGGCGGGAACATGAATCGAGATGGTGGTAATCCGTACAATAGGCAGGCCAATTTTCATGGCATGAATCAGCACAATAGCAACGTAGGCAACGGTTGGATGAACAGGGGACATTTGGACATGCCGAATCTACAAGCGTTAGGCATAAATTCACAAGGATCTAACTCTTCAAATCAAGGGCAAAACATGAACAACCCTTTAGGCGGACTTAATTTAAACTCATTGCCGATGAACCCTGCTTTGGTTGCTGCTGCATTAAATCAGTGGAGCCTTCTCGGCAATCAGCTACAAAACCAGGACCAGCAGGCAAGCCCTTTTATACACTATCATTGTTTCAAACAAAAAACTCTTTCAGTTTCTTCTCAGGGAGGCAATTTTTTATCATGGATGGCCCAAAACGGCGGCGGACATTCGAACGCTCTTAATAACTCTGGGGGCGGCCGCAAAGGAAACAATCCAAATAACTCAGGACAAGTTGGCATGATCAAAGGCGAACCTTCTAATGATCAACAGGTTAGTTAATCTACAAACTATAGAAAGATTCAAATAAGACAACCTGTTTTATTTATATTATTACAGAACGGAAACTCTTGGTCAAATCAAAGCAGCGGCTCTCAAAACTCTGGGGATAAATCCAATTTTCTTTAAATAACTTAATAATAAACACACTAAATACCGATCGGGTACTGAAGAATCTTTTTGGTTCAATTACATATTTGTAGCAATTCCTACCTTAATATGTAGATGTAAATACGAATAAAAATTTGTCAAAGAATAAATATATAAGCCTTCTTATTGTCTTATTGCTATCAACAGCTGACCAAGAAGATCTTATTAGTTGGTATTTTTGCGTTGAGAATATGAAAAGCTGACATATTTTCATCTAATTTCTATTAGAATTTAATTGTAACTAGATTCGAGGCATGGAACGTAAATCCAAAAGAGACTATGTTTGTGATTGAGTTTGACGGCACTGCTTGGAATAGGTGGTTAACATCGTTACCTATTACCAGGAAGGTATAGAGCATTGCGTGAAAGGACAAAAGCAGAGATAATGATCGAATTACAAAACAAAGCATATCAGTTAGATAAAAACAGGTTTCGTAATTTGCCATGATCCCATTTCCGAATCCACATGATTCTTGTGGATTCCTTTTCAAAGTGCTCGATTTTTGCCCAACCACATGGTTCTTGTAAATTCCAATCGATATGCAAGAACAATAGCTTTTAAAAATCCTTATAAAATGTCGAAAGCGTGTGGGCACCTAATCGGGGTTATTCTATGGGTCGGACGGTATTTGCCTTTAAAATTCATTCTTGGAAATGCATAAATGTTGACGTGAAGAGTGGAAACGCCCCAAGAATCAGCATAGAGACAACGCAAATGAACTGCAAATTTACACTGTTTTCACTATTTTTCAATAAACGATTATAATCGAAAGTCGCAGATGCTTTTTAAATAGTAACTAATTGATTAAAAGGCATGAGCGACTTTCGAGTTATAGAACACTCTATTACATCAATAGTAATCTTACTTTATTGATAACAGCAATTTAATTTTATCGTATTTGTTGTTTAAATTCATAAACGCAAAATCTAAGTGAAGTCGGAAACCAAGAAATAAAAGAACAAATAATACGTAAAATATACTTATCGAACCAAAAATGTCCAGGAAAATCTCGAAATTATATAAAATACATAGCTAAGAAAATAAATAAAAATAAATTTTAGGCAACAAGAATTCAAAGTAAAACATATAGAAAGTTATGAACTAATTAATGTTTTCATCAGAGGATGCTTCGATAAAAGAACTGATGCAATGGAATTGAACAACGTTCAATTGATTCATGTTCTATTCCATTGTTCCTAATAGAAAAATTTGATTTAACTGTATCCGTTAAAGTCATTTTATTTCCTTAGTTCTATTTTCAAAGCGGATTGTTATGGATCAAACAATTCAAAATAAATATATACCACAGCAATTGCTATATTTTATTGCTGGTCGGCGATGTTGTCAGCAATTTTCGTGCACATTCCGAACATCTGATCACAATATACTTATAAGTAATGCGCGGTCTTTGGGATTACGTTCGCAGTACGTACTGTTAACAAGCAACCAAGGATATGTTAAGGTATTCAAACAATCCTGCAAGCACTATTTGGAAGAGCCCAAAACGCTGACATTGTCGCACTCAACCGTCATGGATATGTTTTCATTTTTGGATCGATCAA
Organism: Hirtodrosophila alboralis; assembly: GCA_035043045.1. Taxonomy (NCBI): domain Eukaryota; kingdom Metazoa; phylum Arthropoda; class Insecta; order Diptera; family Drosophilidae; genus Hirtodrosophila; species Hirtodrosophila alboralis. The sequence goes on from JAWNNH010000101.1 coordinate 813,201, forward strand.
TGTTAGTGGAAGGTGATCAACAACTAATGTGTGCAGATAATACAATTGGCGGCAAGAAATTGGTAATTAAGGCGCCATCGCTTCATATGCCCTTGCTGCCTTTAAGTCCACCGACATCGCATTCCAAAATGGAGCAATATCGTCAATATTTAATTAAAAACGCAACATATTCAAAATGCATACTTGAAGCAATTTATGCACATCGCGTAGTAGTATTTAAAGCTGGTCTCCCCACAGATGCATCGTTATTATTTCCAATAACAATATTGGAAGATTCTGAAGCAAAACAATGCAATTTGAAACTGATTTGCATTGAAAGCGAAAATATTGTGGCGTGGCATAATAGCGAACGTTTGGCCAACTGTTTGGGCGAAAATATTGGCGAAACTGTGGGCATTCAATTGCCAGAGCAAAGTAATATTAGCTCTGCAACGCATATTGTGTTCACAACTGCCAAACACTTTCTGCGTTCGATGTTTAATAAGAATGCGAAGAAACTTGATCAGATAAGTCACTTTATGGTAAACGATATACACCTTCACGAACCGTATACTGATATATTGCTGTATGAATTGAAGCACGCCATGAGCGGAAACGCAAATTTACGCCTTTTACTATTATCGCAAACAAACGATTTGCAACGAATTGTGGAGTTTTTTGGCGAGGGATCGGATTTCTGTATGGATCACCCTAATATGTCTGATTATCATATTTCATATTTAGAAGACATTCAGACGTCCATTGCTTTGGCTCGCATTCCGAAAGGACCAACGGTCTATAGGGAAAAGCAACCGCAACTATTCAGAAATCAGAATATACGAAATGAACAAATGGACAAATGTTTGGAGGCCTACGAAGAGCTTGGAACGGATGCGGCATTATATCCATTTCTATATTCTATAAGTTATGACCTAGTGCCTGTTAATTATCAACATTCATTTACGGGCAAGACGGCGATTTTGATTGCCGCCCAGTTGAGCAACGCCAAACATCTGCGTTTACTTTTGTATTTGGGTGCCAATCCGAATATTGTAGATGAACTGCATAAAAATGCAATGACTGCAGCCGCTTTTCATGGCAACACCGAATGTATTAACATCCTTAAAAATTACACTATTAATGCCTATCTTGTTAAGAATGCCAAGCCTGAATTTGTCGATTATGATGCGATCATTGGAATAATGCATCTTCTAAGCACTAAGAACGATTACACTCCAGGTAAGATTGTTCATATTCCTGTGTATAAATAAATTATCTTCTTATTGTAAATCTATTCATTTAAATGTACTTAACGTATTGTATGTTGAGTTATTATTTGTTGAAAAAGACATTATAAATTTCAGTAATTAGAACGTATGTAAATCATAAGTACAATATAATCATATTGATAAAAATATGTCTTGAGTCCTTAAAATTATATATTCTCTGTCTGTCCGTCTGTGTAACTTTATCTTTAAGCTATCTTGATAAATGTTGTAGAAGGTAGTGTGTGTAAAAATCAGCCCGATCGGACCAGTTTATCATATAGCTGTCGTTGGTACTAATTATTTTTTCGGTGTAGTTTTATTAAAATCGGACCACTACATCTCATAGGAACAATCGGCCGAAAAGTGCTTGTATAAAGAACTTTATTGTTTTTCAAGATATAGACCAAGCTTAATGGAAATCGGACCACTATATCATATAGCTGCCATAGAAACCATTGGGTCAAAACTTTTTTAATTTACAAGATAGCAGAACCGAACTAACCATATCGATATAGAAACTTTTACTGTACTATCGTGTAAAATTTGACTTAAAACGGATCACTATATCATATGGCTGCCATAGGAACAATCGGTCGAGTATTCAAAATTTTCTTTGAAGACCATTGCAAGGGTATATAGCTGCGGCGTGCCGAAGATATCTGTTTCTGGGTCTAAAAAAAATGAGCTGGAGAGATTTCAAAGCAAAAAGTAAAAAAAAAAGTTCAAGAACTAGAAATATTTACTAAACATTAATAAAATTAAAATTCCAACGTTTCATACACGACTGTCGTTTCGTGTACGAATGAACAAACATTTGTCGTACATTTTACGAATAAGCACATACGAATAGTCGATAAATATTTTGTGCAACACTTTGTGTATATATCGATAGATTACGCATTTATATTATAATTATTATTTTTGGTCTAAAACGAGACTGGCGTTTTGCATTGTTTAAATCAAAATGAGCACGTATTTGGAAAGTAGTAAGGGCAAATTTATTCCGGCCACCAAGCGACCCGACGGCACATGGCGCAAAGAACGCCGTGTAAAAGATGGTTATGTGCCACAGGAGGAAATTCCATTATACGAGAGCAAGGGCAAACAATTTGTTGCTCAGAGACAAACGGGTGGTGTACCACCAGGCATGTGTCCGCTTTTAGCCGCTGAGATAAAGAAGGCTCGCGAGAAAAAGGAGAAGACTAAAGTGAAGAAGGTTGAGAGGGAAACAGCAACCAACAACAAAATTGGAATAAAACCAACGTTGGAAGCTGCTGCTGCTGTTGCTGGGGAAATGCTAAACTCTACTGCGCCGAAAAACACATTGAATCCAAGAAAAGAGTGTGAAATATCTGGGCTAACCAAAACTATGTACGATAAACTTAATTTAGTTGAGAAACAAGACGAGGTGGAGATTGCCAAACAAATCAAAAAATTGCGAAAAAAGATACGAGAAATTGAACAAATCGAAAGTAGAATTCAGGCAGGCGAGATCAATAAGCTGGATAAAGATCAACTGGACAAGGTGAAAAAGAAACCAGAAATTTTAAATCAATTAAGGAAAATTGAGGAGAATTCTTCGAATGTGCTGTATACATAGTTTTGTGCTGATAAAACTTGTCTTTTAATTATATGATAAATTCATTTAATTACAATTTAATATTCAATACCATTGCCTGTCTCATCTCGCCGTCTGTTAAATAGTTTTAATAGTTTTAATTTAAGGCATCCTATAATAACTATTTTAAAAATGTGTGTGTTCGAAAATAAGTTATATTTTGAGTTAGTTAGTCCTTCAATAAGCAATCAAAATGAAGGGCTTTTAATGTATGTATTTAATTAAGTATAATTTACGAAAAGGAAAAGAAATAAACCATAAATGCAGTTCAAACTTTGTTCTATATTAATTTATCATTACCATCATCATCTATTTTTTTCAGGCAACATATTAATAATTTTGCCAACATTCTATCACATAGTTAAGCTAAACTATATGTTGTTAGCTCAGTTTTTATCTGGAAGCTTGCCATCATTATCCATTCATCCATTGCACAATAACATGGCCAAGGAATATCTAGACGCTTTAGTTAACGCCGCTTCAGCCGACACCGTAAAGGTTGTGTTGGCCACTGACATAATCGAATCTTTGGTGCTTCCGATATCATTTAAATATCTAATAGATACTGCATGCATGAAAAAAACTGTATATAATGAAAACAATATTTGTACTGAGGACTGTTATGAATGGGTCTCAAAAGACTGTCTATCAATAAGATTGATGTTACTCTTCGGAGAAGGTTGGTTTCAATTGTTAGCTAGAGCAACTTCAATTTTATATAAAAACTAATATATTACTTGCAGCTGCGTCCGATGCGCATTGCTTTCGGCTAATTCCAAAAGAAACATACGAAACGCTGAACCAGAGAGGCAAATCAACGATGCAGACGATGCAATTGGATCAAATCTGTTTAACTGTCAAGCTGTTATCACCAAATAGCATCATTAGCGAATATTTAAGTTATGTGATTACACCGCCGCCACTAATTAATATACACCAGACGGTGCAGTTTCTAAAGAAGATTGAGGTTTTGGATAATTGTGAAAATGTGACATGGTTGGGCTGTCGCCTGGTTGACTTGCCCGTACCTTGCCAGCTTGGACGGACCTTAATTTTTGGCATTTTATTACAATGCTTGGATCCCATATTAACAATTGTTAGCTCTTTGTGCACAGCAGATCCTCTAAGTCTGCCCCTTACCGAGGACATTGATTCTTTATGGGATCGCTTTACAGTTTACATACAAAATTGCATCAAACGCGAACGTGTTCGCTTGGCAGATGAACAGTTTTCCGATCACTTTATTTTCCTGCGATTGTTTCAAGAATGGCAAAATCAAATCAAAAATAATAATTCACAACTATTTCTTACCGATGAGCATGAATTTATGATTAATGGTCTTATGGAACAGCTGCATTTCATACGTTCCCAACTAATAAGAGCATTGCGTTCGGCAAATTTAGTGCACAATCAAGGGCCATTAAGCATGCAAAGTGTTCACAATAATTCTAGCAATTGGGCATTAGTTAAAGCGGCATTAACGGGCGGCATGTATCCCAACATTTATTTCGTGGATACTAAGAAAAACTGCCTCAAGTCGGCACACTCCTTGAAAGTTCATCTGCATCCCGATACAGTGCTTCGTAGCTTTTCGGAACCATTTAATATATCGGCACAGAATATGTGCACGGAATGGATCGTCTGTAGCAGACAAAAGAATAATATTAAAAATGCAACTGTTGTGGTTCCATTGGCGGTGGCTTTGTTTGCTGGTAGGTTTGAAAAATTATACTTCATAAATGTGTTTAATTTTTGTTTTAAATATATTTTTCAACGTTTTATTAGGCCCCAGCAGCCTAGGATTATTGCACAACTCTGAAAATCTATCATTATCGCCGAATAACACGAATATTCATTATTATATAGACGAATGGATTTGGATGATTGTGCCAAAACCGGAATTCGAGTTGTTGATAAAAACGCGTGAACATTTTTTCCAAATCTATCAATATCTTTTAAAATATTGCAGAAATTCCGATAAATGGTATAGCGATTCACCGACAATGATACAATACACTTTCCTAGTCGAAACTTTGGCTAAAATATTTAAAAATGAAGACACAACTGCTGGATTTACGGATGTTCAAGAAATTCATTTACGGTCCACTTTAAAGCCTCTGAACTTATATTTGTTGAGTGTTAATTCCCACTTTATTTGCAACGAAGAAAACGCTGAAACAACTTCTATAATGCTGACAGAAAAGAATTTAGTTGAAAAGCATTTCTTTCTGCTTTATACAGAAGAAAACTCTGAAAGTTTTTATCAAAAAAGCGATCAATCATATATTGAAAATGTGATTGGAAAGTTTGCAAGACCGATTTATTCAGCAAACAGACATATTTATGTTATTTTATATTCAAAAAATCCAGATTTATTGCTAAGCATTAGCCGAGCAAAGATTCAGAAAGATGTGTTGATCTTAAAGGAATATTTTAGGAATAAAATTCCAGTAAATGAAATATTGTAAGTATATAAACAAAACAACATAATATCGCCGCCACAATATATATATAAATAAAATATAATCGTACCGATAAAATGCACTTCACGAGATTGTGGGCGGCGAGATTATGACGTTACCCCTGTATCTGTGGGTGTTATTAAATATTGCGTGAGGGAAGCAAATCAAACTAAATTCAGACATTTTACCATTTTATTTTCTTGTTTCTAATTTTTCACAATCATTCTTATATCAATATTTTTATTTTTATTTAAAGGAACGCATGTGCATCTTTAAATTTGAGAGTTCCAAACTTTGATGGTCGCCTTTCGTCTTCTCTCATTCACAAGAGTGTTGGAAATGTAATTATGGATGTGTTTGCTTTCCGACATCATTGGGTACACAACAAATAGTTTTTTAATTATAATTTCCAGAACGTATTGTTAAAATTACACACAATTATAGTATACAAATTATGAAGTCAATCCACAAAGGAAATGGAAAATGAAAATATGAAAATTGTATAATACATTTGGTTTATTTCTACAAAAATATTCGAGATTATTACAGAAAATGACATGTACATTCATAAACATATACTGAAAACAGTATAGTAATTATTTAAAACTATGTGTTAAAAAATATATATCAATATATCAATGGCACCCACAAGATTTGACGATCATGTTTCTATATTTCTTTAAGTTGACATTTTCGTCGTTGAGATGATATAGAACAGGCAAAGCGCCCAATCGCGTTGGAGCACAGCATGGTTTAGGCACCTTTTTAGGTTCTAGTAAATGCACCAATGTCTGGACAATCGCGTGATTTGTGGCATTCATATGTGCATTAAGTGGAAAATTGCACTCTCCGCTGCAATAGAACGCGCCATAACCATCCGGAGCGATTATCCAATCATGCCAGCCTAAATCCTTAAAATCGATATACAGTGTTTGCATCTGACAACTACGCGAATTTTCCATTGTATTCTCCAAAAATGGATTAACTGGCTCGGATTTCTTCTTTTTGCGCTGATGTAAAGTGCTGCGCTTTGTTCGCTTCTGAGTATTGTGTCCAGAAGTTGCCTTAATCAGTTCAGGTCCACGGAAAAAGCCAATCATAAACGGCTGGTATTCATCATCCGCCTTCATTCTGTGATGTATTAAGCCAATGTCATCAAGTTTTATTTCGCGATCTGGCTTATTGATAGCATGGGCGCCAATATAAATGCCATGATTCTCCTTTGGATTTATTAACCAATCATGCAAAGCTTCTGTGACATTCAGCTCCAACCAGCCAACATAGTCGCCTGTTGTATTCACAGAGGACAATGTTTCCATTTTGTTTTGGGTGGATCCTCCTGAACGTATCATATAGACAGTAACTGTAAATTGTTTATTGGTTGTCAGCCATTTGCCTTCGTTAGAATTTTGATATATTCGCAGCTCGGCCATCATTAGATAATTGTCAGTGGGAATGTTGGCTACATCAAACCATAGTCTGCGTCCATGCTCATGGCGCATTTCTTCCACATTGTGGTTACGTTTGTTCAAGAAAGTCATTATAATATCACTCTCGTCTATAGCACGCTTGTCAAGATCTGTAATGAAATTCTGTTGCTCATTTTCATCTGCGTCGCGTTTGGAACGGCTGTGTTCATTATTATTGCTTTTAATGACGAGTCCTTCCTCTGCCGTAATGCGATGATAAACGTCGAGCAAAAATTTTGGTGCTGATTTTCTAAGAGATAAACCATGGCTTTTGTGATGCAAAGGCCGATCGGCTATGCCCAGGAATTCCAGTATTTCATATGAGACATCTAATTTGTCGTCGTCGCTAAGCACACGTTGCATGACGGTCTGATCTTTACCATTATCAAGGTAAATTCCTGACTGTGTTGCTTGGGTATATGGCACGGTAAAAATAATATAAATTAGCCAAAGCGACGGCAAAACAACCAGAGATGGTGTCATCATGTTTCTTGATTATAAATAAACGTTTCAAGCTAACAGAGCATCTGGTTTATCTTATGCTAAGTGCGTATCTTCAATTGTTCTAATGCGAAATTTTTAAGTAGGTAGTTATTTATGTGTATATTGAAAATTCCTATACACTTGTATCTAGTTCGTTGTATGTATCTTAATCTCATGGATGCATTTTTTTCTGGAATCTATTTCTACACAAGTTGGCAAGGCTGCCACCACGATCAATGCATAAAAAAATCGGAAAAAAATGATCGGTTCTTTTAGTTCATAGTTGGTAAAATGTTTTTGGCAGTTTTATTATAAATATAAAAAACTAGTGATTAAAACAGAATTAAATATGTGTATACATATTTATATAAAATATTGATACAGTTAAGCAAATGAGGAAAGTAATACTTTAATAAAATTTGCTGTGCCGAGATACATATATTATTTAATATACATTAGCGATAATTGATGAAACTTCAGTTCTTTAGTTTATTTTAAAAATGATATACTAATATTAAAATCATATTGTAATCATAGTGTCTTATTCAGTAATTTTTAAGCCATAAAATCCAAATTTAAAGAGCAGTGCTGATCTCTTAAAATTAGTATTGAATATTAACATAAAATTAATACCATACATAACCATAATATACTCTCAAATCATTTCAATTTAATTTTTAAAAGCCACTGCATTTAAATTTAAGAATTAGATCATCAAGAACTAGTAATTCTAAGAATACAATTTGTTTCTAGTAAAAATGAAATGATTTTAAATAATTCAAAAAATTTAAGCGCTGTGAATGTCGATAACGCTGAATAACGCTGCTCAGCGATAAGTAGTCATAGAATAATGAACTAATAATCGAACTATCGTGTAGTTCCCTTTTTTCGATTATTTTTATGGTGTCAAATCAGCTGATCCGCATTGACAAAATATATATGTTTGTGTGTATGTACGCCACAATAGTTAGCAGTTCGCTGTATTAGGAGAAACACAATCAGTAACAAGTTTGCTGAGCACAAGCAAATTATACGCGAATTCTTTCAGTGAGTTATTACATTGCAATTGGTGGATATACGGTTGGGTACATTTATATTAATACATGTGCCTACATATATTATAGTTGTAGTTTTAAAGTGAAAGTGTGTGACAGAGAGAAATCGTTTATCAATTAAGAAGATTTATTATATATATTATAAATAGACATGTGCATTCTATTAGTGTTATAATTATTTTTATATATGTACATACGTACATAAATATGGATCTATGAATATGCTTAGCCATAGATACTATTTAATTAAACCAGTTTTATTTTTGTAGTCGCATTTCAAATACTGTTTGTACGTTTGTATGTGTTAGTTGAATGAATCAATGAAATTTTTTCTATTTTTTTTAAATATGTACATATGTTGCCTGTTTGGATAATATATAAAAATATGATAAATATATAAAAATACTATAAACAATTTATAATTATAAGCACAAATTAATACTGCTATAAACATTCAAGTTGGTATGTACATAGAGAAAGGCTTTCAAGTTCAATGTTGAGCTCAAATATTTTACTAACAAACATACATTCAAACACACATATGTATTTACATACATATCTACATTTATACATGACACATTCCTATGTACATTTGTATGAATTTTATATGATGTCACCGTCAAATTGTATGTCTGTATGTACATCTTTTTACATAAATATGTTTGTATGTAATGTTAAAATATATATTTGTAGGTGGGTCACGCAACCCAAAAGAAAGAGTTCGATTTTTTTTTTGTTTTTTATAAATATTTTCATTGGTTCTAAGTATTTACATAAATCATGGAGAAGATTTCATTCGCTAAATAATAGAATATTTTTTGTTGCTTACGCTCGCACATCTAGCTGAGCCGGTAAAGTTATTTGTTATTATAAAAACTTGTATCTCAATTGTGGTAATTTTTTTTTTTTGTTTTTGTTTATTGGTTGACAATCAACTTTTTTGTTTCTTTATATAATATATTTCACATACCTGAATAAAACCTGACAATTTTTTCTTAAACGTTAGTAAACAATTTTGCTCAATTTTTGTTGAATTTTAGAATATTTATTAATACATAACTAGTATTGGTATGATAATTTTAAATTCGTATACCCATTCAAAATAGTGATAAAGTGAAATAAAGTTGTGCAATTAAATAAAGAAGGATTCTACAATCTTTTAAAAAATTGTTAAAGAGAGTACAAGAAGGTTTTTGCATACATAATGTATATTAATTCATATATCAGTTTACATATTTATACATATGTAGTTGTGTTCATCTAAATAGTAGTAAAATAAACAACAAATTTTATAATTCTTTTTGTCATATTCACTTTTGCAAAATTAAACAAATGTTTCAATATTTTTGTAGAATAGTATTCAAAGATGAAGTTCGCAAAAAATTACTTTTATATCGTTTTTATTTTATTTTGATAAATATACAAACAAACTGTGTGTGAGTGCTAAAAAAAATATTTTAAAAAATATGATAAATTAATTAGTAAAAACCATATTCAAAAGATTTACCTATTGAATATTTTATTGCATTGAGTGAATAAAGCTCCTTTCGAGAATTATTCTCTGTCTGCTTAATATTCAATAACTATTAAAATTTAAATTATTTTCTACTTTATCCAAAATTTATATAAAAAGAATTTGTAAGCGCAATTTGAAAAGATAACGCCTTGATTATTCATATATTTATTCATGTTATCTATTATATTTATAAAGCATTCTCTTTGGTAAACATTTATTTGGGTGTGCCTATTGGCAATAGTTTTTTTTTATCCACAAAATTCGCGAATGTTTTTGGAATTCATATCTATATACAGAGACATGCATATGTGAGTGGATTATTAATTAAATTAACACTTATTGCGTGACTCGTAGTAGTTTACATATTTTTATGCATGTATTGGGTATGTAAGGTAATTAAAAAATTAATTTCCTTTGGGATTATGTACATTTTCATATAAAAAGTAACGTTTAAAGAGTATTTGAACTCCCTGCTTTGTCGGCATATTAGCAGTTAAATGGTAGAATTAACTGCTTCAGTTGATATATAGGTTGTTATTATCAGTTAATTAGCACACAAGTGTTGAGTTACTACAGAGAGTACTATTAAAATATAATTAAAAAGACTAGGTGACACATTTAGATCCTATGGATTAGAAATATACTGTATGACCCAAGAGTATCTTAAGTTAAATTTACAGAGTTTAATTCACGATTTGCTTGAAATTATAATATAAAACAATTTTTACTATTTGTCCTATTAAAAATGCTTTTAAACGTGTTTAAATTTTGACTAATTATTTCCATAAAAATTTGTATTTTTAGAGTTTCCAAGTGTGCATATAAGGAATTTCCAGTATGGATGAACTGAAAGGATTCTTTAGGCAAGCCGGGCAAGAGTTTCTCAATGCTGCTGGCGAAGCTGCAATGGGAGCCGCAAAGGAAGTTGTTGGCTCGGTTATAAATGAAATTTTTATAAAAAAGGAGGCCGAAACCAAGCGTGTGCTGCCCAGCATTAAAAACATGCGAGTTGTAAGTATTAATTATAAACAAAAACAATAATAAATCATTTAGGATTATTTACAATAATATAACTACAGTCGTGTCATGCATACTACATTGATAATTCTTTAACTTATATACATTCGTTTCACATTTTTATCAATTATATTGAAACACTACGAAACATTAATTTAAAAAAAAAATAGCAACCCTTGCAAACTGCCGCTGTATTTAATGGTAACGTAAGTACACACTTATTCTGACAGTACAAGGATCCTTTGCAAGGATAAAACATTGTCATAGTATTACATATTTATGTGTTTGTGTTATTTTATTTTGTTTTCAAATATCTAAACGTGAATCGTACTGCAATTACAATAAAACACCAAATTTAGTTATGAATACCACTCGGAATGGAACAGTTGGAATTGATTGTTGGAACACTTGGAATTAATTGTTAGAACACTTGGAATTGATTGTTGGAACACTTGGAAATGATTGTTTCCATTTTAGTGATTCTAATTCCGTTAGATTGACTTTGTTTTTAACTTCAATTCGAAGTCAACTTTTACTGCCACAATCTTGGTCAATTTAATATATATCGATATAAAATAATACATATAATATATGTGGTGACAAAATTATGGCGCTATGTCGAAGGAAATGATGAAAAAAACTATCGAAATTTTATAAAATTATCCTAAAACAAGGCATAAAAAAATCTTATTAAGCTATAGCTTTATAAGTATATTCAATTCAAGTTAATATTTATTTATTCACATATTTCTCTATTAAACAGAGATGAAGCTAATTTGGGAAACAGTTTTTCAATGTTTTTAAAAATGTATAGTTAATTGTCTGATTACCAAAATATATTCAGTTCCAATGTAAAATTACAAAAAAAAATATTGTATTTATTAACAATAGAATTATTTATTACACAGATTTAGCTTAATAAATTTGTTTGGCAACGAATTTGAGATACCTTTTCCTAAAGTCCATATAATAATATTTTATTTTAGTTTTCACGTTTTCATACTCAACCCTGTTACACTTTCAATAATGTGACGTTTTATACAAGTACTTTAAGCACACTTCAGTGAAATACAATAACTAAGGAAATGCCATTTTATAAACTAGTATATAATATACCTTTTGTTTTACCCATGGCTTAAATAAATCTTCTAAACAGGTTTTTTTTACACGACGTTAATAATGACGCTAATACATAAATAATTGTATCGTGCTAACATCGCAATTTGATTCATTTAATACTACTACTATATGACGTCAGTATATATTGTCGTGTAAAAACTGTCCTATAAAATGTAAGATATCTAGCAAAATCTCTATGTGTTATGTTGTGTAATAAATATATAAATATATAAATAGTGTTGTCATATTTGTATGTTATCTGAAAATAGATCTAACTAATAATTTTTATTTTTCTAGTTGGGTGAAAGTAATGCCAGTCCAAACTCAGAGGTGCAGGATTATGAAACACTTTTGAATAATTGCCTACAGAGTGGTTCGCTATTCGAGGATCCACTTTTTCCGGCTAGTAATGAATCTCTAATGTTTTCACGTCGGCCAGATCGCTATATAGAATGGTTGCGTCCTCATGTAAGTTTGTCTATACCATTATTATTTGAATATTTTATTTACATATGTTTTATTGCAGGAAATCATCGATAATCCGCAATTTTTTGTAGAGGGCTATTCCAGATTTGATGTGCAGCAGGGTGAACTTGGAGATTGCTGGCTTTTGGCTGCTACAGCAAATTTAACACATGAATCATCTTTGTTTTTCCGCGTCATTCCGCCGGAACAAAGTTTCCAGGAGAATTATGCCGGAATATTTCACTTTCGCTTTTGGCAGTACGGTATGTAATAACTTATAAAAATAAACTGAAAACTTACAAAAATGCAATAAATCACTTTAACAGGCAAATGGGTTGACGTGATTATTGATGATCGTTTGCCCACCTATCGTGGAGAATTGTTGTATATGCATTCGGCTGAAAAAAATGAATTCTGGAGTGCACTTTTGGAGAAAGCTTATGCCAAGTATGATTAACTAAACATAAACACAATCTGTATTAATTAACTTACGTACCCATGCTCTTAGACTTCATGGTTCTTTTGAGGCCCTTAAGGGAGGCACCACATGCGAGGCTATGGAAGATTTTACTGGCGGTGTCAGTGAGTGGTATGATCTTAAAGAAGCACCAGTCAATCTATTTACAATTCTGCAAAAATCTGCGGAACGTAATTCGATGATGGGATGCTCGATTGAAGCAGATCCCAATGTATTAGAAGCTGAAACACCACAGGGACTAATACGAGGACATGCTTATTCTATAACTAAGGTTCTTATAAAAGTCTGCAATTGCTTATTATATAATTAAAACATGTGTTTACGGTTTACAGGTATGCTATATTGATATAGTCACACCGAATCGACAAGGCAAGATTCCAATGATCCGAATGCGTAATCCATGGGGAAATGAAGCCGAATGGAATGGTCCTTGGAGCGATAGTTCGCCCGAATGGCGTTATATACCTGAGGATCAGAAGCAGGAAATTGGCTTGGCATTCGATAGAGATGGAGAGTTTTGGATGTCTTTCCAAGATTTTCTTAGCCATTTTGATCGTGTTGAGATTTGCAATTTGTCACCGGAATCCTTCTCACTGAAAAGTGAGGATGGGCAGCAGAATGGCAAACGTAAATGGGAAATGTCAATGTACGAAGGCGAATGGACGCCAGGCGTAACAGCCGGAGGTTGTCGTAACTTTTTGGAAACGTTCTGGCACAACCCGCAATACAATATTACCTTGGTGGATCCAGATGAAGCGGATGAGGATGGTCAATGCACGCTTATTGTTGCTTTAATGCAAAAGAATCGTAGATCCAAGCGTAATATGGGCATGGAATGCTTAACAATTGGATTTGCTATTTACAGTTTAAATGATCAAGATCTACATAACCGACCTCAAGGAATTAATTTCTTTAAATACAAGTCATCAGTCGGTCGTTCGCCGCACTTTATCAACACCCGAGAAGTATGTTCAAGTCTTTTGTTGTATTTAGAACTATTATATAATATTTATTTTAATAGGTATGCGCTCGTTTCAAATTACCTCCGGGTCATTATCTGATTGTGCCTTCAACTTTCGATCCAAATGAGGAGGGAGAATTCATCATTCGTGTCTTTTCTGAAACTCAAAATAATATGGAGTGCGTATACAATCAAAATGCAGAAGAGTTTGTATATTAGAAAATAATTCGGCAGCAAATTAAATTTACTTTTGAATCTTTAATACGAAATGCAATATGCAAGGGGTGGGTATGCGACTACATTAATTATTGTATGCATGTGTATCATTTATCATAAACATCTACAAGTATATACCTGTGGGTAATAATAACAGTATTACTCAAAAGTTATGCAAATGCAAGGAAAAAAAAAGTAAAAATAAATCCTTTCGATTCTCGCTCAATATTCAATATTTACTCAATATTAAGTAGGCTTTTATTTTACCCACAGGTTTAGTTTTAGACATTGTGTTTTGTTTTTATTATGCATTCCATTCTTTTTAAGCATATTCAGAGCTATTGTCTTCATTTTGATTTGTAGAAATCCTAACAGTTTCGTTTTGTTTCTTCCATTTTTCATTTTTATGGAGGTGTAGTAAGAAATATCGTTGGTTATATATTATATTATGTATCTATTTTGATTACAAATATGCGCTTAAAATATTAATAAATACAATCTCAATTATACCTAAAAACAAATCTAGTCTATTTTTGTAAACTAACATTAAAACGTGTATTTCATTTACATTACTAAACTTCTAATTTAATTGGTAGCGTATATTTAAAAATAAATTTCAATTTGAAGTTTTAAGACTTCTACTTGTTGTTTATGTATATTTGTGTATACCCCTGGTGCATTTAACCCAATTTAGTTTAAATTTAAAAGTTTTACAGACTATAAATCTTTAAAAAGAATATTGAAAGCCAGAATCCCTTTTAAACAAACATATTCCTTGCATTTTCATCATATAAATTAATTTTTCACTTTCATATATAGAGAAAATGATGATCATGTTGGCTACGGTGACAAATCTGATAAGGTAAGAGAATATATAAAACTTGAATTGATTATTTAGTTGCAATTGTCTGTATTTTGAAGGTACTGCCGGGTATGCCAACCCCAAAGTCTGTCGATCCACAAAAAGATGGCTTGCGTCGTTTGTTTGATAGTATCGCAGGCCAAGATATGGAAGTAGATTGGATGGAGTTGAAACTAATATTTGATCACTCAATGCGAGATGGTGTGTTCATTATACTAACAATTTTTAGGTCTATGTCTATTACGAAGTTTATCCTTATTTTAGATTTGCCAAAGCCTGTTGCATATAACCGTATTACAGCTAGTAATGCATTTGAAGCTCAGGCCGGTCCAGGTGGAGAACCTGACAATGCTTGTGGATTACTTTCTTTGTTATGTGGACCATTCCTAAAAGGTACTCCTTTCGAGGAACAGTTGGGAATGAATGATCAGTCGAACAAACGGTTAATAGACAATAACCCATCAAATAATACGGGTAAGAGCAAAGATAATTTACCAAAAACCAACGTATAATAAAATTTATATACTCTGCTATTGTAGCTATCGTCGATGAGACTCATGGCTTTTCAAAGGATGTTTGCCGTTCCATGGTTGCCATGCTGGATGCAGACAAATCTGGCAAATTGGGTTTCGAAGAGTTTGATGCTTTGCTCACTGATATTGCCAAGTGGAAAGCCATCTTTAAAGTCTACGATACAGAGAATTGTGGAAGGATATCAGGATTTCAGCTACGTGAAGCACTTCAATCAGCTGGTTACCACTTAAACAATCGTGTTCTTAATGCTCTAGGCCATCGTTATGGTTCAAGAGATGGAAAAATTGCATTTGATGACTTTCTCATGTGTGCCGTTAAGATAAAAACATATATTGGTAAGATAAAAATATGAAAACAGTAAAAAAGGACATCTTAACATATTTGTTGTAATTGCAGAAATCTTTAAAGAAAGAGATACTGAGAAGAACGAAACAGCCACATTTACCTTGGAAGAATGGATTGAACGAACAATATATTCCTAATTGCAATAAACAATCAACCAGTTATTTAATATATTCTATAAATATATTTACGCCCAATCTCGTTCTCTATTATCGAATTTTTCTCATTTAATTGTCTTCAACTAGATTTTATACGATATATCTTTAGATATGAATGTACTATGATGTGTAAGGTTTTTTTCTGTTTAAATATGCAAATACATGTTGCCTTGAAAAAATTAAATGTTTTATTGTCGATATATGGAATTGATAACTTTGCGTCAATATATATCCTGTAAGTGTAAATTCAATCAAACCATAGTAGGGACACAATATTATAGAGTGAGAAATAATCAAAATTATGTCAGAAGTACGCAAAGCTAAGTAGTGTTATTTACTGTCCTGAAAGACTAAAGAAATACCAAGAATATATTTTAAAATATATCATTATGTGCAAAGGCGCTTACATATATAGAATGACGTGTAGTAAATATATAGAACGAATGTTTGAGAAGGGGAATTACAATGTTAGCTAAAGAATATCAAATATCTTTTTTTAGCATTACTTATTTGACATATTCCCCACCCTGAATCGAAAAAAAATCTATTCATAGCCATAATTTTAAGATTAAATAACGTTTTATGTTTTTTATATTCCGAGGTCGTGAGTTTATCTGTTTTAACACGGCAGCTAAAAAGTTCCAGTAGATCTATGTGCAAAGAGATGATGTTGGAATTATTATACAATAGAATAGTTTTATTTTGAATCAAACTTTTTCGATATATTGTAGCAGAAACAGATAAATAAAGCTAAGATTACGAATAAGTTATTTCTTTGCCAAAGCCTGAAAGACAGAGTTCCGAAAATAAACATCGAATTAATATAGGTTTAAAGAAAACGTCGTGTTCACAGTCTATCAAGGAACTTCTCTTATAGTTTATGATAATTCGAATTAAACCTGAAGCATTCGGGGTTTATGACTTTATTCGCTTTGATATACTGAACTCAATTATTATTTTTTTTTAACTTAATCCATAAATCAGAACAAATATTTTACGGAATTTCTACTAGTTATTTTTCTTAATTAAATAAACATATTTTTATTATTTCTTAAAGTATTTTTGACTACTTGACGATTTAATAATGCATTTTACTGCGGCCGGCCGACGTTGAGTGTTCGTCACATTTAATGAACATAATATGCAATATATAATAAGTATGTTAGCATGTGTATATTTATGAGTTTTGTTTTTGTTTTTTTTGGATGAGTTGCGCGTTTGTGAAAAAAGCACATACTTATGTACATACGTATTTTGGTTTGTTTGTTATTTATATACACAGAATGTAAGCATATATGTTAGTACTATCATTAGATTTTTTTGATACGAACATATTTTAATAATGTAAACAAACAATAGATTAGCAAAAAAATAATAAAAAAAAACAAAGTATATAAATTATGCATGACCATGTAAAGCCGATGTATTGCAATACATATGCTCGCCTGAGCTATTTAACGTGTCTTCAATTATTTTCAAGGGCTCATTTGATTTTCCACCTGAAGAATCATGGCTAATATCAATTGCTCGACGTAAGCTGCCGCCGCGATCAGCAACGATGCTACTGCCACTTGCCGTTTGTAAATGTTGCATATTGAAACATTGTTGCAAGTTTTCATTATCATAGAGATTAATATCCGCACTGCATTTGGTAACTTCATTAAATGGTTCAACATGACCCATGGGCAGCGATGATGAGCCGACGACATTCTCGGAATTCAATGAAATGTTTTGCAATTCAGAGTTTAATGAGCTGCTTGATGATTCTCTTCTGGTCAGCTTGTTTAAGCTTGTCATTGAAAACTGTTGATAACGATTCCTTATTGAATCGACCACATCAAAGAGATTCTTTGCATCCATTGCCAAGATGTGTGCAGCCGATAGCATGCTCCTAAAATAATATATATATAAATTTGACTTGCTTTGATGATCTATTTCTTTACTTACTTGCGGTATTCATTATCCAAAGTAGTATCGTTGTATTGATGAGCTAGCCGCATTGCTGAAACCAACTCATGCATGTCTTTTGAAAGAACTTTGTGCGCCATTTCCACTTCCCTAAGAATAAATGAACCATTTAAAATGTTATTCACCAACATGGCTATCTCGATATATACATACTTGAGAGCTTGTGCCGGAAATAGTATTGATATTTTATCTACCGATTTGAGTAAATTTCTCAGTTCGACGCCAACATTTTTAACTAAATACAAATAGCCATCGATATGCGATTTTTCCACACCTTGCGATAGTAACATTATGGATTTAACCACCGCTGTTGTGGCACAATAAACCTCATCATTAGCACGATTTATTGGTCGAATGGAATCTGGATTATCGCCATTTCTTGACTTTGAGCCATTAGTCTCATCTGCTGCTGCTAATGACTCTAACTGATCCATTGAAGAGTTCATTAACTTGGGTGGAAAGACATTTGGATTGGGTATATTGGGTCTGATATAAGATGCATTTGAACAATCTGGTAAGCTGGTTGGGCCACCTGATAACATATCTGGCTTGAAAGATTGATGTTTGTTGGCCAAAACCTCTGCGCCAACTCCAGCTCCAATTCCAATTCCAATTCCTGGTGGTATTGAACTAGAACGCTTTCGCTGCAAAGTTAAAAGTTTAATAGGTTTAATTTATTAAATCATTTTATAAACTTACAAGCATTTCCTCTTGATACAGCCATTCACCATCGCTGTTGCTGTCTTTACGTTGTTGCCTTAGCTTTTCACCAATTGGATTGGAAAAGGTCTGCAAATAAATAAAATACATTACTTAAAATGCTGAATGCGTTAAATAAGTCAACTACAAATCAACTTAAAAGTTAAACATTTAAATAATATGTGAAAATAATAATAAAAAAAAGGAAAATGGAAAAAGGCGTGCTATTCATGTGTCAGCATTAAACATCTCGTCCAGTCAAACCTGATTTGCCACATCAGAGTCTAGTTGTATGCAAGCTGCTCCTTCCGGTATATCGCTCATGAGATCAGCTTGAATGGCGAAAGGAACCGTCGTCCTTTGCCTGTCCCATTCGCGTTGCATCTCATCTAGTTCGTGAGGTGATGTTGCAATGTACGAGCTTGCACTTGGTTGCAGACAACCAGGGTTTTGATTGTAAGCTTGTGCTAATTGATTTGCTGCGATAGAATCGCATTTCTGTTTCACAGACACACAGGTTTTGAGGCCAACTCCACCAAAATCATAAATTTCCTCGGGTAAAGATTCGCATTCAATGGAGGTTTTCATTTGCTGACGATATGTATGAAAATGACTTTTGCGTTCCATGTTTCTAGAACGATCAATTGAATTTGTGCCGGGCTTGTGAAATATCATATTTTGGGCTGCCATTAACGATTGATGACGCTCCAGACTGCCACCCTTGGAGTGCATAGTCTTATCCATCGGCGGTTGATGTCTCTCGAGACTGCCATATAGACTATAACCGGAATTTCTAGCCATTTGGCTGTTCGATTTGCTATCCATTTGCATTTGATGCTGATCCATGTTAAAGTCATTCTCCGCATGTGGTGCACATATTATAAAATTATTCTTTAATGGCAAATGCTCGGACGAAAATGCTGAGACCTGATGGGGCTTAACATTCATAGGGTGATGTAAATTAGCTGGCATAAGGGATGATGAGTCGAATGAACTAATTGCAGATAGTGGTGATGGATTAAGGTTTTGAGAAGAGATGCTATTAGTTGAAAATTTGAGTTTATGTTTTTCGGACTCAGCAGCAGCAGCAGCTACTGGATCAAGTTTTAGAAGCTCCGCTGCTGGTAATTTAGTAGTTTTAAGCGAATGATTCGATTTACTGGCATCTATGCCTACGGCTAAAGTATTAAATACCGAGGCGGGCGTTGTGTAGGCCGCGGGATTAATGCCACGCTTCTGGTTCTCCATCATCAGACGGGCAAGCACGGCGGGATTTTGTGCTATTATATATGTTTGGGGTACACTCCGATTTTCCTCGGTTGTATGCATAATGCTTGGAGCATCTGAAAATTATATGAAATTCTTATTAAATCTGATTCTTATATAATTTCTACTCATTATATTACCTATATCATTTACTGTTCGAGAGGGTTTCAATGGCGGAATGTCAATTTCGTCGCTGCCTATCCAAGAAGTGGTTGCTACGCGACGATGCTCACGCCGCATAGTTTCTGAGGAATTTGTGCTGTCTTCTAATAAAATTTCACTATAAGACAAGGCAAAAATATTATTAAAATATACGGTATTTAATTAAGCATTATACATACTATAAAGTTTCCTTGATGCGTTTAAAATTGGGCCGCTTCAACGGCTCGTAGGCCCAACACTGAGACATTAGCGAATAAAGTCTAGGCGGACAATTCTGTGGCAAATGTAATCTCTCGCCATTTTCTAGCTTTGTTATAACATCACTATTTTTAACGCCTTGAAATGGTTTCACGCCCAGACTAAGTATCTCCCAAATGCAAACACCTGCAAGCAGAAAACACAACAATATAATTTTTCAATTTATCGTATTTATCTTTCAATTACCAAACATCCAAACATCACTAGCTGTTGTGAATCTTCGGAAATTAATAGACTCGGGAGACATCCACTTAATGGGCAGCGCAACTGTAAGTTCAATTTGTTAAGTTCCCATTCAAATGTTTATTACAAAAAAAAAGAAAAGTTTAACTTACCCGTGGGTGTGGAGTGATAATACGACTGATCGGAAACCCAGCGTGATAAACCAAAATCAGCCAACTGAAATTATAAAAATATTAAGAATAAATATATATTTTATATATTATAGTTCTTTCTGCACACACCTTAACGCAAGTAGGACTGCTCACAAGAACATTGCGTGCAGCAATATCTCTATGAACAAATTTCTTTGATTCCAAATAGCTGAGAGCTGTTGACAACTGATAGCAGTATTTAAGCAAAGTTCCGTGACTTAATCTGTTAAAATAATAGCAATAATAATAGTTGAAATATTGTAATTTTTGTTAAAACTCACCTAACACTATTGGCTTTTAAGTACGCGCGTAATTCACCAAGCTTAGCCAACTCCATAACAATCCAAATGGGCATAATACTACAAATTCCAATCAATCGAATAATGTGTGGATGATCGAACTTTTGCATTATATCTGAAATTAATTAAGAAGTTTATAAAAAATCATTTACGTTAAAGTTTACGTTTACATCATTTGTAGTTATTTATTAATTTATTATTAATAACAAAGTAGATAAGCTGTAAGAAAAATGTATTTAAAACAAGGTTAAATAAAAACAGACAGACGGACAGACGAAAACTGACATGGCTCTATCGAGTAAGCGTTGTCCTGATCAAAAATATATGTACTTATGGGGTCGGATACATCTCCTTCTATGCATTATGAATGACCTAGTAATAATAAAAATAATTTAAATACTTTTTTTACTTACATGCTTCGGCAAGAAAATTTTCTGTCTTTTCTGGATCGTCATTTGCTTTGCAGGTTTTAACGGCAACTTGTATAACATCATATTTGGCATCGCTACTATTTGAAGCACTCTCATTTGATTTATTCTTTGCTTTAGCTGATATCGGAAACGTATATGAACCAACATAAACATCTCCGAATTGACCGACGCCAATTTTTGCACTAAGTACTATTTGAGATCGATCCAATTCATAATTACGCACTAAAAAAATCAAATGATTTGAATAAGATCTAATCTAAAAGCAGAGACAATCATGACATACCCGTGGGAGTAGAGTAATCACCTTCCCCTTCCAACAAACCAATTTCTGCGTAATCATCTGTAAGCATAGGTTTACCTTTAGACGGGGATGATGTGCTCGGTTCGTCTTGCAGTGCATTTGATGCACTTTCCACATTCTTTACATTTGACTCTCGTTCCCAAATTGTAAATCCTAGATCTTTTGTCAATAGTCTGCAATATCCATCGATAAGATCGGCAATACTTTCAGCAGTCTACAAAATTAAATAAATTTAATTAAGCAATCGAATAATAATTGTGTGATATTTACATTAACTCCATTGCATGTTATGATTAACGCTTCCTCAATATTAGATGCAGATATTTTGATTTGTGTTTTGATTTTTTGACAATTACAATTCAAATTTTGTTGCTCTAATTCCGTACTTTTATCCTTCGAAACTTTTTCCTTGGGGAGTGCGCAGGTTTTAATAGCAACAATGTCCTTAAACTGTGCTACATTTGTTAAACTTGCTTGTGGATGCGTCTGGTAAGAGATTCCTATATCATGTACATTAATATTATATATTTATATTTTCTTGTGTATAAAATTAATTACCAATATGTGGTCCAACATGTAGAATTCCTGATATATTCCATGCAGAGCTTAAGGTAACCGAAAATTGTTCATAATCGGTTAAATAAAAGCTTTTTAGAAGATCAAAGAACCTAAAGTATTGTATAAAAATGTATTATTAATCAGAATTGAATGGAATATATAATATAATACATACTTTGTCAAGTACTCAATGTCGTTATAATTGTAGACCTTTTTGTATCCGACCTGTATCATTTTCTTCAGATTCTTTGGCTTTGTTGTGGTTATCACAGATAGCGGAATAAAACGTTTAAACCCAATTTCTTTTTCAATATAATCAATGTGTTGCTTCTTATCTGGCGCTTTTAAAGTTATATTTTTGAAATAATGTCGTATGCCCAAACAGCAAAGTTGAACTGCCTGCTCGGCATCAACGGAAGTTAGATTGGCTTGAATATAATCTTCCTTTACCTGTAAAGCACAAATACAATAATAATTATAATTATACAATAAATAAATTAGATTTTTTATACCTGGTCAAAATAATAGAAACAAGTTGTTTTGTCTTCGTCAAATAAATCTTGAATCTTTGGAGGCACATAACGCACGCGTAACTCCACACGCCATACTCCTTCGGTAATGAATCGTCTGCTTTGACGTGGATCCGTATTCTCACTAAGCTCTGCCTTGACAGGATCATTGTTGGGACAATCTACATTGGAGCAGCCAGGTGACAATAGGTGAGACACCACCTTGTCCATTAATGTTGTTCTCGGCAACCATAGTACCTAGTAATAAAATTATCATAAATATAACAATTCTAAAAATATATATTAAGGTCAATTCCAGTTTCCGATTTCAAGAAATTTAAGACGATTCTACTTTTTGGAAAATGGGAACATGAAAAGTAATCGGAAACAGAAACAGTTGTGTATAATACGAGGGTCGCTCAATAAGTCTTTACAAAATACAAAATAAATTAAATTTTTTTTAAATTGTTTTTTTTTTATTTTTGATTGTAGTAGTCTGGCTTAGCCCAGAGTTTTTCCGTTCTTTTTGAATATTTATTTTGTTTTAAATAATCACCTTGTTCGACGTGAATCTTTTACTAGTTATTATTATTTATTTACCAGGTATATATCATATATGGATGTGACAATAATGCGATGCATAAATTATGCATTTTAGACATTGAAACTGTATATCTCTGTGATTGCGCTTATTTTTCGTAGTTAGCAAACGAATCACATATGAGGTCAAATTATGAATTTTATTAATGAAGTCTAGAGTACTAGCCTTAATTGATCGTCGAGAATTTATGAATGTACGGCAAGATTTGATATTTTATAAACTTCAACCAAATTATCTTTAATGTACTTCATTGTTTTTTTACCTTTCAATTCGATTTTTTTCAATTAAGTTAGGTTTTGTAAACACTTATTGAGCGACCCTCGTGGCATTTACATACCTCTTTGGTGATCACATTTAACATTCGGCATGCATAACGCTGAATGCTCGGCGGCGGTTGGCCATCTTTACCGAACTCTTCTACGGTCCTTTTGATAATGTGGAATACGGTTTCATTTTTAGTAAAACTTATTCCTTTAAAACTCTTGTTTGGCATATGTACATGAAGAACATATTCTTCAGATTGTGCTAATTTAATAAATAATAAATAGAATACAATATTAGATAAGGATTTAAATTTTTATAAAAGTTCATTAACCATTTAATTACACTTACATTCATTGTTTTTATACGACTGATTGCTTTGGTTGACCTCCGCAGTGTTCATGTTCCAAATAGATCGCACTGTAGGCGATTTTTATATCAATTCACCACCTATATTAATAAATGTAACACAGACTAAAATTATTAAAATTTACATACATATTTATATACATGTATGTAGTAGATATGTATATACAGGTTATACATAGTTTGTATTATAGTACATTAGGTTGGCTGGGATGATTATATACCAACATATGTCTAACAACAATCACATCTTCACCGCTCCCCACACCTCAACTCTGATACCTACGCACCCACAAGTCTGCCTCAAACTCTGCGATCGATTAAATCCGAATGTTGAATCTATGAGGAAAGTATGTTTGTATGTATGTATGCACGTATATATATGTACATATACACATATGCAACTCTTATGTGCAGTGTGTTCGCTTGCTTAGACATAAATACATTTGTGTCTTTAATGTTAACTGAATTTTATGTGTAATTCTGATATTTGCAGACACAGTTAACTGATTTTCTCTAAGCGGTATGGTCAAATGTATTTATTCATTTAATTATTGTATTATTTGAAAACAGTAATTACTTCCCCTTACAAACTCTTCTTCTTTTTAAATGTTTCTATTCATAGGAGGTGTGCCAATATATGTTGTACATGTCTTGCGGTATTCACACAAAACGATAACAAAAAATACTCCTGACGTCACAATTGCACGTATGTGTGGAATAAGCAGACAATTAATAATTAAGATAATTTAATATAAAACGCTTATAGTTTTATAAATATTTAATTTAATATTTTTATTTAAAAAATATTTAAAACAGTAGAGACAGTAAATAATGCTTTTAGCAATGTAGGTCGCTTTTCTGAATAATAAACATGCATTTAGGTAAACTAATATAAATATAAATATGTAAATACTTGTTATTTTTGTAATTAAAATTCAAAACAAAATAAATAAAGGAAGATTTAAGGCCCCTTAACGTTTTTTTTTTTTTTATTAAAGTTTGTTGTTAATGTGTAAATAATAAATAATTAGTTTCGTATTTATAGTAATTGATGTGACATTTTTTGCTCGACTCTCACTTAATGATCACGAAGTTATTTCCACCTCAGTCAAAAATATAATCCATCTTGTAAAATTACTAAACTACTTAATTTTAAAAATGTGAATATGTAACGCGCGTTATGTGAATGTCGTGATATTTTAAAAATATTTTCTATAAAAATATATCGATATTTTTCCCATTCGTATATCAATATTTCTACTATCATTGTATTTTTCTTACTTCTGGGAACCAAGCGTCGATAAAAGTGCAACCCTCTAAAAACAGTGTGCTGGATTTATGGAAATATTAAGTTTGTGCAAATGTACACTGCATAAATAGTATATTTATTTAAATGTAAGTTAATATTTTGACATTGCTTGTT
Organism: Hirtodrosophila alboralis; assembly: GCA_035043045.1. Classification (NCBI taxonomy): domain Eukaryota; kingdom Metazoa; phylum Arthropoda; class Insecta; order Diptera; family Drosophilidae; genus Hirtodrosophila; species Hirtodrosophila alboralis. Next base: position 838,682 of record JAWNNH010000101.1, read on the forward strand.
TGGCAACATTGCAATTGTTGAACAAATACTAAACGTGCATTTTGTACACGTCTACAGTGCGAAAAAATGTCGGACTCCGAAGTCAGCAATATGTCAGACAGTGGTTCGGAAGATGGATCGATATCCAACAAGTCGCAGCAAAGTGCGAGATCCAAGTCCGGCCTACGGTCAAGGTCCAGATCTATGTCCAGATCAAGATCCAGATCCAGATCATCTCGATCGCGTTCTCAATCGGCCCATTCGGGGTCAGGTTCTGATTCTCCACAACCACAAGGTGGGCAGCGCGGACAGCGTCACAAGAGCGAGGACTCTGAAGAGGAAGATGCTCATGGTGAAGATATAGACTCCGAAGAATATGAAGAGGAAGAGAATGAGGATGATCATCCCAGAAAGAAGAAGAAAAAGGAACGCTTTGGTGGCTTTATTATTGATGAAGCCGAGGTGGATGACGAGGTAGAGATGAAAATATTATTGAATTGTTTTAATATTTATATTTATATAATTCTTTGTATATTCAAGGTTGATGAAGATGATGAATGGGAAGAGGGTGCCAACGAGATTGGCATTGTTGGCAATGAAATTGATGAACTGGGTCCAACTGCGAGGGATATTGAAATAAGACGCAGAGGAACCAATTTATGGGAGTAAGTTGTACATCTTCGAAATATGTAAATTAAAAATTAATACAAACTTCTTATATTAGTACTCAAAAAGAAGATGAAATTGAGGAGTATCTAAGGAAGAAATATGCTGATGAATCGATGGTTAAACGCCACTTTGGTGACGGTGGCGAGGAAATGTCTGATGAAATCACACAACAAACTCTTTTGCCTGGCATTAAGTGAGTAAAAACTATTTTATTTAATTAAAATTAACTATTATACATTTAACAAATAAAACAAGAAAAACACCAGGTTGACTTCAATATGCCAAACCTAAATACCTTTCCAATAGTCTAAAATACTTTCAATATACGACCGATCTATGGCATTTATACATTATAATCGATTGATTTAGATTAAATTTAAACAGATTATCTAGACCATAATGAAACTTTGTTTAAAAACAAAAATGTTGCTCATAGCCCTCAAGAAATAACATCAGTTTATCTTAAACAAATGACTCATTTTCTTCTCTGACGCCGCGAATATTTAACAAAATTTGTGAAATTTGTATTAAAGAATATAAATAATCATATAAGGAATAGTTCGGCATCGTTAACTCTTTCGTGTGTATACTTTCTGGTATCGATGTCTTGTATGCGTTACATATTTCATGAAAAAATTAAAATACCCTTTTACATTGGTTTTTTGCTATTCAAATTATTTATAATAAAGAAGTGTTTGCGTCAATAGATTCAGCTCTAATTTACAAAAAATTATATCCTACTTTACTTAGGGATCCAAACTTGTGGATGGTCAAATGTCGCATTGGGGAAGAGAAAGCAACGGCATTACTCTTGATGAGAAAGTTCTTAACCTACCTGAATACGGATGATCCATTACAAATCAAATCAATAATAGCACCTGAAGGTGTTAAAGGATATATTTACCTGGAAGCTTACAAACAAACACACGTGAAGACAGCCATCGATAATGTGGGCAATCTACGTATGGGCAAATGGAAGCAGGAAATGGTGCCCATTAAGGAAATGACTGATGTCCTGAAAGTAGTTAAAGAGCAAGTTGGCCTCAAGGTTAAACAATGGGTGCGTTTGAAGCGTGGCCTGTACAAGGATGATATTGCACAAGTGGACTATGTTGATTTGGCACAAAATCAAGTGCATCTGAAGCTGCTGCCACGTATCGATTACACTCGAATGCGTGGCGCGTTGAGAACGACAGCAACGGTACGATAAATACATTTATAATAATTTCCAATTTACTTAAAATATATTGCTTTTTAGGAAAATGATGATGGCAAGCGTAAGAAGAAACGCAGGCCACCAGCAAAACCATTTGATCCCGAGGCTGTGAGGTATGGGAAAGAAAAATATATCAAATTACCTTAATTGTTTATGAAAACAACATATATATTTTTTCAGAGCTATCGGTGGAGAAGTTCACTCCGATGGTGACTTTTTGCTGTTCGAAGGCAATCGTTATTCGCGCAAGGGATTTCTTTATAAAAATTTCACCATGTCAGCAATATTATCCGAGGGTGTAAAGCCCACACTTGCCGAACTGGAGCGATTTGAAGAGGCACCAGAGGGTTAGTTGGCTTGCTTTCGTTTATAAATATGATAATAAATAAACCAGTATCATTTGTTCATCCACAGAGGTAAATCTAGAAATTATGGCCGCCGTTAAAGATGATCCCACGGCTGCTCATTCATTCTCTATGGGCGATAATGTGGAAGTTTGCGTGGGTGATTTGGAAAATTTACAAGCAAAAATTGTTGCTATTGACGGCACAATGATAACGGTGATGCCCAAGCATCAAGATTTAAAGGTAACATAGACTTAAGGTTTCTATTTTTGGTCATAATTTATATAATTTCCTTTGTGCATTTTATAGGATCCACTTATATTTAAAGCAAGCGAATTGCGTAAATATTTTAAAACTGGAGACCATGCAAGAGTTTTGGCTGGTCGCTATGAAGGTGAAACAGGTTTGATTATACGCGTGGAGCCATCGCGAGTTGTGCTCGTGTCTGATTTGACTAATCATGAGCTTGAGGTTTTGCCACGCGACTTGCAACTTTGCTCTGATGTAGCCACTGGAGTTGACTGTCTTGGTCAATTTCAATGGGGAGATCTTGTGCAGCTAGAGTGAGTAGTTATAGGAATGATTACAATTAAGTTTGATCGTTTGAAAAACTTATATTTTATAATTTAACTATTATAAGCTTTTTCATTAGGTTTATCTTATATTGATATATTAATATTTTTGCTTTATTTACAGCTCGCAAAATGTTGGCGTTATAGTGCGCTTGGAGCGTGAAAATTTCCATGTTTTGGGCATGAATGGAAAATGTATTGAATGCAAGCCAACAGCGTTGCACAAACGACGTGAAAATCAAAATACTGTTGCTTTGGATGCAGATCAAAATCAGATCCGCCGTCGTGATATTGTTAAAGTTATGGAAGGACCTCATGCTGTAAGTATAAAATTATTTGTATAGAGAGAGGCAATAGGTTCATTCATTATTCACACTTAAACACAACAGATTCGCCTCTGACCTTACATATTTAAATCAAACAGTGCAATAATTGCTGCTTGTCTTCATTAAGCAAATACAAAAGTTTATCTTGGAAAGTTGTATTCGTTTATTGTGTTTTAGCGAGTTCTATACCTAGTTTACAATAATCCTAGATATTTCTAAGCAATCTATTTTCTTTTCTTTAACAGGGCCGCTCTGGAGAAATCAAGCATTTGTATCGTAGCTTGGCATTTCTGCACTGTCGCATGTACACCGAGAACGGCGGCATTTTCGTCTGCAAGACGCGTCATTTACAGCTTGCCGGTGGTAGCAAGACAAATGTAAGCAATGCAAGCACACTTGGTGGGTTGGGTTTTATGTCGCCACGGATAACATCACCAATGCATCCATCGGGTGGACGTGGCGCACGTGGTGGTTCTCGTGGCGGTCGCGGTGGTTTCCGTGTGACGCGCGATCGCGAACTTTTGGGCAAAACTATCAAAATTTGTGGTGGACCGTACAAAGGTATTATTGTAATTAAAAATTGCATATTAACATGATTATTTATGTTGTTTAAACTTAATTTAGGTGCTGTTGGCATTGTTAAGGATGCAACTGAGAGCACAGCTCGCGTAGAATTGCATACATCGTGCCAAACAATTTCTGTGGATCGTAATCACATTGTTATCGTTGGTGAGCCCGGCAAGGAGGGCAGCGTTTCCACCTATGGTCGGACACCAGCACGCACACCTGGTTATGGTGCACAGACACCGAGTTATACTGCCGCTGGTTCCAAAACTCCATTGGTTGGCAGCCAGACACCAAATTGGGATACGGATACTCGTACACCTTATGGTACTATGACACCATCACATGATGGTAGCATGACACCACGACATGGTGCTTGGGATCCGACTGCAAACACGACACCAGCACGTAATACAGACTTTGATTATTCGTTGGAGGAGCCAAGTCCTAGTCCAGGATACAATCCAAGTACAGTATTCTGTCATTCATTTTATTTAATTTAAATAATTAAATTATGGAACTTTTAGGCACTCCGGGGTATCAAATGTCATCACAATTTGCGCCACAAACTCCGGGCACACTCTACGGTTCGGATAGAAGCTACAGTCCTTTCAATCCAAGTCCCAGTCCAGCACCGTCTCCATATCCAGTTGGTTATATGAATACACCATCGCCATCGACCTACTCACCTAATACACCCGGTGGTGTACCACAATCCCCATACAATCCTCAGACACCTGGAGCTAGCCTGGACTCCACAATGGGCGACTGGTGTACCACAGATATTGAGGTTCGAATTCATACGCATGATGACACTGATCTCGTTGGCCAGACTGGTATTATACGTACAGTATCAAACGGCGTATGCTCCGTATTTCTGCGTCAAGAGGATCGTAGCGTGTCCATTGTTAGTGAGCATCTGGCTCCTGTGCCACCCAATAGCGGCGATGAATTTAAAGTCATCCATGGCGAAGAAAGAGAATCTGTTGGCAAAGTATTGTCAAAACAGGAAGGCGATGTTCTTGTCTGTAAGATAAATGACGAAGTGAAAATGATACCGATTAATTATTTGTGTAAAATGAAGTCCATTGATTAGATACTATTATTTTACGACGAAACACAAATTGTCGGTAAAAGATACCGTTCTACATGCTTAATACTATTTGAATTGCTAATTAAAATGTTATATTTGTATATCATTTAAATAAAACCAGACCACTTTATAAGGTCAATAAAAAAAAGGTTTCTAAATCATTTTGAAAATAAATTTATACTTAAAGCAGTTTGGATTTAGATTATATGAAATTTATAATAACAATGTATTGAAGAACACAAAACCTTTTAGCGCTCAGCTTGAAATTTGTATTTTGAATCAAAGGAATTTTTCTATTTATTGCAATATTTAAAAGTAAACAAAAAAGGTTCAATTATTAATAATGACAATTTTTTGTGGTATTACCACAAATTGATATTAGCTAGCCGCATTTGTTCAACGACTTCAATGTAAATCGGCTATAAAGCATTTTTGGCATTCCCTCAGATCCCCTTCCATTTCTAATAATAATCCATAGAATAATCGGAAAAACACACCCAGAAAACAACAAAAAATTTTGGGGCATTGGAAATTGGTTTGCTTTGGTGAGAGGTAATTAACAAGAAAATTAAATTGTTAGGAATAAATGAATTTTACAAAGAAAAAATGGGTTTGATGTGGGCGGATTGATTTTTTAATAATCGGATTTTGATTGAATTTGAATATCGATTATAATAAAAAGTTGTAACTATCTTAATGCAGCCCTGTCATCATTTAAAGTTTGTTTCAGCAACTGATTTTGAATTGTTTTTGCTTAACTTTAATCCAATCAAAAGCAATTACGAAAACGAACGAAATTTATACCGATTTTGTGTAGCAGTCATTAAGTTTGAAATTGTTGTAAAATCATAAAAATCATTGAAATTGCTTCGTACTCGTTTATTTAAGTTTACTTAATGTTCAATAATTTATAAAAGTTCTTATACCTAGAGTTTTATTTAAATGTAATATATATGTAAAATCGGTCACTGATTCCGAAAATAAAAATTATAAAATATATTGCCGTGACCGTTTTTGAGATAAGCAAAAAAGCTAGACTTTCGACTATTCAAAAAGTGAAAAAAGTCCGAACATAGTTAAATATTGAAAAATTATAACATTTTAGTTTAGAATTTATTAGAAATTGAATTGAAAATTGTTTATTAATATATGCCCGTCTTAGAAAAAAACTATTTTTTGGGTAATATTATCCACATGTGTTATTGTTACAATAAAAAATAAATAAAAGAATTTTGCTTTTTGTAACACTCTTGCAATCAACCTGCTCGGCAACAGAAGACTCAAAAGGCTGAGTGATTTTTTCTAACAGTCAACCTTAAAAAATAAAAGATTTTGCAAATTAAAATATGTGACGTAATGCAAAAGTTACTCGCCGCGCAACCTATACTTTTCTGCAGTATGCAAGTGGTATTTTGCCTAATACGCGCTTCGGTCACATTGCTCTTCTATGTTATATTATACCGGCGACTGCGTTGATGAACTCAGACAGTATTCATCGTTCAAAGCGGTCAGAAGTGTGTTTGTGAATACAAGGAAATATTTTTAAGTTAAAAGTCTAAAAGTTTATATATAAAAAAAACAAAATGAGGGAAATTGTACACATCCAAGCTGGTCAGTGCGGCAACCAAATTGGAGCTAAGGTATGTTGTATTGTAGATGCTATAGAATAGTCTTAATTGAGTTAAAAATAAGAATGAAGTACAGTTACCAGTCAATATGGCGTCATTTTTTTTTTGCACAGTGCCATGTGGCAAATTTATTGAGGCCATCGCCGGCTTTACAGTATACATTTTCTATAGTATATATACATACATACATTTAAGTGCTAATGTATACAAATTTATGCATAACTATGTTTCTATGTGCATCATGCAGTTTTTATCAAAGTATTTATATATGTATGTATGTTTGAACTTTGTGAACTCTTCTGGGTGTGTCTGCATTTTGCATCTTAAACTTGGATTCCATTTTTTCATATATATATATATATGTTTTTATGCAACAGTAAAATAAGAATAATCTGTATATGTATATATACTTTTGTGTGTATGTATATATATGAGTCATACTAGTTTCAATGCTCTCTTAATTTTTCATCCAATGAGAAAGTCGCTTAAACTAATACATAAGTACATATGCATACATTCATATATATAATATATATATATATATATATATAGTATATATATATATGTATTTATGTCTGTAATTGGTGAAAGGTACCTTACTTTCATCAAATTTATGCTTCTGGACTGACTTAATATACATGCGAACGTACATATACATATTTGTGTGTGTATATGTACAATTTTTTCATGTTTTTCTGTGTCGGCCGGTTTTTTTTTTTTGTCTGTTTGCCGCTTTATGCCTTTTGCCGGAGTTTTGCTGAAGAGAAAATATGACGTCATTTTACCTAAAATGGCTGAACCGGTTGTCGACCGGTTCGCAATGACACGAAATATGTACATATGTACATATATATGTATGTCCATTTGTGCAGACATACATATGAATGTATTTTTGAACCTTCTGTTTGTTTGCCTGTATATAAATTTGTTCTATATGGCTTTAACTTAATTTTATTAAGTTACAATTTGTGTATATGCATTAAAATATGTAAATAAACATTGTTTCAATGATGAAATTTGTCATTTTTATATAGTATGTAAATAGCTAGAAGTGCATCGCATACCATTGCAATGCAATGTATTTGTAGTGGTATTTCTGGCATACCTAAATACATACAGACAGATATGTATGTGTATAAAAACCTTTGTATGCATAGATGACACACCCAAAAGGCGGTGTTGCCAGTTTTCATTGCACATGCGTAGAAATGTTTGCCGGCAGAGTGAAGTAACCTCCCTCAATGCGAAAACGCTGCGTCATCGACATCCTTTTCGTACAAAATCAATTTTCGAGAACTTTCGTATCCTCAGATACATATATATAAGCAAAAAACTACCCTTCTGTCGGCAGCTGCAAACTAAAAGTCTTATTAAAATGTATCTAGGCGTGCTTACATACATACAGACAGCTGTATATATGCACAAATGATTAAATTTTCTTGCGTTTTTAGTTAGGGTAATTTTAATCATCATGACAACCTACAACAATAACAATATTGTCCTCAAACTTTATTTTTGGTCATGAATTAATGTAGATAATAGTTGTTTTTTTTATTGTTTATTGAAAGTAAACAAGTCAAATTCACTGAACTGACGTAATCGTTAGGCAGAAAGTACATTTCTAACGCCATATGGTTGGTTATTTGGGTTTTTGGTTGCTTTGATAGGCGAAAATACAATTTGAAGCTGGCTGCACTGCTTGGCCTCGCCTGAGTGTGCGTGTGTGGGTTGACGATGATGTAAGCTTCAACGAATACATATATATATAAATGTTATGTGTAGGTAAGAAGTTTGAGGTCGCCGTCTGTGCTTGTCTCTGCTACAATTATGGCTTGTTATTTGTGAGCTGCGTGGGCTGAGCTGAGTCTGAGTCTCAGCCTACATCAGAAATACATACATAAATACATATATATACATATTGGGAAAGGTGGACAGCTTGTTATTAGGAACAACCCACGCAGCGACGATCGTTGAATGACGATAATGTTTCCGTTCAACCCACCAAAAAAAGAAACGCATGACAAACCATTAAAACCACACTCCCCGACTTCTTCGTTGTCTATATATAAATAAAGCTTGCCTTTTATGCACAATATATAAAGAGAATATTAATAAATCTATAAAACTATAAATATATACATATATGCAATGTATGCTTCAATGTACATATATATATACATATGGTTGGCATATATTAAGACTTGCAACGAATCGAATTATTTAGATTTAATTCATTTGAATTAATCTTTGTATTCAAAGGAATGAAATAAATTATTCTATTAAATTTCCTTTCGTTCAATCAAATCATTTTACTTGAATTTTAATAAGAATGTCTTAAATATGAATTATTTGAAAAAAAAGAGAAAAATAAAATGAAAACTTACAGTATAAATATTAAATTTTTGACATTTAAAATAAGATCAATTTAATTTAATAAAAACAATAGCACAATAGAAAATTGCTTTCTTTATTATTTTAATTTTTCATATTGTGAGGAATGACTCAACATAAAATGATTATTTTATAGCAATATTAATTTAGGAAAAATAAAAATCATAAAAGTCAAAAATCATAAAATGATTATTTTATAGCAATATTTAGTTAAGGATAAAGAAAAGTAATATGAGGCAAATACGATGGAAAGTCAATTTAAATATAAATTTAAAAATGTACAAACCATCTCCTCTGTCTGTACTGATGATGCAATTAAATGCAATAAAAACATCTGTTTTTTTTTTACTGTACATTTTCAGGGCTTAATTCTAGAATTCTTGAATATTCTACATTGCCTGTTTCTTTTTCTGAAACAAAACGTCTATGAATCACAAAAAAAAAATCAATTTTCCTTATTTTATACTTGCTGAAAATGCAATTTTACGGTTTCAACAAATTTTTTTTCTTGGCTTAAAATAAAATTAAAAGAGAAAGAATTGTAGCTTTTTAATAATAAACAGTTTAATAAATGATTCAAGTTGGTTTTTTATGACTAAGATATATATTTGTTATATAAATCAATAAATATATAACGATTAAGTCGAATTTTATAGCTTACCATTTAACAAACATTTCATTTAGAATTTATTTACCATCAAAATGGCAGACTTGAATATTTAGCAAACCTTTAATTAATTAATTAAGTATGAAAGTAGAATTTATTAAATAGTTAAAGATTTTAATGGCCATACACATCCTATAGAAAGACATAATAATAATATAGAGAAAGTAGAAATGGAACTTTCTAATAAATAAGCAGTTAAAGGAAAAACCACAAAATTATATTTCTTACCATTTTCTTTTTCTTTTTTCTCGTTTTCATTGTAGTTCTGGGAAATCATTTCCGATGAACATGGCATTGATGCGACCGGTGCTTATCATGGCGACAGCGATCTGCAATTGGAGCGTATCAATGTATACTACAATGAGGCATCCGGCGGCAAATATGTGCCCCGTGCTGTGCTCGTTGATTTGGAGCCTGGCACCATGGACTCTGTGCGCTCGGGCCCATTCGGTCAGATCTTCAGACCCGACAACTTTGTTTTTGGCCAGTCTGGCGCCGGTAATAACTGGGCCAAGGGTCATTATACAGAGGGCGCTGAGCTGGTCGATTCAGTGCTTGATGTTGTCCGCAAAGAGGCTGAATCGTGCGATTGCCTGCAAGGCTTCCAGCTAACACACTCACTTGGCGGCGGCACTGGATCCGGTATGGGAACACTGCTGATTTCAAAAATCCGTGAGGAATATCCCGACAGAATCATGAACACATACTCGGTTGTGCCCTCGCCTAAGGTATCGGACACCGTTGTTGAGCCCTACAATGCAACTCTATCGGTGCATCAGCTGGTCGAGAACACCGACGAGACGTACTGCATCGATAATGAGGCGCTCTATGACATCTGCTTCCGTACCCTTAAGCTGACAACACCAACCTATGGCGACTTGAACCATCTCGTCTCGTTGACAATGTCTGGCGTTACAACTTGCCTCCGCTTCCCTGGCCAACTGAATGCTGATCTCCGCAAACTGGCAGTTAATATGGTTCCATTCCCGCGTCTGCATTTCTTCATGCCCGGCTTTGCGCCCCTTACCTCTCGCGGCTCCCAGCAATACAGAGCTCTGACAGTGCCAGAGCTGACACAACAGATGTTCGATGCCAAGAACATGATGGCTGCCTGCGATCCCCGACATGGTCGCTATCTGACCGTTGCTGCCATCTTCCGTGGCCGCATGTCGATGAAGGAGGTCGATGAACAGATGCTGAACATCCAGAACAAGAACAGCTCCTACTTCGTTGAATGGATCCCCAACAATGTGAAGACAGCCGTTTGCGACATCCCGCCCCGTGGCCTCAAGATGTCTGCCACATTCATTGGCAACTCGACTGCCATCCAGGAGTTGTTCAAGCGCATCTCTGAGCAGTTCACCGCTATGTTCCGTCGCAAGGCTTTCTTGCATTGGTACACTGGCGAGGGCATGGACGAGATGGAGTTCACTGAGGCGGAGAGCAACATGAACGACTTGGTATCTGAATATCAGCAGTACCAGGAAGCAACTGCCGATGAGGATGCCGAATTCGAGGAAGAACAGGAAGCTGAAGTGGATGAGAACTAAATTCTTCTCACTTGAAAGTTGCGTTGTCAAATCAAATTGAGAACAACAAATAAGTTTTGCTGCAATGCTTGTTCTTTCTTTAACACGTAACCAATAAAGTCGAAATTATTTCTTCTGAAATTCTGACAACTTGTTTTTGCTACTATTTTAAGAAAAAGGTTTTATTAATGGGGGTATCTAAACTAAAGAAAAGGGTGATCCAAAAGAAGAGTCCGGCTTTTAACGCATTACAATACTCTGGTAAAGAATTATATTGCAGATACTCCTACAGGCAGGAGAAGGCGTCTTAAATGATACCTTCCTTAACAGTTGCCTGCAAGGTCAGCGACCCCGGGTAGACGTGGGTTTTTCCTCTGATAGGAATGAGGTTGGCAGCGAGCCACTCCCATTATTGAATACCCCTACTGAAGATGTCCTTATTTCGTTAGCTACCTAAGCAGAATGCCTTTGAAAAGCCTGGGATTAATATTTTAATTTTCAACAAATCTTAAAAATTTCAATTCAAAAAAATTATCCACTTTTGTTTTTTATGGTTGACTTTCTGCTAAAATATCTATATTTATCTACATACTTAAAAGATGACAGTACTGACAACTTGGCAAAACAAAAAATGTTATTATTTTAAATTACAACAATGATTTTCATTCAATGGGGGTGTGCAAGGGCGTAGTTAGTTTGCCACCAAGAGGAAAAAATTCCACTTTTGAACATAGAATATAAATTTTTGTTTATATAAAAGTACGAAATAAAAATTAAGAAGCATAAAATTAACCATCTTTAACAGAATATTCCAAATTATCGCTCAATTTTGTTTTTTTATGAGGAGAAATGGTCACCCTAGGGTGGGTGTATTTTTAATACCAATGCCATTGAGAAATCAAGCTTTATAAAAATTTCACATACATGTATTTATATTTATTAAAATGTAAGAAAAAAAAAATAAGTGAGCTTTGATATTTCAAAGATTAAATACTTCAGTCTGAATATTTATGTTCCTATTTCGATATATAACATATGTATTTTGAACTTAATCGTTAAAGCCATTAATGTTATAAATTAATTGAAATAGGATTATAAAACAGAATTTAAAAAGGTAAATATTATTAATTATTTTGTTTGTTACATCTTGTGGCAAATGCTTTTCATAAACCAAACAATTTGACCCTCCCTTGGTAGAAATCTGGAATTCACCCCTTGATGTAAAGCTGGTTACGCAATTT